>CM056729.1:83759892-83958932 GCA_029844215.1 Przewalskia tangutica
CATGCGGCGACTTAAACTAATAATCAACTTGAATTGTAATCTTAAGGCTAAACATGCTAGTTTTAGGATTAGGGTTCAATAGCCAATACATCAAACTTCATACTAAACATCTCATGCTTGTTAATATCCATAGCTACAACAATAAGTAAACTTTAATTGCTAAAGCAACAAGATTTATACCTTTACATGCCTTAAAAATTCCAAGATTCAAAGTCGCTCCTTAGCAATTCTTAGCTCACTCGCTTTACGCTCCGATCCGCTATTTGAAGCCTTTAGAAGTTCACAACCAACTTCTCTTCTATTTCCAATCCAAAACTAGGAAAACTACTTGGTTTTCGCACTTTGCGACTAACGTGAAAGCGTCATTTTCGAAATCTTTCTATTGAGATATCCTTACAATACCCATAGGGACCTTGGGTTTAAGTGCTTGTGAATTATGAACCAAAATTGCAAATTTTCTAGTGAGAAAAGGCACAAAGCCAAAGGCTACTCTTGCAAGCACAATGATCTCTAATTTTTCTAAGTGTTGAAGACTTGGTCTTGCTACTAGTGTGGTATATAAAACACAATGGAAGGCTTAGATTGCAACACTTGAGTGGCTAGGATGAAAGACACGGATAATGGCCAAGTGGACAAGTTGATAAGTCGACAATCTCAAGCTTGAAGACTTATCATCCTGATGGTCAAATGACCATTCTAACCTTGCTAAATTTCGTCCAAGGGCATGTGGGGAGGTGCCACATGTTGCCCTCTCGTTAAATCCATGGAATTTTGTAACCCTCGTGGGCCATAAGCGTAAAATTCCTCGGGTGGGCCGCGTGACCAAATCCGTAAAATAAATTTCCATAATGTTAATAAGTTCCATACTCTTCAAATAATGCATTTTGAGAATCCAATTCTCAACAACGAACATTTTTCCTTTCCGTTCGGAAGATTTTCGTCGGAAAAACAATTCTTCCTTTCGTACGATTTCAATTCCGAGTTCCTTACGTACATGCTCTTATACATATCACGGACTTACGAGTGTAACATTCTTCCCATTGAAACATTAGGTCCCGAATGTTCTTAGTCGATTGTCAAGCTATACAAACTCGGCATAGTCTGCATCTTATGCTAACAATCAATACTCGCAAGATCAGCGATGCCACACATGGCACCGCATAACATACGTAAACATAACAATGGACCTTAAAATCGCGACCATTCTCACAAAACTCGAAGGTTCACGGTCTTCTCAAACACGGGATCCTTAGAGGTTCCTTTATTTTCTTACTTGTCATACTTTCTCGTACTTCCAAACTTATTTAGCATACGTGCAAAATTTCAAATATTGATTCTGTTCCCCGATCCTTGGAGTTACTATCCAAACTTGTACCATTATGCTCTTGAATTTCCGCTAAGGCTCTTACCGGTCCTTACGACCTGATTCGGTGGAGCAGCGTCCACAAACTTCGTCAACGATTAACTAAACTTGGGCCTTGCATCGCCGTGACCTATCACGTAAGCGGGACCCGTATCCAGTGACATCACCTCATTCCGTACTATCGTTTGACCGAAATGAGTCGTAACCGACTCGTCGTCACGCCAACTTCTCATTCTTAGTGCGAAATAAATCTCTCTCTTATCTCGAGGTACTTCTCGTCTATCCCCTGTTAACAAAGGTTTGTCACATAGGTGAAGTATTTCTCCCGTACATCTTTCCTATTGGTCTTACACTTATTATGGGGTAACTACAACATGAACTCTACCTGACTATAGTCTGAGTTAAACACCATTCTTGTCAACATTCTTAACTTTTCACTTTACTAATCAAAGTATCCCTACCTCTGAAGTACTATCACTTCTATTTGCTAGCAACTGAAGGGAAAACATATATCTAGGCGAAATCTGAATCTATCAATGTACGTATGATTCAAAAGAATCGAGATATACCTGTAACCCGTGCGATGTTGCCTCACGATCACCTTGCCGTGAGTCACGTCATATATGCGGTTGAAGGACCGAGAACCATAAACTCCACCCGACCTCTACCATGGTGACATCCCAACACCACCTTGCAGAGCCTTGCGGCTATGGAGGAAAGGAACCAACTCAAGCCTCATAAGGTGAGCCACCTGTGGTGCTCTTTCTAAGGACATACCCTCCGAATATGGCGGACGGCCTGACAAAAACAAACACAGTGCCCATGCGATATTTCCCCATATGGCGCTTACTACTGATGGAAACACTAAGAATAAGTGGCCTCGGCGAGAAAAATCCTCTGCTCTATGAGAACTTGAACCACGGAGCTCGGACCGACTCCTAAATACCTTGTGGGGTCAAATCTCACACAGTGGGCTGCGAGAGGTATGTCTTTGGGTGGTGGGACGAATATCTCACTCATTTCTTTGGCCGCTCGTCCAAAAACTCAGGATAACCAACCGTCTAGCCTCTTCTGATCTCGCGTTGGCCTCTACCCCTCATGTACACTGCACTTGGCCAGATAACCTCTCTGTGATGAAAGCGTGCACCGCTATCTTGATCAATAACATAACTGCTTCCCTCATGACCCTATAGTCTTCTCCTAACTGAAAAACTGGAGGCTCTGGTGCTGAGGCCTCAAAACTGGCGTGAAGAACTGTGATGCGGCACAATATCCGGTATACCACTGGGCATAAGCCTATCAACTCTCTGAGTCGACTAGTAGCTTACGCACTCCTTTATGCCACATCTGCAGGCGCTTTGCCCTCCTTGGAGGCATAGATGTAACACAAAAATACGTCAGAGAGGAATTATCTTACTAACACAGCTCTAAGTACATGCGCGATCTTGAGTGAGAAGAATAAACCAACTCCTAAATGTCTTGTAGCCTCGCATTTATGGGTGTGGCGCGCCACTGCGATAATCAAGACTACTAGACACGATGTAAACATTCAGGATGTTGCTCTGATACCACTCTGTCACGCCCGAACCGGGCGTGGTGGTGCCTACAGGCACCCTTCTACCTAACAACACAAGTAAACTGCGGAATTTAAATAACACCTCATTTTTTTTTCCAAAACCAACATACGTGCAAGGGCAAAGCCGACAAGGTTGCCATATAATATACATAATAAAAAGACACTACACTATACATGAGTCCAATCCCACATATGAATACAGACCTCTAAGAGTTATCTTTGAACTATGGCGGACAAGGCCCCGCCGTGCCCGTAAGCGTACAAAAGCACATGCATGAAGGATCTATGCAAAGATAAACTCCGAAGCAGAGAGCTATCCAAAACTCCGGCGGTCCTACACTGAGATCACCAAATCGCTGGTACCTAAACTGCGGCGTAGCGGCCAAGGAGAGTCGGTCTGAAGAATGTACCAAGTATGTGAAACGATAAATCACGTAATGAAGTCATGACGGTCTAACAAAATAGGAGACATGTATGATAGCGACCCTACCGTACCACGATACATAGCGATCATATCAAGTCGGGCGCGTGCCCTCAAAGTCATTACTAAAAATATAACCATGGTCTCACGCCACGTAATATCAATCATGCGGTGGAATCCTTCTTCTGCCGGAAGTCCATGATATAATATAACACGATGGCATACGTGAACGCCAAGTCCCACCGCTGTGTCAAAGCATGCGGGCGAGTAGGAAAATGAACCACCGAATCCACTGCGTCATAAACGGCGTAGGGCAAGTTGAAAGCCAACTACGAGATCTAACTGCGTCCCGACAAGCGAGGCAAGTCTGGCAACTACGGATCCGGCTGCCGTCACGAGATATGGCCAAAATCACGAAAGCTATCTCACAGGAGCCTCTACCGTACCAAGCGTAATAGAATCGGCCGGGCAAATCACGAAGCCAACTATCAGATCCGGCTGCGTCGTATTGTGACGGGCAAGTACAGCTAACTACGGATCCGGCTGCGTCGCTCAAATCTCATGGAGGGCGATCCATGGAATAACAATATCCACGTGGTCGCGTGCCGAATCCCGTCGTATAAGCATGACCGTGGGTAATACAAACAAATTCGGAATCTAACGCCTCACAGTCACACGTGCCGGAATCCCACATCGTATAAGCATGTCCGAGGAGTAATACAAATAATGGAAGCATGCAGTGGAATCGCGTCACCGTCGATGCGTCGGTAAACTTACAAAACAAGACACCCTCCAAAGTCGCGGCGTAAAATATAATACTTGCACTCAGAGGCTATCACCACACATGAGCAAGTTCATAAAATCTTTAGACTTTCATTTATAAACTCAAGGCACATAGAATAATTCTCAATTAAACAAGCCAAAGTACTACGTGCGTGCATTCTTTTCAAAAGACTCTTTTTTATGTAAAACCCCAAGATACTAACACCCGTAGTATCAAGGTGTGTCTATTTTTCAAAGTAAGTTACTACACTTTTAGAAAACCCATTGCAAAGCTTGAAATCAAGTAACCTCAAATTTTCACAATCTAGGCAACTTATGCTCATTAATCAAAATAGACAACTTCCTTAACCTTCCATAAAGCCGTTATAACCAACTTCCCATAAAACCGTTATAACCCATTATGGTTTTAGACATATTCATTCCTTTTATAACCAAGAGACTTATACTTTAAAACCAAGTATCACATACTTACAAATCAAGTTCTTAACTTTCAAAATACTTCAAGTCTCTTACTATTTAGAAAACAAGTTTCTTATAACATAAACCTCAAGTAACTCACACCTTTAAAACAAGTTACTTCTCTTAAATCATGTCATTTTCTCCTCTTTTAAACCAATTAAGTAAATCACTCCTTTAACTCCCCTAAAGTCATTATAACAACCCTTAGGTTTTGGAACTAAGGCACTAGCCAAAAGGTTTGGAAACCACTTCCTTTTCAAGACTCTATGTACTTTAAGTAAAATACTTTCACTCTTAAGAATCCAAACTTCACTAATGCAATGGATTATACAACACAATTTAAAACATCAAAGTACAATCAAGGAAGTACATAGAACAAATTCTATTTAGGCAATCAAATACAACCAAGGAATGGATCATTTAAGGAGTAGGACATACTTTCTTTACCTTAAGGAATCATGCTAGAAGAGGAGATAGTTCACATACCTTTTCGGCTAAATCCACAAGCTAAGCCGAATACGCCGTACGTAGAATTGTCAACCTATAATGGTCACAACATGACTATCAATTTCTAGTTTCTAACGTAGAATAATACTAAGTATCTGATCTCTTATTCTCGGAAAATCGGGCGGACTTCCTTTGTTTCTACATACTTTGCCACCTTTTTCAAGGCGAATTCAATAACCAAACATGCCACATTTAAGGCTCAACATACCAACCAATCAAAGGGATTACACGCCTTACAATGCGTGTAAAATTCCAGCATGATTCATACAGTAGTTCGATTTAAAGCCATTCTCGGCTATATAAACAACAACTCACAGTCTTTTCCAATCCTTTTCCAATTCCAAGTTATAAGGTCTAACATGTTATATAGTCATAAACAACTTCAACAACTACAATTTCCTTCTTTATACAACATGCGACGACTTAAACTAATAATCAACTTGAATTGTAATCTTAAGGCTAAACATGCTAGTTTTGGATTAAGGTTCCAATAGCGATACACTTATCAAACTTCATACTAAACATCTCATGTTTGTTAATATCCATGCTTCTGACAATAAGTAAACTTTAATTGCTAAAGCGACAAGATTTATACCTTTACATGCCTTAAAATTCCAAGATTCAAAGTCGCTCCTTAGCAATTCTTAGCTCATTTCCTTTATGCTCCAATCCATTTATTTGAAGCCTTTAGAAGTTCCTGACCAACCTCTTCCATTTCCAATCCAAAACTAGGAAAACTACTTAGGTTTTCGCCTTGCGACTAACGTGAAAACGTCATTTTTCCGAAATCTTTCTATTGAGATATCCTTACAATACCCTTAGGGACCTTGGGTTTAAGTCTTGTGAATTATGAACCAAAATTGCAAATTTTTCTAGTGAGAAAAGGCACAAAGCCGAGAGCTACTCTTGCAAGCACAATGATCTCTAATTTTTTCTAAGTGTTGAAGACTTGGTCTTGCTACTAGTGTGGTATATAAAACACAATGGAAGGCTTAGATTGCAACACTTGAGTGGCTAGGATGAAAGACACTTGGATAATAGCCAAGTGGACAAGTTGACAAGTCAACAATCTCAAGCTTGAAGACTTATCATCCACAATGGTCAAATGACCATTCTAACCTTGCTAAATTTCGTCCAAGGGCATGTGGGGGAGGTTCCACATGTCGCCCTCTCATTCGTCCATAAAATTCTGTAACATTCGTGGGCCCCGCAAAACGTAAAATTCCTCGGGTGGGCCCCACGTGACCAAATCCGTAAAAATAAATTTCCATAATGTTAATAAGTTCCATACTCTTCAAATAATGCATTTTGAGAATCCAATTCTCAACAACGAACATTTTTCCTTTCCGGCGTTCGAAAGATTTTCCGTCGGAAAAACAATTCTTCCTTTCGTACCAATTTCAAGTCCTGAGTTCCTTACGTACATGCTCTTATACATGTTCTGGACTTACGGGGTGTAACAAATAGGATATTACATGTTGTTATAGTTAATAGAGGAACTTGTGTTATGAAGAATGGAGAATAAAAAGTGTAGGGGCAGTTTTGGTGAGGTTGGCCGAAAGTTGGCAGTTTTTGAATATTGGATTTGTTGGTTATAATTGTTGTTGTTATCTTCACCTATTGCATGTTATAATGTAGTAATCACTAATGAAAGTCCTAAGGGAATAAGGGTGTAGAAAGGTGTTAAAAGGCCTAACATTTTACCCTTGTTGTTGTTGGAATATGGACTGTTTTACGTAATTAAGGGGTTGTTTTTACGTGAGAAATAGGTGTGTGAATCACCTTGGTTGCTGTTTGGTTGTGCCCTTAATTTGTGCCTTGGTTATTAAAGAAATTGGCCTTCTTGAAAGGTGGAAAAGTACGTATATATGGGGGAAGTGCTGCCCATTTTTTTGTATAAAAGGAGAACCATTACTTGGTATTAACCTACACTAGTAAGCATGAAGTTGATAGAAGTGTTAATCTCATTATAGGTTGAAGTACTACTTGTGGCGTATTCTACTTAGTGTGTGGATTAGCCGAAGAGGTATGTGGAACTCTTCCTATCTTCTTTGAGCATGTACCTTATAAAATGTGTGTACGGTGGACGTACGTGTTTTAAATGAATTAGGATTCATTGTGGTATAAGATACTTGATTTGAAAAGTATGAGTTACTTGATTTTGAAAAGTATAAGTGTACTTGATTTAAAAAGTGTAAGAGTACTTGATTTGAAAGAATACGTGACTTGATTTGAAAAAGAATAAGTTACTTGATTTTGAATGTGTAAGTGTACTTGATTTTAAAAGTGGAAGTCACTTGAGTTTAAAAGTGTAAGTAACATGTTTTTAAAAAAGTGGAAGTGCCTTGATACTACGGGTGCTACTATCTTGGGGTTTTATAAAGGAAAGGATGTACGGCAGACGTACATGGTGCCATTGGGTTCAGATCACTAATATTGCATGATAAGATTCTTTTTATAAGAATGGATGTACATAGTACTTTGAGTTCAATTCCCTAATATTATATGACGTGAAATGCCTTGAGTTTTATAAAATGATAGTTTATTCATTTTTGTTACACCCCGTAAGTCCAGGACATGTTTAAGAGAATGTACGTAAGGAACTCAAGACTTGAAAAGGGTACGAAAGGAAGAATTGTTTTTAAAGCGGAAAAATCTTAGACATCGGAAAGGAAAAATGTTCGTTGAGGAGAATTGGATTCTCAAAATGCATTAATTGAGGATTATGGAATGTATTATCATAATGGAAATTTATTTCTACGGATTTGGTCACGTGGGGTCCACCCGAGGAATTTTACGTTTTGTGGGACCCACGAGGGTTATGAAATTTTATGGACGAATGGGAGGGCGACACGTGGCACCCCCCCCCCCCCACATGGTGTTGGACGAAATTTGCAAGGTTAAAATGGCCATTGACCATTGAAGATGATAAGTCTTGCTAGCGATAATATTGACCAAGTCGGCTTTGTCGGCTATTTAATTAATGTTCTTCATCCTAGCCACACATTTGTTATTATCTTGACCCTCCATTGTGTTATATATACATAACTAGTGCAATACTAAGTCTCCAACACTTAGAATATTTTCACAACATTTCTTGTTCTACAACAATGCTCTCGGCTTTAGGGTCTTCTCCACAAGAAATTTTTGTAGTTTTGGTGCATAATTCACAAGACTTAAACCCAATGTCCCTAATGGTATTGTAAGGGTATCTCAATAGAAAGATTTCGGAAAAAATGGCGTTTTCCACGTTAGTCATGGCGAAACCCTAAGTAGTGTTCATATGTTTTGATTGGAAATGGAAGAGAAGTTGGTTGTGAGCTTAAAAGCTTGAAATAGCGGATTGGGCGTAAAGGAAAGGAGCTAAGAATTGCTAAGGAGCGACATTGAATCTTGGAAATTATAAGGGCTTGTAAAGGTAAAATTCTTGTCGTTTTAGTAATTGAGATTACTTATTGGTGTAGCTATGGATATGTTATACCCCGTATTTCCAGAGTATGTACGTGAGGGCGTACGTATAAAAATTTAAGCCTTAAGGATTGGCAAGGTTCGAAAATTTGGGCACAAGTGCATTTGAAAAGAATCGTTTTTCGGCGAAGCGTTTTACAAGACTTGCGAAGGAAAATTCCGCTATGTCATTTCTAATTTTTGCGGATTTTTCCGAGAGACAAAGCATTTTGGACCAACGGGAGGGTGGCATGTGTCACCCTCACATTGGAAACAATTAGGCGTGAAGGGACGAAAGGGAGCAATGGGTTAGGTAGGATATTTTGTGCAAGTTGGTGTGGTAGATGGATAAGGTCCACATGGTTAAATCTTGACCCTACACTTGCATGGCACTTGGCTTGATCTTCGCCATTGGTTGGCCATTGCTTAACCTATAAATACCCCCTAAGTTGATGAACTTCTTCATCCAAAAATCATTTTCCAAGTCTTGAAATCCCTTCCCTTTGTAAGTTGAGTTCGTCAAGCCCCCTCTTTTGAGAAGCCTTGGCGAGAACACCACCCCCTTGCCTAGTTGTTTCGTATAATACCCCTTTGTGGTATAGAAATACTCTCCAAGTATTGTTATAATGCCCTAAATACCTTAGCCCATATACCTTGTAGTACTTTCCAAAGTTACCTCTATCACGTAGAGGCGAAAATACTATTATACTTTCCTTTAGCCACTAAACGAAACCCTAAGGAAAACCTTCATAGTCGGTTGAAGTGTTAAGTAGAAGTTAGTAGAACTTCTAAGGGTTGTTTAGGCCCATTGGAGCACTCGGAGTAGGAGCTTAACGTTGCTCGGGGCGACATTAAACTTGGATAATTTTGGGCTTACCGAGGTAAATAATCCTATCCTTCTATTGTAATTGGGAATTACATCGTAGTTGTATAGAAATGAATATAAGATTCATAGAAGAGAATTGAGCGTAATAGAAGGATATTCTGAGAAAAGACTTGGCGAAATCACATCGGAAGAATATTTAAGTAGAAGATTAAAGCGTACTTTACATAGAATTTGTATTCTGATGGTGATAACCTTTATTGGTTGAATGTTCTGCGAGTAGCATGTGCTACTTGGAAGGTGGACAAGGCTAAGCGGGTTATAGCCGTGGGCGTTTTGCTTATAGTCGATAATCGTCGCGGTATGTGATGCTTCTATACTCTTGAGCATGATATTTTAAAAGAATATATATATATAGTACGGTGACGTCGTGTGTTACCGTGAGCGTGGTTATGCGGCAATGTCTTTTGGCTTAAGCTGAATAATAAGAACCTTGAATGTATTTCAAAATATTAAGAAACCTTTTTGAAGAAGAGTAATACTTGGTTTGAAAACATAAGAGTTATACTAGCTTTATGGGAAGTTAGGTATAACGTCTTAAGAAGATAAAAGAATGGTTTCTTGATTTAGAAGTTAAGAGACTTAATCTTAAAAGATAAGAGACTTGACTTAATATGGATGTTTGTGTGAAACCTCATTCGTGAGTAATGAGTACTTGGTTTCTAAAAGGGGAATAATGTTTTACTAATTTCGGAAATCAGAATGAGTATCGACAAACCAACTGAGCTAATAAAAGAAAATGTATTGAATAATGAAGTATTATTAAAACCGGTAGAAACCTCCATCTGCATAGAAGCTAAGATGAGACAAAATGATATTACATTTTCTAGATCATGGTGCTTTAATAAGATGGTTATAAACAAGAATAAGCGCTCACACATATGGCATATGTTACTCAATTGTTTTAAAAGAGATTAAGACATCGAACTATGAAACTTTTCTAAAGTAAGAGACTTGAGTAATTGAAATTAGGCAAGCTGGAACTTTAGGAAAGAAAGGCATTGTTTTGTCTTAAGCAGTTTAAAATATAAAGTGTTATAACACTTTATGGGAAGTTAGTTATAACGACTTTATGAAAACAAAAGAAGGGTTTTATCATTGGTTTTAATGTGGTAACTTGACTTTAAAAAGAAGTGTTTTGGTCTAAAAGAAGGCATGGTATTGCCTTAATTTGGTTTTAAAGGAAAGTAAAAGTCACTCTATTTTATACTACGGTGTCGGGTGACTTTTATAAAGGGAATGGATCTCTTAAAGGAATTTAACGTCGTAGTACTTTAGAGTCAAAACCAGGACTTTGACATAAAATGAAAGTACCTTGAGTTGTGTAACTTGCCTATGCTTGTTGTTGTGAAACTTTTATGCTTATTGTGATAGCCTTTGTGTGCAAGAATTGTGTTTCTATACTCTGGCGTCTCGATGGAGGGCGGTTGACACAGTGAGACTTACTTGGGCGTCTGGCGGTGGAGAATTCCGCAGATGCGCTCCCATTGATAGTGTTATTTCATGGACTAGCTCTCCGGGGTTTCTTCTTGTTACGGCCAGTACGGTGGTGGCTTTCGTACTTGCCCGTCTCGTGGTGATTCGGCCTTAGTACACAGTAGTTAGCCTCGCTTGCCCGATTCGATTGTAGTGGTGAAGTCTCGTGTCTGACCTTGGTACACATTAGTTAGCCTCGTACTTGCCGGTCGGCTACGTGGCGACCGATATCTGGTAGTCGGTTTTTCGTACTTGCCGTGTCGAACCGTGGTTTGGTTGTATTGTATTGTTAGTACGACTTTGGCATCAGGTAGGACTTGGTGTTCAGGTGTACTTCTCGGTGTTATCATATCATAGACTGCCGGCAGTGAGGAAGGTATTTCACGGGCATGGTTGATGTTGTGGGCGTGAGACCCATAATTATATTTGAGTAATGACTTGGAGGGCGTGAGACCCTGACTTGATATAACTGTTATATGTGTGTACTGTAGTTTGGTTATCATACATGTCTCCTGCTTTATATAGACTATTATGATTTCATTTCTGATATTCTGATTTCACATACTTGGTACTGTTATCTTGACCTCCTTGGCTGCGTTCATGCTGCAGGTAAGTACATCATTGTCGATCCCCTTTTAGGATCACATTTGGCGTGTTGGGAAGCTCCGTTCCTTCGGAGGCTTATCTTTTGGTATGTTACCACAGTGCAGTAGGTTCTTGTACATTCGAGGTATGGCGGGCCACTGTCCGTCATAGTTGTCGTAAAAATCTTAAGTGCATGCTTTGTTGTGGCGGGGTTGTAAGGATTATAGCTCAAATGTCTATTTATATATATGTTAAAAGGCAACCATTTTGGTTGGCCTATTTTCTTTATCTTGATCCGTATACATTTGAATGTTTAAGTTTTATTTCCATTGGTTTTCTCGATGTTGTATCACTAGGGTGCAGGGGTAGGCACGATCCGCAGGCCGGGTTGGTCGTGACAAAAGTGGTATCGAGCGATTAGTCTCGGAAAGTGTCTGAACAGCGTCTAGTAAGTCTCGATTATCGATGTGTTGTGCACCACATCTATGTCGAGGAGGCTGAGACATTTAAGATTAGTTTCCATTCTTCTCATTCACGAGATCGTGCCTTAGAGTGTGTGATAAGTTGGACCCTCTCAGCGTGCCGTTTTTACCGATTATGCCTCGCGTAAAGCAGCAGCCCGTAAGAGCAAAGCGGTGAGGAGCTGCGAGTAAAGCGTGGCGATCTCTACGAGACCACGATACACGAGCCTCCGATCCGCGATGCAGGCGAGAGGAGATGGGTTACAAGGAGTGGGCCCGATTAATGGCGAGGTTGTGGCGGACTTGAGGATAAGTGGGCCGGCGATTCGATGCACCGATGGTTCACCTTAGATCGAGATAGTTTGAGGCTACGGGATTTTTACGAGATGTAACGCGAGTTTTATGGGTCGAGGCACGAGGATGATCGCGAGGAGTTCATCCGGCGATTCTGACGGATCATGAGAGTAATCGAGCATCGGAGACCGAGTCGGTGGTCCCAAGTTCGCATCGGCTGCGTGATACGCGATCGGTAGTTTGATTCGTGGGAGCTGTCGGGAGAGAATGCACTTCGGCTATATGGGACGAGTTCTCGGGGCATTTCTTGAACATTTCTTGCCTCAGATGAGGAGGGCTCGGCCGGCTGATTTTTGGTGTTGCGGCGAGCAGGCGTCACGGTTGGGAGTACAATGTGAGTTCGACTCATTGGCGATGCGTCCCGCGTTAATGCTAGTATGGAGGATCGAGTGCACCGATATGTTCAGGGCTCGATGATTACCTAGCGAGAAAGTTGTTGGTGTAGCTCTTGACGGCATGGACATTGCCGCACGCGAGCTTATGCACTTGGATGTGAGGCGGAGAAATCGGCGGAATGACGAAGATCGAGAAGAGGGCGAGCAGCGAGGTCTTTTGGTGACTTTCGAGGTGGACCGCCTCGTGGACTAGTTATGTACCTCCGCCCGATGCAGAATGGTCCTCGCGGCCGGGACGCCGGGATATTCGGGGCGGTCGGGGCTCCCGTGTTTGATTTTCGGGAGTAAGTGCTCGCGGATGAGTCGCCACTTGTCTCGGTGTGGCGTTGTGGAAAACTTCATAAGAGAGAGTGTCGTCTTGACTTGGGAGATTGTTATTCTTGCGGCCAACAGGGCCATCTGGCGGCGTCCAGGCGAGTAGCGGTAGGATAGCCTGACTACTAGAGCGATTGCAGGTTCTTCACCTTCCATAGCTAGGCGGGATGTTCATACACCGTGAGCCCGGTGAGGTCGCGGTGGAAGTTCCCGATTTTAGCGGTCCTTTGAACCGCCTATTTTCAGTATATCCTTAACCCTCTGAGACTTGTATGTATTGATGTTCTGTTCAGGTGTGAAGTGTTCTGTTCGGACATCTTTGTGCTACACTGTGATTTAGAACTGGTTAGTGAAAAGGGTAAGCACAGGGTGAGAAAATGATGAACCTTAGAATATTACGGTTGAGACCTTAGATGTAAGGCCGTTTTGAGTACAAGATTTTTGCGGGTGATCTTTGCCAGAATGTATAAGTATACGTGGAATAATTGTGGGAAAATTCCTGGGGTAGTGTGAAATGGAAGTGGTAGCTTTCGCGGCTGTATAAATAGATTGTTAGGATCGGAAACAAGAGCTTGATGCGTTAAGTGGGTCGGGTTGGGGCCATGTTGCGGCCAACCCAGTGGCTGTTAGAGGTAGGGTCGACTCTGGGTGGTCCCGCCAGTGGTAAGTCACGAGGGTGTTAGGCCCAAGTTTAGATGACCATCGTATGAGTTCGTGGATATGTTCGACCAGAAGCGGATCGTGAAGGCCGGGAATGGCCTTAAGGGAGATTGAGGCTAGTAAGATGACCAAGTTTGGAGGTGGTGACTCCAAAGTTTTGGGAACTGAAGCGATGACTGAAGTGTGGTACGTATACTAGAAGAGTTCAAGTGTTCGGGAAGGGCACGACGAGTAAGGAAGGAAGAGAACGTGTGTTATTTCGTGGCCAGGCGTGGCGTTGGCAACTTGTTAGAAGAACTTTATCGTTATCCGTCTTGAGAAGGAACATTCGGGACGAATGTTTCTAAGGAGGGGAGAATGTTATACCCCGTATTTCCAGAGTATGTACGTGAGGGCGTACGTATAAAAATTTAAGCCTTAAGGATTGGCAAGGTTCGAAAATTTGGGCACAAGTGCCGAAAAGAATCGTTTTTCGACGAAACGTTTTACAAGACTTGCGAAGGGAAAATTCCGGCTATGTCATTTCTAATTTTTGCGGATTTTTAGAGGCGAAGCATTTTGGACCAGCGGAGGGTGACATGTGTCACCCTCACATTGGAAGCAATTGGGGCGGCAAAGGGACGAAAGGGAGCATGGGTTAGGTAGGATATTTTGTGCAAGTTGGTGTGGTAGATGGATAAGGTCCACATGGTTAAATCTTGACCCTACACTTGCATGGCACTTGGCTTGATCTTGGCTATTGGTTGGCCATTGCTTGACCTATAAATACCCCTCTAAGTTGATGAACTTCTTCATCCAAAAATCATTTTCCAAGTCTTGAAATCTCTTCCTTTGTAAGTTGAGTTCGTCCAAAGCCCCCTCTTTTGAGAAGCCTTGGCGAGAACACCACCCACTTGCCTAGTTGTTTCGTATAATACCACACACCTTTGTGGTATAGAAATACTCTCCAAGTATTGTTATAATGCCCTAAATACCTTAGCCCATATACCTTGTAGTACTTTCCAAAGTTACCTCTATACGTAGAGCAGGAAATACTATTATACTTTCCTTTAGCCACTAAACGAAACCCTAAGGAAAACCTTCATAGTCGGTTGAAGTGTTAAGTAGAAGTTGCGTAGAACTTCTAAGGGTTGTTGGAGCGGATTGGAGCACTCGGAGTAGGAGCTTAACGTTGCTCAGGAGCGACATTAAACTTGGATAATTTTGGGCTTCCGAGTAAATAATCCTATCCTTCTATTGTAATTGGGAATTACATCGTAGTTGTATAGAAATGAATATAAGATTCATAGAAGAGAATTGAAGTAATAGAAGGATATTCTGAGAAAAGACTTGAAGCTGAAATCACATCGGAAGAATATTTAAGTAGAAGATTAAAGCGTACTTACATAGGATTTGTATTCTGATGGTGATAACCTTTATTGGTTGAATGTTCTGCGAGTAGCATGTGCTACTTGGAAGGTGGACAAGGCTAAGCGGGTTATGGCCGTGGAGCGTTTGCTTATAGTCGATAATCGTCGCGAGGTATGTGATGCTTCCTATACTCTTGAGCATGATATTTTAAAAGAATATATATATAGTACGGTAGACGTACGTGTGTTAACAGAACGTAGTTGTACGGCAATGTCTTTTGACTTAAGCCTGAATAATAAGAACCTTGAATGTATTTCAAAAATATTAAGAAACCTTTTTGAAAGAAGAGTAATACTTGGTTTGAAAACATAAGAGTTATACTAGCTTTATGGGAAGTTAGGTATAACGTCTTAAGAGAGATAAAAAGAATGGTTTACTGATTTAGAAGTTAAGAGACTTAATCTTAAAAGATAAGAGACTTGACTTAATATGGATGTTTGTGTGAAACCTCATTCGTGAGTAATGAGTACTTGGTTTCTAAAAGGGGAATAATGTTTTACTGATTTCGGAAATCAGAATGAGTATCGACAAACCACTGCAGCGCTAATAAAGGAAAATGTATTGAATAATGAAGTATTATTAAAACCAGTAGAAACCTCCATCTGCATAGAAGCTAAGATGAGACAAAATGATATTACATTTTCTAGATCATGGATGCTTTAATAAGATGGTTATAAACAAGAATAAACTGCTCACACATATGGCATATGTTACTCAATTGTTTTAAAAGAGATTAAGACATCGAACTATGAAACTTTTCTAAAGTAAAGAGACTTGAGTAATTGAAATTAGGCAAACTGGAACTTTAGGGAAAAGAAAGGCATTGTTTTGTCTTAAAACGGTTTAAAACATAAAGTGTTATAACAGCTTTATGGGAAGTTAGTTATAACGACTTTATGAAAACAAAAGAAGGGTTTTATCATTGGTTTTAATGTGGTAACTTGACTTTAAAAAATAGAAGTGTTTTGGTAAGAAGGCATGGTATTGCCTTAATTTGGTTTTAAAAACGAAAGTAAAAGACACACTATTAAATAATACGTGTATAGGTTGACATTTATAAAGTGAATGGATCTCTTAAAAGAAATTTAACGAACGTACTACTTTGAGTTAAAACCGGACTTTGACATAAAATGAAAGTACCTTGAGTTGTGTAACTTGCCTATGCTTGTTGTTGTGAAACTTGTCTATGCTTATCAGGATAGCCTTTGTGTGCAAGAATTGTGTTTCTATACTCTGCGTCTCTCGATGGAGGACCGGTTGACACATTGAGGACTTACTTGGGCGTCTGCGGCGGTGTGGAGAATTCCGCAGTGCGCTCACGCCGATAGTGTTATTCCATGGACTAGCTCTCCATGAGGTTTCTTCTGTTCGCCTTCGTACACGGTGGTCGGCTTTCGTACTTGCCGCCTCGTGGTGATTCGGCCTTGGTACACGGTAGTTAGCCTCGCACTTGCCCTGATTCGGTGTAGTGACGAAGTCTCGTGATCTGACCTTGGTACTGTAGTTAGCCCTCGTATTTGCCGGTCACACGTGGTCGGCCTTGGTATCTGGTAGTCGGCTTTTCGTACTTGCCGTGTCGACCGTGGTTTGGTTGTATTGTATTGTTAGTACGACTTTGGCATCAGGTAGGACTTGGTGTTCAGGTGTACTTCTCGGTGTTATCATATTATAGACTGCCGGCAGTGAGGAAGGTATTCCACGGGCATGGTTTGTCACGACCAGCTGGGCGTGGTGGTACCTACCACGCACCACAGTGACACAACATCAGAGTAATCAGCGGAACATAAAACAACAACATGAGATAACAAATATAAAACAATAATCTGTGAAAACTTGCCTTTCGGCATATATATAACCATCAACTCTTTTACAAATGAACAGCTTAATCCTTTTTACCAACCTCGCCCCAGAAGCTACGGACCTCTAAGAATGACTCGACGCGATGGCGGGGCGGGGCCGCCAAACCTCGAATGTAAACACTTACTACGGAGGACTATACCTGATAAGCCGCCGGAGAAACGGAGCTTCCCAAACGCTGACCGTGACCACGAGCTAGGATCAACGATCGATGTACCTCGACTGCGGCGTGAACGCGGCCCCGGAGGTCGATCTGGCATGTACCAAGTATGTGAAATCAGAAAGTAATCATGGCGAAATCATAGTAGTCTATATAAAGCGAGAGACATGTATGATAGCAAACTACGATTCACAACAACTAAGCGATGCATGTCAAGTCGTGGTCTCACGCCTCAAAGTCATCACAATAAGACCGTGCAGGTAAATGCGAAGGCATAGCCGACTACTAAGACCCCGGTACCACAAATGCCACTCGTATCACGAGGTCTCTCTGCACCGCACCGAGATCGAAGGCGGCCCGCCCGCGATATCAATGTGCGGCGTCTATTCCTGGAACTCGCGACTCGCATAGGTCACTGCGGACCGCATAAGGTATTCCTCGAATCCGGTCCTAGACCACGAGGTATACCACGCGTCGGCGGCCTTAACCCTCGGTATCCGTCCGGACTTCGCGGCCGCGTAGCCCCTCGAGGACGCGTAGTCCCGGAGACCGCATAGGAATCCCGCGTCGAGCTAAACACCGGAATGATCGATCGATCCGGAGCATACCGCGACTCGCGTAGTCTCAAGGACCGCGTAGGCGTATAGACCGCGTCAAGGGTGGCAAGCCCTCGGTATACGATCGAGGGTAGGTGATATAATAATGATCTGATGGACTTACCTTTTAACAATGTAAGCCTGCAAGAATGACCCTGCATAACAATCACAAGATACTAACACAAGTAGCATCCTAACATGTTTACTTATCAAATCAACAAGAAAGTATTACAAGGCTATCACAAACCAATACAATCAAGTTGTTCACAAGGTACTTTCTACTAACAAGTTCGAGTATCTAACCCCAACGTACTTCATACATTAAATCTTCAAAAGATCCGTTCTATCACATAAGTCACACAATACGTAGTATAAAATAGAGTGGTGTCTTTTAAATAAACCAAAACACTTACCTTTGTAAAATCAAGTAACAACATTATTTTCCAAGCGTTCGAGTTTGCCTAATTTCAAATGTTCGATTTCTTATTTTAAAAGGTTTAGTAGTTCATAGTCTTATTCATTTAAGAATATAATCCTTTTATTAACCAATTAGAAAGCATAAGCCTTACGTGTAAGTAGGTTATTCTTATTTATAACAATCTTATTACAAAGACCGTGATCTAGGAAATATCATTTTGTCTTATCTTAGCTTATGCAGATGGAAGTTTCTCCGGTTTTAATCATACTTAATTATTCAAAACACTTCCTTTTGTTAGCAGCAGATGGTTTGTCGATACACATCCCGATTTCCAAAATCGGTAAAAACATTCTTAAGCCGTTATACCTAACTTCCCATAAAGCTAGTATAACTCTTAAGTTTTCAAAAATACATTACTACACATATTCTTTCAAAATGATTTATAAACCTTTGAAATACTTCAAGTTCTTCATTAACACATAACAAGTCGGTTATAATCAAATCGATTACCTTTGAAAACCACAACCCATTTTCTTACCTACATAAAGTGTTATAACCAACTTCCCATAAAGCGGTTATAACACTTTATGTTTTACAACAATCAAACACGTATGCGTCTACCGTACTACATAGTTCACACATATCACGCTAGGAGAGATAGGAAGAGGTTCACATACCTCGCGGCAGTATCGACTAATAGCAAAACGCTCAACGATCGGCTACTCCTTAAGCCAGTGGATCATTCCACACGTAGCATCCCAACCTATAAGGCCACGGCGCTTATTAACGTCGTAGAACATTCTACGAGAAAATTCGGCCTTCCCCACAGCGTAAATCTCCTCTCTATCGGTGGCTGCAAGCCAACCGGGGGTTATACATCTAACCCTAACGGTACAATTCTACTCCACGGTACTACTACGGAGTCCATCATGTCTGATCCTAAGTAATTCTGATTCAGCCGATTCCTTATTCTTGAGCTTAAGTCAAAGACATTGCCAACAACTACGTTCGATTCATATATGGTATACTTCAACTATATATTCTAACAACATGTAATATCCAATTACAATAGGACAAGATAATTACCTCGATAAGCCCATAATTATCCAAGTATAAAGTCGATCCCAGGCAATCGTTTAGCTCGACTCCGCGCTCAACCCGCTCTAAACCACCCTTAGAAGTTCTAACCAACTTCTACACAATACTCCAAACGGACTATGGAGATTTTCCTAGGGTTTCGGTTTGGTGGTGACGGTAGGTATAATAGTATTTCTGGGCTTTTCGTAAAGGTATAACCTTAGAATACAACAAGGTATAAGGCTAAGGTAATTTGGGCATTATAACAATACTTTTGAGAGTATTTCTACACCACAAAGGGGTATTATCTGAAACAACCTAGGCTAGGGGGTACCCATGAGCAACACTAGGAGGGGGCGCTACTCTCGGCTAGCACCCACTGAGGTGCTCTCGGCCACAAGGGGAAGGCCCTTGGCGAACTCAATACATGAGGAGGAGAGGATTTTACACTTAGAAACATTTAGGAATGGATGAAGAAGTTCATGACCTTAGAGGGTATTTATAGCACAAGCCAAGGCCAACCAATGGCCAAGATCTAGCCAAGTGCCTAGCAAGTGTAGGGCCAAGATTCACCCGTGTGTCTGGCCAACTTGCACACAAAATATCTACAAAAATATCTCCCACTTGCCTCACTGATTCGTCCAAACCGCCACTATGCCCGCTGATGAGAGGTGCGAAGCGTGCCTCTCGTTGGTCCCAAAATGTTCCGTCTCTCGGAAAAATCCATAAAAATACTAAATGACATAGCGGAAATTCCCTACGAAGTGTGAAAGCGTTTAGTCGAAAACGACTCTAGCAAGGGTGTTGTGCACAAACATAATTTCGCCCAAAGGTGCCACATGGGGGTGACACGTGTCGCCCCGATTAAATCAAAATATTTCGCCTTAGAAAATATCCAAAACGGCCAAAATCTCAAAATCAAAGCGGGCCCTACAAATCAGTAAATTTCTCCTGGGCCCACGTGACCATTTAGAAAATAAAATTCCATAATTCTCTAATATTCCGGGAAGTCCGAATACCAAATCGGGAATCCAATTCCCGTTAACGAACCTTTTTCCTTCACAAAACCGGAAACTTTTAGTGGAAAAATCGCTTCTTTCTTCTTTCCGATCTTTACACGTATTCTAAACGCGTCGTCGCATACATACCACGGAACTACGGGGTATAACATTCTTCCCCTTAGAAACATTCGTCGAATGTTCCTTCTAAGTCTCAAAGCGAACGCGTGCGATGATAGTCTTCACTACTATACTTACGAAACAATCACGCCACGGTGGCCGGAAACACTGCGCAAACTTACATCTAAGTCCACGAGGAAACACTCTACATCACCACAAATAATACTACTTTTGTCACTTTGTCGCGAGCCTTGCTCGACGACCCAACAAATGGTAGTGCGCATGCGCGATCCACTGAAGGCGTACACTCGGATTCTTATCACATTTACGTCGCTTTAGTATCCAAAACTTCGGGGTTACTATCTCTAACGTGGTCATCATTAATTGGGAACATTGCGGATGGATCTTGATACTTTCCCGAACATAACAATACGAAGGCCGGACGTCCTTCCTCCTAAGTCGGACGGCAAATGCTAACATATAGGCGATCGGCCTGTGCTTCATGAACTCACAAAGGCCCAAAGTAACTTTCGGGCTAAGTTCTTACTGCTTCCAAAACTCGTCACACCGTCGGGTGGTACTTTCGAAGACCGACCGTCAACTTGAACTCTGGCGTCGTCGCCGACATCCATACGATTCCTCGGTACATAACTTTCTAGACAAGCGCTATCCACGATCTGCTGGAACAAGCTGAACAACTATCGAACCACCGCCAACATCGAACCAATCGGCCGCGACTTGCATTTCGCCTCAAGGCGTCGCAAGGCGACATCCGAACACTGAAATGGTAGCTTAAACACTCCCAACCGGAACAACGATCCTCACGTACCCCACGAAATCAAAACAACGGCGGCGAATGCGGTCGAGACTACGAGTTCCTAACTCGCACTCGTATAACTTCGAGCGAAACAGTAGTAACCGGGACTTCATGCATGTCGTAAGGTGGAGGTAGGCACCGTGCAACCTCACAACCTTTTTAGATAACAACAACAACTGCCGAGTGAAGCGGTCGACCGAAGAACACGATGGGCTGCCCCATCGGCCCAACCAACGGTCGAGCGCATCCACGAACTCGTCTGTTGGTTAACTAAACTTGGGCCTAACACCTCACGACCTACCCTGGCGGGACCACCACAACCGACCCCACCAAAAGGCGGGTTGACCCGCATCGCGGCCTCAACCCGACCCGGCGTTACGCGAAACACTAGCTCCCGAAGGAATAATTTCACAAATCATATTACGAAAACCTAGCGGTCTTCCTAGCTCGACTACCTTCTTTCAAATCACGCTACTCGAGGACTTATCCCACGAACATAGCTCACGTGCACTATGCACTCTATAAAGGTCAAACATAACACTACACCTTTCTCGAGATGGCCTTACCTCTAAGGTCTTTGCGTATAAAGCTCTAAGGCTCACACTTTCTCTATCCCCAAAATCTAACTCGGATAACCCACCATGATTCTAATCACAACTAACACCGCTATCGTCGAACATAGCAAAGGTATACTCGCGCTTGAAAGTTACCAAAGGACCTTGCTGCTCGGCCTCTTACATTGTCGCCCGTTAACCCGTCGATCTCTACGTTTCTCGGCTGCTGCGCAAGCCCGTACGAGCCATGCTCAAGCCTAAGTAAGAATTACTCTTGCACAACCCTCTTTTAGATAGTCCTCCAGACTCGCGGTACATCGGTATACTCTCTGGTAGCCAAATTTATAGCTAATGTGAGGTTGTCCCGGCAATCTATATTCTCTGTTCGATGCGTGGGCGAAGGTTCAAATATCATGGCGCATGGAGGCTGCCGTCGCCGTGCTAAACTCTGCTTTGGGGCTAGTGGCGTGCAAAACTCCCTGAATGAAGCACTACCTAGGTAATGATTGGGCTGTGCCCTCGCCACCCTGAACTCTACTCGCGGCTCCGCCGGCTGCCGCCCTCACGGGCTCGGGTTGCCCTACGCGGAGCATAACGATAAGGAAAGGATTTAGTCGGAGGTTCAACTTACAACACGACTCTAAGGCACGATCTCGAGTGAGAAGAATAGAAACCAATCCTAAATATCCTATAGCCTCGCGATTATTGATGTGGTGCACACGCGATAATCAAGACTCTTGGATCTGCGTAGACACTTTCAGGATTAAGCGCTCGATACCACTTTTGTCACGACCGGCGGGCGTGGTGGTGCCTTACCGGGCACCCTAGTGACACAACATCAGTAATGTCGGAACATAAAACAACAACGTGAGATAACGAAATATAAAACAATAATGCGCGAAAACTTGCCTTTCGGCATATATATAACCATCAACTCTTTTACAAATGAGCAGCAATCCTTTTTACCAACCACACCTGCGGTACTCTGCACCTCTAAGAATGATACGACCACAATGGCGGGCGGGCCCGCCAAACCACGAATGTAAACACTTACTACGACGGGACTATACGTGATAAGCCTCGGAGAAACGGAGCTTCCAACGCCAATGAGCTTGTGACCAGAGCTAGGATCAACGGTGATGTACCTCAACTGCGGCATGAGCGGCCCGAGAGGTCGATTACAACATGTACCAAGTATGTGAAAGCTGTAAAAGTATCATGGCGAAATCATAGTAGTCTATATAAAGCGGGAGACATGTATGATAACCAAACTCTGATTCACAATAACTAAGCGATCATGTCAAGTCGGTCTCACGCCCTCAAAGTCATCACAATAAGACCGTGCGGGTAAATACGAAGGCATAGCCCGACTACTAAGACCCCAGTACCACAAATACCTGGCAGTATCACGAGGTCTCTGCGCACCACAGATCGGGCGGCCATCGGCCCGCATCGATGTCGCGCGTCTATTCTGGAACTCTCGCGACTCGCGTAGGTCACACAGGACCAGCATAAGGTATTCCTCGAATCACGGTCTAGACCACCAGGTATACCCGCATCGGCGGACCTAACCTCGGTATCCGTCTCACGGACTTCGCAGCCGCATAGCCCTCGAGGACCGCATAGTCCCCGGAGACCGCATGGGAATCCCCGCGTCGGGCTAAACACCGGAATGATCGATCAATCACGGAGCATGCAGCGGCTCAAGCATAGTCTCAAGGACGCGTAGTAGTATAGACCGCATCAAGGGTGGCAAGCCCCCGGTATACGATCGAGGGTAGGTGATATAATAATGATCTGATGGACTTACCTTTAACAATGTAAGCCGCAATGAATGACCACTTGCATAACAATCACAAGATACTAACACAGTAGCATCCTAACATGTTTACTTATCAAATCAACAAGAAAGTATTACAAGGCTATCACAAACCAATACAATCAAGTTGTTCACGCAAGGTACTTTCTACTAACAAGTTAAGTATCTAACCAACGTACTTCATACATTAAATCTTCAAAAGATCGTTCTATCACATAAGTCACCTGATACGTAGTATAAAATAGAGTATTTGTCTTTTAAATAAACCAAAACACTTACCTTTGTAAAATCAAGTAACAACATTATTTTCCAAGCGTTCGAGTTTGCTAATTTCAAATGTTCGGTTTCTTATTTTAAAAGGTTTAGTAGTTCATAGTCTTATTCATTTAAGAATATAATCCTTTTATTAACCAATTGAGAAACATAAGCCTTACATGTAAGTAGGTTATTCTTATTTATAACAATCTTATTACAGACCATGATCAGGAAATATCATTTTGTCTTATCTTAGCTTCTATGCGGATGGAAGTTTCTCTTGGTTTTAATCATACTTAATTATTCAAAACACTTCCTTTTATTAACGCTGCGGTGGTTTGTCGATACACATCACGATTTCCAAAATCGGTAAAAACATTCTTAAGCCGTTATACCTAACTTCCCATAAAGCTAGTATAACTCTTAAGTTTTCAAAAATACATTACTCACATATTCTTTCAAAATGATTTATAAACCTTTTGAAATACTTCAAGTTCTTCATTAACACATAACAAGTCGGTTATAATCAAATCGATTACCTTTCAAAACCACAACCCATTTTCTTACCTACATAAAGTGTTATAACCAACTTCCCATAAAGCCGTTATAACACTTTATGTTTTACAACAATCAAACACATATGCTCTAGTACTACATAGTTCACACATATCATGCTAGGAGAGATAGGAAGAGGTTCACATACCTGCGGCAGTATCGACTAATAGCAAACGCTCAACGATCGGCTACTCCTTGCCAAGTGGATCATTCCACACGTAGCATCCCAACCTATAAGGCCACTGGCGCTTATTAACGTCGTAGAACATTCTACAGAAAATTGGCGACTCCCCGCAGCGTAAATCTCCTCTCTATCGAGTGGCTACCCAAGCCAACCGAGGGTTATACATCTAACCTACAGGTACAATTCTACTCACTGCTACTACGCAAATCTCTGTAATACGATCTAAGTAATTCTGATTCGATTCGATTCCTTATTCTTGAGCTTAAGTCAAAAGACATTGCCAACAACTACGTTCGAGTTACATATATAGTATACTTGACTATATATTCTAACAGCATGTAATATCCGATTACAATAGGGACAAGATAATTACCTCGATAAGCCCATAATTATCCAAGTATAAAGTCGATCTGGGCAATCGTTTAGCTCGACTCGGCGCTCGGCCCGCTCTAAACCACCCTTAGAAGTTCTAACCAACTTCTACACAATCTCCACGACTATGGAGATTTTCCTAGGGTTTCGGTTTGGTGGTGTGGTAAGTATAATAGTATTTACGGCTTTTTCGTAAAGGTATAACCTTAGAATACAACAAGGTATAAGGCTAGGTAATTTGGGCATTATAACAATACTTTTGAGTATTTCTACACCACAAAGGGTATTATCTGAAAACAACCTAGGCTAGGGGTACCACGGCTGCATTGACAACACTAGGAGGCGCTACTCGGCTAGCACCACAGAGAGGGTGCTCTCGGCCGCAGGGGAAGGCCGCTTGGCCGAACTCAACACAAGGGAGGAGAGGATTTTACACTTAGAAACATTTAGGAATGGATGAAGAAGTTCATCAACCTTAGAGGGTATTTATAGCACAAGCCCAGGCCAACCAATGGCGAGATCTAGCAGTGCCTGGCAAGTGTAGGGCGAAGATTCACCCGTGTGTCCTAGCCAACTTGCACACAAAATATCTACCAAAAATATCTCACTTGCCTCACGGTCGTCCAAACCGCCCATTATGCCACTGATGAGAGGTGCGAGTGCGCCTCTCGTTGGTCCAAAATGTTAAGTCTCTCGGAAAAATCCGCAAAAATACTAAATGACATGGCGGAAATTCCCTACGAAAGGCGTGAAAGCGTTTGCGTCGGCGACTCTAGCAAGGGTGTTGTGCACAAACATAATTTCGGCCCAAAGGTGCCACATGGGGTGACACGTGTCGCCCCGATTAAATCAAAATATTTCGTCTTAGAAAATATCCAAAGCGGCCAAAATCTCAAAATCAAAGCGGGCCCCACAAAAGCAGTAAATTTCTCCGTGGGCCCACGTGACCATTTCAGAAAATAAAATTCCATAATTCTCTAATATTCCGGAAGTCCGAATACCAAATGGGAATCAATTCCCATTAACGAACCTTTTTCCTTCACAAAAACCGGAAACTTTTCCGTGGAAAAATCGCCTCTTTCTTCCTTTCCAATCTTTCTGTCGTATTCTCGTACGTACGTCCTCGCATACATACCCTGGAACTACGGGGTATAACATGGTTGATGTTGTGGGCGTGAGACCCATAATTATATTTGAGTAATGACTTGGAGGGCGTGAGACCCTGACTTGATATAAGCATTATATGTGTATCTTGTAGTTTGGTTATCATACATGTCTCTGCTTTATATAGACTATTATGATTTCATTTCTGATATTCTGATATTCTGATTTCACATAGTACTGTTTATCTTGACCTCGCCCGAGGGGCTGCGTTTCATGCCGCGGTAGAGGTATATCATGTCGATCCCTTTTAGGATCACATTTGACGTATTGGGAAGCTCCGTTCCTTGGAGGCTTATCTTTTGGTATGTTACCACAGTGCAGCAGGTTCTTGTACATTCGGGGTATGGCGGGGCCTGTCGTCATAGTTGTCGTAAAAATCTTAGAGTGCAGCTTTATTTGTGGGCGGGGTTGTAAGGATTATGCCCATTCAAATGTCTATTTATATATATGTTAAAAGGCAACCGTTTTGGTTGGCCTATTTTCTTTTATCTTGATCCATGTCTATTTGAATGTTTAAGTTTTATTTCCGCTGGTTTTTCTCTGATGTTGTATCACTAGGGTGCCCGGGGTAAGGCACCAGTCACGGGCCCGGGTTCGGGTCGTGACATGATATTAGCAAGTATGAGATATATATATTATGAAGTTGATAAGTGTTATGGATATTGGAACCCTAATCCGAAAACTAGTATGTTTAGCCTTGAGATTTCAATTCAATTGGATTATTAGTTTAATCGTCACATGTTATATAAAGAAGGAATTATAATTGTTAAGTTGTTTATGACTATATAACATGTTTGACCTAAGAACTTGGATTGAAAAGGAATTGGAAAAGTTGATAAGTTGTTGCACCTTTTGGCCGAAATTGGCATTTGTATTGTGGACTAGTTTGATATCAATTGTGGGGCGGAATTTTACACGTCTTGTACGCGTGTAATCCCCTATTGTTAATTACATTGTTGAGCCTTAAATGTGGCGTGTTTGGTTATTGAATTCGGCCTTGAAAAAGGTGGCAAAGTATGTAGAAACAAAGGAAGTGTTGTCCGATTTTCCGTAGAATTTAGTGACTTTGCACTTAGAATATTCTACGTTCGAAGCTAGAGGTTAATGGACGTATTATGGCCATTATAGGTTGAAGTACTAAGTATAGCGTATTCTACTTGAAGGATGGAATAGCTATCAAGGTTGAAGTACTTTGGAGCATTTTGCTATTTGTCGATAATCGTCGCGAGGTAGTGTGAACCTCTTCCTTCTTTTGACATGATTCTATGTATTGAATATACATGTAGTACTATTTCATGATTCCTTCTACTCTTAGAAGTTAAGAGGTATGTATGTTGATTTACTCTACGTAAAGGTTATGTCTAAGTTATCCTAAGTTCTTACCAAGTCTTATGGGGGATGTGGGTGTCACGACCGAACCGGACGTGTTGGTGCCTTACCGGACACCTGGTGATCTGACATCGAGAGAAAATCAGCGGAAATAAAAACTTAAGCGAAACAAGATACATCATAAGAAAATAGGCCAACCCAAGCGGTCGCCTTCATGTATATATACATATCCGACGATTACAATCCTTTACAAATCCACCTGCGCGATTACTAGACCTCTGAGAATGTAACAACAACCATGACGGGACGGGACCCGCCGTACCACGAATGTACAAGTACCTGCAATGACGGGGACTATACAAAAGATAAGCCTCAGAAAGCGGAGCTTCCCAAGCTGACTGCGATCCTATGGCGAGGATCAACAAGCTGGTGTACCTCTACTGCGGCATGAGCGGCCCGAAGGAGGTCGATAACGGTACCAAGTATGTGGCGAAAATCATAATGAAATCACATTTCATCATTTATAAAACCATTTGAAATAAATGCTTGATTATGTCAAGTAAGGGGCGCATATCCCGAATAATCACTCACATAACTATGGGTCTCACGCCCGTAATATCACTCGTGCGTGGGACTCGTTCCTCAGCTTGCGGCGTACATGATGTAAACCAACACCCGTATGTGAACACGAACACTAGATCACGCTGCGTCGTCAAACCGTCGGGCGAGTAGAATCGCTCATGCAGTTCCAAAGCTAGTCATAAAACTTCACGGGCAAGGTATGAAAGCTAATTACGAGATCAAAACTAGCCACGCATGGCGAGGCAAGTACCAAAGCTAACGTGCACTGGCAACCGTCTCACGAGATATGGCCAGAAGGCAAGTATCTCGAGCTATTGACGATACGAGAAATGGCGGGACAAGTATCTAAAGTGTGCTGTAACCACGTGTACAAATCAAGCGTGATTGTTAAATCGCGCGGCAAGCTTCATAGATTAGCGGTCCGTGGACTAACAACGAACCTCGCAATGACCGCGTGCCGGCGTCTCACTCGGAAGTCATGGCCATGAAACCATTCTGCGGGCGCGTGCGTGGAACATCCGTCGCGTCGGCGTGTCGAAGGAATAACAAGATGATACTCAAAGTGGGCGCGTACTCGTGGAAAATCCAGCGCGTCGGTATGTCGACAATCGTCGGATAACGCCTCCCGAGTCGGCGTGACACGTCAACAAAACAACACATCGAAGACTATCGCGAAGCATAGGCAAGTTCAGCGTACATTCATTTTAAATCAACAATCCGGGTTTCAAACCCAAAATACTACATACTTTCGTTCTTTGAAAAGACCTCTTTTTCGTAAAAGCCACGTGATACTAATACTCGTAGTATATAAAGAAAACACGTTTTACTTTTAAACCAAATTACTTCACCGTAAAAATCTTTACAAGGCTTTTAAAATCAAGTATACTCTTTTAAAACCCAATTAACTTACTCTTTTCAAAACAAGTAACCTATACTGAAATCAAGTTACTTCTCCTTTTCCGAAAACAAGTCGTTATAAGTCAAGTCTCTTATCTTTCAAGATCAAGTCTCTTAACTTTCAAAATCAAGTCGTTTCTTGTCAAAACCAAATCTTTCTTTTATCTTCATAAAGTCGTTATAACTAACTTCCCATAAAGCCATTATAACACTTTATGTTTTAAACAAACAAAATTCATTTCACCACGTCGTCTAGTACTATATAGTTCCAACAATCATGCTCAAGAGTATAGGAAGAATCACATACCTTTTTGGCTTAAACCCTGAGCCAAGTCAAGTATGCGGCGTAGAAGATCCACTATAATAACCACAATATATCTATCAACTTCTAGCTCTCTTGGTAGAATATTCTAAATCTGAGATTCCTTATTCTACGAAAATTAGTGACACCTCCCCACATTATCACATAAATCTCCTCCTATCCGGGCCGCTACGGGCCAGCAACTCCCGAGGATTACCGTGTCACGACCGAACCGGGCGTGGCGTGCCTTACCGGGCACCTAGTGATACAACATCAGAGAAAACCAGCGGAAATAAAAACTTAAACATGTAAAATAGACATGGTTCATGATGAAATAAAATAGGCCAACCAAAACGGTTGCCTTTCAACATATATATATCTTACATTTGAACAGTTACAATCCTTACAACCACCTTGGCGTCTTTATTCTCGGACCTCTAAGATTTATCTGACAACTATGGCCGGGACGGGGCCGCCATACCACGAATGTACAAGGACCTACAGACTCAGGGTAACATACCAAAGATAAGCCTCTGAAGGAACGGAGCTTCCCAAGACGCTGAAATGTGATCCTAAACGCGGGGATCGGCGGTAGATGTACTTACTGCGGCGTGAGCGCGGCCGAAGGAGAGTCGATGGCAATTGCAGTATGAAAGCGTAACATCTGTAAATGAAATCATAGCGATCTATATAAAGCGGGAGACATGTATGATAACAAACTACGATTCGCGATAAATAGCGATCATGTAAATCGAGGACTCACGCCCGAGTCATCACTCATGCCCGTGGAATACCTTCTCAGCTGGCGATCTATGATATGATAACAACAAGGCAATCCAAATGGGGCATACGTGCGCTACGCGTCGTGTCGGTATGTCGAAGGAAAAAATAAGACAACATTCCAAATGGAAGCATGCGTGCGCTACAGCATCGTGTCGGTATGTCGAAGGAAACAATAGGACATTCCAAATGGAAGCATACGATGCGCTACGCGTCGTGTCGATATGTCCAAAGGGAAACAACAAGGCGGCAATCAAAATGGAAGCATACGATGCGCTACGCATCGTGTCGGTATGTCAGCGATTAGCAAAAGTAACACTATCAGCGAGGCGTGCGGTGGAATTTCTCGTCGCTGCCGCGCGTCCAGTAAGTTCTCAACAAGTCAACCGACCTCCATCGAGACGCGGTGGTATAGAAACACAACTCTTGCACAACAAAGGCTATCACGACAAGCGTAGGCAAGTTTCACAACAACAAGCATAGGCGAGTTTCACAACAACAAGCATAGGCGAGTTTCACAACAACAAGCATAGGCAAGTTATACCTGACTCAAAGTACTTTCATTTTATGTCAAAGTTCGGGTTTTAACTGAAAGTACTACGTCGTTAAATTCCTTTTAAAGAGATCCATTCCTTTTATAAAAGTCACCCGATGCGTAGTATAAAATAGGTGACTCGCGTTTTAAGCAAACCAAAACATTTCTCTTTTAAAGCCAAGTTTCACATTAAAACGATGATAAAAACCATTCTTTTGTTTCATAAAGTCGTTATAACCAACTTCCCATAAAGATGTTATAACACTTTAAGTTTTAAACCATTTTAAGACAACCTGATGCCTTCCTTTCCTAAAGTTCCGGTTTGCTAATTTCAATTACTCGAGTCTCTTTTTAGAAAAGTTTCATAGTCCAATGTCTTAATCTCTTTTTAAAACAATTGAGTAATATATGCCATGGGCGAGTAGGTTATTCTTGTTCATAATCAATCTTATTAAGCAGCCATGATCTAGGAAATGTAATATCATTTTGTCTCATCTTAGCTTCTATGCAGATGGGGTTTCTCTTGGTTTTAATAATACTTAATTATTCAATACATTTTCCTTTATTAACGCTGGTGGTTTGTCGATACACATTACGATTTTGAAATCGAGTAAAACATTATTCCTTTTAAAAACCACGTACTCATTACTCACGAATGAGGTTTCACACAAAACTCATAGTAATTCATTTAAGTTAAGTCTCTTATCTTATAAGATCAAGTCTCTTAACTTAACATCGATAAACCATTTTCTTTACCCCTCTTAAGGCGTTATACCTAACTCCCATAAAGCTAGTATAACTCTTTTTAAAACCTTTAAAACCAAGTGTTCTTCTTTCAAAATGGTTTCTTAACTCTTTTGACATCTTAGTTTCTTATTATTGGGCTTAAGTCAAAAGACATTGCCGTACAACTACGTTCAATTAGCACGTCGTCTGCGTACTATATATTATTCGGGCTTAAGTCAAAAGACATTGCCGTACTATATATATCTTCATTTAAAATATCATGCTCAAGAGTATAGGAAGAATCACATACCTGACGATTATCGACTAAAAGCAAAGCGCTCGCGGCTATAACCAGCTAGCCTTGTCCACGCTTCTAAGTAGCACATGCTACTTGCAAAACATTCGACCAATAAAGGTTATCGGACTCGTAAATACGGATCTATGTAAATGAGTTTAACTTCTACTTATATTCTTACGAAGTGATTTGATTCAAGTCTTTTACGTAATATCCTTACATTACGATTCAATTCTCTTATGAATCTTATATTCATTTCTACTACGACAGTATGTAATTTCCAATTACAATATAAGGGCGATAGTATTTACCTCGATGAGCCCAAAATTATCCAAGTATAAATGTGGCTCACGAGCAGCGTTTAGCTCTACTCGAGTGCTCGATCCGCTCCAAACAACCCCCAGAAGTTCTACGCAACCTACTAAACACTTCAACCGACTATGAAGGTTTTCCTTGGGGTTCAGTTTGTGGCTAAAGGAAGTATAATAGTATTTTACGGGCTTTTGTATAAGTGTAACCTTGGGAATACTACAAGGTATTTGGGCGAGTAATTGGGCATTATAACAATACTTGGAGGTATTTCTATACTACAAAGAGGGTATTTATACGAGACAACTAGGCTAGGGGTACCCTCGGCTAGGAGCACCACAGGGAGGCTCTCGGCGAGCTTCGCTCGAGGGGGCTTTTGGGCGAACTCAACTACAAAGGAAGGATTTCAAGACTTGGAAAATGATTTTAGGATGAAGAAGTTCATCACTTAGGGGTATTTATAGGTCAAGCAATGGCCAACCAATGGCGAGATTCATCAGTGTTAGGCAAGTGTAGGGCTAGGATTAAGCCATATGCACCTTATCCATCTACCACACCAACTTGCACAAATATCCTACCTAACCCAAAGCCACCCTTTTCGTCCCATTTTGCGCCGCTTCCTTCAATGTGAGGTGACACTTGTCACCTCCCGTTGGTCCAAAATGTTTCGTCTCTCGGAAAAATCCAAAAAATTAAAATGACATGGCGAATTTTCCTTCCCAAGTTTAGTAAAGCGTTTCGTCGAAAAACGACTCTTTTAACACTTGTGCCCAAATTTCGAACCTTGCCTAATCTTAAGGCTTGAATTTATATCGTATGCCCTCGTACATACTGCGGAAATCGGGTATAACAACACGTCTAAGGGCGTGTACAATTCTACTCGCGATAATACAGCGATCTCAGTAAATACGATACATGTAAATCTGATTCAATTCTTTTCAATACTCATTCTATATATAGTATACTGACTATATATTACTCTGACATGTAATTTCCAATTCTGATAGGGAACAAGATTATTTACCTCGATAAGCCCAAAATTATCCAAGTTTATAAGTCGATCACGAGCAACGTTTGGCTCGATTCCTTACGCTCAACCGCTCCAAGCGACCCTTAGAAGTTTCTAAACAACTTCTAAATACTTCCAAGCTAGGAAGATTTTTCTAGGGTTTCATTTTGCGACTATTGGGATAAAGTAGTATTTTAGACTCTAGTATTAAAACAACTTTGGAATACTACTAGGGATACTAGGCCAAGGTATTTGGGATTATCTGATAATACTCAGTATTTTTCTACACAAGTGGGGAGGGACGAAAACACCCGAAGGGAAGGAATAATTTTAGCCTTGGAAGACTTAAGTGAGAGATGAATTACTCTTCAACTTAAGGGGTTTATATAGAGGATTCAGGTTAGGATCAAGGTAAGTGTAGGGTCAAGATTGGGCCATGTGTGTGTGGGTCCCACCACATGGCTGCGCTATGCCAAGTGTTAGGGCCATTTCGGCGAGGACAAGTGGCTTTGCCTATCCGCAATTTCGGCCAAGTGTGCCACATGGGGTGACACGTGTCACCCCCAGGTCGTCAAAATATTCGTCTTGAAAATATCCAAAATACCGGAAATCTCAAAAACAAAGCGGGCCCCAAAAGCAGTAAATTTCTCCGTGGGCCCACGTGACCTTTAGAAAATAAAATCTCAAAATTCTAATATAATCCAAGAAGCCCAAATACCAAATCTGGGAATCAATTCCCGTTAACGAACCTTTTCTTCCAAACCGAAAACTTTTAGTCGAAAAATCACATCTTCCTTTCTTTCCAAAATTTGATCGTATTCTCGTCGTGCGTCCTCACATACATACCATGGAACTATGGGTATAACATTCTTCCCCCAGAAACATTGCGTCGAATGTTCCTTCTAATCTCCGAACAAGCGTGTCTGCGGTATAGTCTCCATTCTTATGCTTACAAAGCCGATCATACCACGATGGCCTTCTTGTAACATGTCGCAAAACTCAAATCCAAGCCAATGAGGAAACACCTAACATCACAAAAAACTCACACCCGTGGTCAAAGATACTCGCCCATCTTCACTTCACAAAGAAATGATCGCTCTGGTTCTCGTAACACATTGTTAAACCTTTTCTTACTCGTCGTACCGCTTCGACACTCGAACTCTTTCTAGTACACGTACCACACTTGATCATTGCTTGATTTCCAAAACTTTGGGGCCACTACCCCCAAATTGGTCATCTTACTAACGATTTCCTCTAAGGCCATTCCGGCCTTCACGATCCGATTCTAGTCGAACACGTCCACGAACTCATCGATGGTTACCTAAACTTGGGCCTAGCACCCTCGTGACCTACCACCGGCGGGACCACCTCAAATGGACCCGCTATTCGAGTGCGGGTTGACGCCGTCTGCATGACCGACCCGTTCGCGCCAATCCTTGTTCCGATCGGAACAATCTCACTAATCAAGTCGATAAAACCTGGTGGTCTTCTTAGCTCAACTACCTCTTATAATTCCACCCCAGGGACTTATCACGAAATTTTACCCCACATATACTATGCACTCCAACAAAGGTCAAATCGCAAACAAAATCTTTTACCCAAGACGGCCTCGCCTCTAAGGTCTCCACGTATAATATTCTAGGGCTCACAATCTCTATGTACCCAACTTCCCCTTTACTAACCGGGCCTCTAAATCACAATTAACATAATACTTAGCACAGCATCACATCATCAATGCATACTAGTCTCTAGAGTGTAAAGGATATACCTGAAATCAAAAAGGCGGTTCCAAGAACCGCTAGAACTGGGAGCTTCCACCCACCACTGGCCCGCGGTGTATGAACACCACTGCTTTGCTATCGAAGGTGAAGAACCCCAAATGATCCGAAGGCCGAGTCTCGACATCCGCGCTACCTGCAGTGGACAATTCTTAGCTAAATGGCCTGGCATCGCATGTAAAACAAACTCTCTGAATACCGCGACACTCACGCGTAGGTTTTACCACTGGCCACCGAGGTTGGGGGGCTTCCGACCAACACTCCGCTTCCACGAAAACTGAACCATGGGAGCCTGACTGCTCTGAAGGCGCGAGGACCACTGCATGCGGCGGAGGTGCATAACTAGTCTTCTGCTGCGTGATCGCGCCGAAAGTTGCCAAAGGACCTGCCGTCTGGCGCCTTCTGGCGGTATTGGTCGATCCGTCGGTCTCTCCGTGCCTCGCACCCTAGTGCGTGAGCTGCATGCGGGCAATGTCCATGCGGTGGCGATACACGAACAAGACTACGCAAGTAGTCATCAAGCCTGTGACGTGGCGGTGCACTCTGTCCTCCATATTGGCTACTAGCGAGGGCATATCGAGCAACGAGTCGAACTACGTTGTACTCGGCGTCGTCCTCAGTCTCGGCATCGAAACACAGCCGGCCGTGCCCTCGCCGTCTGGAGGCAGAAATGGTGGCGCCTCAGAACTTCGTCCCCAAAGCAGTGGCGCGTACTCCCGGGACAGCTCGCGAATCAAACGATCATTGCGGTATCACGCGCGGCCGTCGCGGCGAATCGCGGACTCGGTCTCGAAGCCTTGATCACTCGCGTGATCCTCTGTGGCGGCGGATGAACTCCTGCGGATCATCCTCGGGCCTCGACCCATAGAACTGGCGGGCTCTGACTCGAGAAAATCCGTAGCCTCAGGCTATCCGATCAGGGTGAACTACGGGGGCTCTGGGCCCCAGGCTGCTGCATCCGGCCTATCCTCGTATGCGGCGCGATCACGGCTAATGGCGGGCCATCTCGCGTAACCCATCTCCCTGCTCCGGTGTGGGGTGGAGGCTCGAGTGCGTGGTCTCTGCGACCGCTGCTGCGACTCTAGCTCTGCTTCTTTGGAGTGGCGGCGTCACAAAACTCGCCCGTCTGAAGCACTATCTCGAGGCAATGGCCAGGGCTGCGCCTCGTACTCCTCTGTATCCTACTAGCGGCTCCTCTGCGCCTTGCCATCTGGGCTCTGGTTTGCCTGCGTGGAGGCATAGCGGCAAAAGAATACGTCGGAAGAGTCGACTTACAACACGGCTCTAAGGCACGATCTCGAGTGAGAAGAATGAAACCAATCCTAAATGTCTGCGGCCTCACGATTATAGATGTGGTGCGCGACGCGATAATCAAGACTACTACTAGCGATGCGTAGACACTTTCAGAGGACTAAGCGCTCACGATACCACTTTTGTCACGACCGAACCGGGCGTGTTAGTGCCTACCGGACACCACTGGTGATCTGACATCGAGAGAAAATCAGCGGAAATAAAAACTTAAGCGAAACAAGATACATCATAGAAAATAGGCCAACCCAAGCGGTCGCCTTTGTATATATACATATCGAGCAGTTACAATCCTTTACAAACCACGCCGGCAGTACTACGGACCTCTAAGAATGTAACAACAACCGTGGCGGACGGGGCCCGCCATACCACAGATGTACAAGTACCTGATGACAGGAGTATACGAAAAGATAAGCCTCGGAGAAGCGGAGCTTCCCGCAACGTTGACTGCGATCCTATGGCGAGGATCGACAAGCGGTGTACCTCTACTGCGGCATGAGCATGCGGCCCGAAGGAGAGTCGATACAACGGTACCAAGTATGGCGAAAATCGTAATGAAATCACATTTCATCATTTTATAAAACCATTTGAAATAAATGCTTGATTATGTCAAGTAAGGGGCGCGTATCCCGAATAATCACTCGCACGTAACTATGGGTCTCACGCCCGTAATATCACTCATGCAGTGGGACTCGTTTCCTCGCTGCGGCGATGCATGATGTAAACCAACACCCGTATGAACACGAACACTAGATCACACTGCGTCGTCAAACCGATCGGGCCAGTAGAATCGCTCTATGCAGTTCCAAGCTAGTCATAAAACTTCGCGGGCAAATGCGGGCTAATTACGGATCAAAAACTAGCCGCATGGCTGGCGAGGCAAGTACCAAAGCTAACGTGCCTAGCCAGCCGTCTCACGAGATATGGCCAAGGCAAGTATCTCGAGCTATCTACCGGCGACTGCCGATACGAGAAATGGCCGGGACATGTATCTAAAGTGTGCTGTAACCACATGTACAAATCAAGCCGTGATTGTTCGTCACGCGGCAAGCTTCATGGATTAGCGGTCCATGGACTAACAACTGAACCTCGCGATGACCGCGTACCCGGCATCTCACCTCGGAAGTCATGGCCATGAAACCGTCCTCTTGGGCGCGTGCGTGGAGCATCCATCAGCGTCGGCATGTCGAAGGAATAACAAGATGATACTCAAAGTGGGCGCGTACTCGTGGAAAATCCAGCAGCGTCGGTATGTCCGACAATCGATCGGATAACGGCCCTCCCGAGTCACGGCGACACGTCAACAAAACAACTTGCACATCAAAGACTATCACGATAATCATAAGCGCAAGTTCAACATACATTCATTTTAAATCAACAATCCGGGTTTCAAACCCAAAATACTACATACTTTCATTCTTTCGAAAAGACCTCTTTTTACGTAAAGCCACGTGATACTAATACTGTAGTATATAAAAAGAAAACACGTTTACTTTTAAACCAAATTACTTCACCCGTAAAAATCTTTACAAGGCTTTTAAAATCAAGTATACTCTTTTAAAACTCAATTAACACTCTTTTCAAAACAAGTAACCTATACTTAAATCAAGCTACTTCTCTTTTCCGAAAACAAGTGTTATAAGTCAAGTCTCTTATCTTTCAAGATCAAGTATCTTAACTTTCAAAATCAAGTCGTTTCTTTATCAAAACCAAATCTTTCTTTTATCTTCATAAAGTCGTTATAACTAACTTCCCATAAAGCCATTATAACACTTTATGTTTTAAACAAACAAAATTCATTTCACAAATCGTCTACAGTACTATATAGTTCACAACAATCATGCTCGAGTATAGGAAGAATCACATACCTTTTTAGCTTAAACCACAAGCCAAGTCAAGTATGCCGCGCGTGAAGATCCACTATAATAACCCTGATATATCTATCAACTTCTAGCTCTCTTGGTAGAATATTCTAAATACAAGATTCCTTATTCTCTGAGAAAATTCGGCGCACCTCCCCATTATCACATAAATCTCCTCCTATCCGGGCGCGTACGGGCCAACAACTCGAGGATTACACGTCTAACGGGCGTGTACAATTACTCACGATAATACAGCGATCTCTGCGTAAATACAGCCTATGTAAATACGGTTCAATTCTTTTCAATACTCATTCTATATATAGTATACTCACTATATATTACTCTGACATGTAATTTCCAATTACAATAGGGAACAGATTATTTACCTCGATAAGCCCAAAATTATCCAAGTTTATAAGTCGATCTGAGCAGCGTTTGGCTCGATTCCTTACGCTCCAACCGCTCCAGCGACCCAGAAGTTTCTAAACAACTTCTCTAAATACTTCCATGCTAGGAAGATTTTCTGGGGTTTCGTTTGCGACTATTGGGATAAAGTAGTATTTAGGGCTCTAGTATTAAAACAACTTTGGAATACTACTAGGATACTAGGCCAAGGTATTTGGGATTATACAATAATACTCCAGTATTTTCTACACAAGTGGGGAGGGGCGAAAACACCCGAAAGGGAAGGAATAATTTTAGCCTTGGAAGACTTAAGTGAGGGATGAATTACTCTTCAACTTAAGGGGGTTTATATAGAGGATTCATGGGTTAGGATCAAGGTAAGTGTAGGGTCAAGATTGGGCCATGTGTGTGTGGGTCCCACCACACCACATGGCCAAACGAAAACTATGCCAAGTGTTAGGGCCATTTCGGCGAGGCCAGTGGCTTCAGCCACGTCACCAATTTCGACCAAGTGTGCCACATGGGGTGACACGTGTCGCCCCGATTCGTCCAAAATATTCGTCTTGAAAATATCCAAAATCACAAATCTCAAAAACAAAGCGGGCCCCACAAAGCGTAAATTTCTCAGTGGGCCCAGTGACCATTTCGAAAATAAAATCTCAAAATTCTAATATAATCCGAAGCCCAAATACCAAATCTGGGAATCAATTCCCATTAACGAACCTTTTTCTTCACAAAAACCGGAAACTTTTCCGTCGAAAAATCACATCTTCCTTTCTTTCCAAAATTTCAGTCGTATTCTCGTACGTACGTCCTCACATACATACCCTGGAACTACGGGGTATAACAGTGGGTAAGAGTCGTTAGGAGGTATTTGGAGCCAAGTTGACTTGGCTAATTTACGGCACGAATGAGAATAAGTAGCGAACAAGCCATTGCAGCGTTAATAAAGGAAAATGTAATGACAATTAATTATATTAAAACAAGTAGAATTCTCCATCTGCATAGAAGCTAAGATAAGACAAAATTGTATTACATTTTCTAGATCATGGCTACTTGATTAAGATCGTTATAAATAAGTATAACTTATTCACAACTCATAAAAGCATATGTTACTTAAATTAAAAGAGTTTTATGTCATGAAGTTTTAAGACTATGAACCTTGAATTCTTGAAAGGTTAAGAAACTTTATTTTTCAAGTTATGGGACTTGATTTCTAAAGGAAGAAATGACTTGATTTAAATGTATAGAATACTTGATTTGGAAAGCATGGATTTCTTGATATTCTAAAGATAAGAGATTTTAAATTCTAAGTTAAGAAACTTGACTTCTAAAAGTTAAGAGACTTGAAGTATTTTAAAAGGTATGTAACTTGATTTGAAAGTATAAGTCTCTTGGTTATAAAAAGAATGAATTATTCTAAGGCATAAAGTTAGTATAACGGCTTTATGGGAAGTTGGTTATAATAACTTTATGGAAGGTTAAGGGAATGGTTTCCTCTAGTAATATAAGCAAAGAATGACTTGAAATAAAGAAGGCAAATTGTTTTAAAGGTACCAATTGTAAGGTTTTTAAGAAAGAAGTCAACGATTTAGGCAGGTAAATGTATTTCTAAAAGGTATTGTGACTTGTCTTGAAAAGTAGATATGACTTGATACTACGGTTGTTAGTATCTTGGAAGTTTTATTTGAAAAAGAGTCATTTTAAAAGGAGTAAGTCGTAGTATGTTGGGTTAAATTCGGATTTTATATGACATTATCGCGTCCGAAATGGGTGGGCGGTATACCTTTATGGGCGGACTATATGACATTATCGCATCGAGAAATGGGCAGGCGTTATACCTTTATGGGCGGACTATATGACATTATCGCGTCGAGAAATGGGCAGGCGGTATACCTTTATGGGCGGACTATATGACATTATCGCGTCCATAAATGGGTGGGCGATATACCTTTATGGGCGGACTATATGACATTATCGCGTCCGAGAAATGGGTGAGCGACACCTTTATGGGCGGACTATATGACATTATCGCGTCGAATGGGTAGGCGATACCTTTATGGGCGGACTATGTGACTTTATCGCGTCCCAGTTGGGCGAGGCGGTATAAGCGTCCCTCGAAGGCCGGATTATGTTATCAAGGTAAGTAAGTTATATGGTAATGATCTTGGCGGTTTTTCCTAAGCGTATGCGTAAGAATGTGACTATAACTTTTATGTAAAAATGGGAAAAGATAATGAAGTGCGATTAAGTTCACGAGATGGTAATGACACGGTAGGATCGGTATTTACCCTTTTATACTTGTTCTGTCATTCTTTTATCTGATTATGATTTGTTTCTGCACCTTATTTTCCATTCCATATTAAATTTTTGTTATGCGGCCCCTTGAGAAGGCTGCGTTCATGTCCGAGTTTAGGTAGTACAGATTGTGGATCCATGAGCTTAGGATCACTGGTTGTATTTGAGATGGCTCGATGTTGCGGAGCTTATGCGTCATGGTTATGTATATTCAGTGCGGCGGGGCCTTGTCGTCATAGCATTTGTCCAAATCTTAGAGTGCATGTATTCATCGTAATTTGGGTGGCTAGAGTTGTTTTTACATTGTTACACAGTGTAGACCCTTTCGGGTAAATTTTTATGTTATTGCAGCCTTATCGGCTTGGCCTTAGTTTAAAAAAAAAGAGTGTATTTATCTTCCGCAGTTTATTATGTTGTATGAATAGAAGGGTGCCCAGGTAGGGCACCAGTCGCGGCGAGGTCGGTCGTGACAAAAGTGATATCGAGCGATTAGTCTTGGAAAGTGTCTCGGTGTGTCTAGTAGAGTCTTGATTATCGGTGTGTTGTGCACCACATCTATAATCGGGAGGCTGCGGGACATTTAGGATTAGTTTCCATTCTTCTCACTCGAGATCGTGCGATAGAAGGCATGTTGTTAAGTCGTCTCTCCTAACGAGTTATGTTGATTGCAGTACGAAAAGGCACGATGACCCGGGAAGGACTACGTGGATTGCGTATCGGGTTGGTAATGATTATAGTATAGTTGGCATTGTGACATACAGCTATCTGAGTTATGTATGAGGGGGCGTGTTGCCTAGAATGATTTTAGATTACCAGGAGTTGGTAAAGACTAACTAGATACCGGGAAGGTATGGAACAGTTAATGAATTCTCGCCAAGGTCTTATGTTTTATTTTGGGATAATTGGGAAAGGATGAACTGTCTGATAAGGCAGTGGACCCTTAAGAAGTCATGTTAAGAAACTTAATGGAATGCCGTGTTAATAGATTAAGCTACGTGGTATGATTAAGAGAATGGTACGGGTGAGACACGTATGGAGTAAGTATGGTTGTTGTGATCGAGACAACATGGTTATGGTATTATGAGAAGTTTTTGTACCCGTTTACGGGGGGACTGATAAGGTAGGCTGGGAGCATGGAAATTGTGAGCATAAGAATGTTGATAACCGCCGAGACCTTAGGTATATAAGGCCTTCTCGGGTAGTAAAAAAGTTAAGTCAGACCAAGGATAAGAGTTAAGTACGACGCTGAGTCGGGTTGAGGACCTATTACGGGTCGCCTCATAGTTTGAAATGAAGTGAGATCAGTTGGTAGTAGTTCCGCTACGTGACAGGGTCACGAGGGTGCAAGGCCCAAGTCTAGTTAATTGTTCTAGTAGTTCGTGGACGCGTTCCACCGGAACGAGGTCGTGAGAGCCAGAAATGGCCTTATGTTGTTTAAAAGAGTGACTCTAAAAGATTGGGGGCCAGAATCGGTATGGAAGTTATGTATGTATGCTAGTATGAGTTGGAAGTACGGATGGAGTACGACCAGTAAGAAAGATAACAACCAAGTGTAAAGGAATAGAGCCTGAATCCATAAGAACCTTTCGGGGTAACTACACCCGTGAGTGTTTGGGGTGGTAGCTGAGCGGGTATATGAGATTTGCCCGGTGATGATACAGTCGTCAGACCTTAGTAGACCTAGTAAAGATGATTACGATAGACTTTGAGATCATTATGAGTATGGACTAGTTGGCTTCGTGAGTGCCAAGGTTGACATCTTAGTATAAATATTATTATGTGGCCATGAATGGCATATGTTGTATGAAGGGTGTAGTAAAAGGAGACTATGTCGCTATCTAATTAGATTGGACTCCGAAAGAACATTCGGGGACGAATGTTTCTAAGGGAGGAAGAATGTTACACCCCGTAAGTCCAGGACATGTTTAAGAGAATGTACGTAAGGAACTCAAGACTTGAAAAGGGTACGAAAGGAAGAATTGTTTTTCCGACGGAAAAATCTTCCGAACGTCGGAAAGGAAAAAATGTTCGTTGAGGAGAATTGGATTCTCAAAATGCATTAATTGAGGATTATGGAATGTATTATCATAATGGAAATTTATTTCTACGGATTTGGTCACGTGGGGTCCACCCGAGGAATTTTACGTTTTGTGGGACCCATGAGGTTCTGAAATTTTATGGGCGAATGGGAGGCGACACGTGGCACCCCACATGGTGTTGGACGAAATTTGCAAGGTTAAAATGGTCATTAACCATTGAAGATGATAAGTCTTGCTAGCGATAATATTGACCAAGTCGAAACATCGACTTGGCTATTTAATTAATGTTCTTCATCCAGCCACACATTTGTTATTATCTTGACCCTCCGTTGTGTTATATATACATAACTAGTGCAATACTAAGTCTCGACACTTAGAATATTTTCACAACATTTCTTGTTCTACAACAATGCTCTCGCTTTAGTGGTCTTCTCCGCGAAATTTTTGTAGTTTTGGTCCATAATTCACAAGACTTAAACCCAATGTCCCTAAGGGTATTGTAAGGGTATCTCAATAGAAAGATTTCAGAAAAAACGGCGTTTTCACGTTAGTCGCAAGGCGAAACCCTAAGTAGTTTTCATATGTTTTGATTGGAAATGGAAGAGAAGTTGGTTGTGAGCTTCTAAAAGCTTCAAATAGCGGATTGGAGCGTAAAGGAAAGGAGCTAAGAATTGCTAAGGAGCGACATTGAATCTTGGAAATTATAAGGGCTTGTAAAGGTAAAATTCTTGTCGTTTTAGTAATTGAGATTACTTATTGTTGTAGCTATGGATATTAGCAAGTATGAGATATATATATTATGAAGTTGATAAGTGTTATGGATATTGGAACCCTAATCCGAAAACTAGTATGTTTAGCCTTGAGATTTCAATTCAATTGGATTATTAGTTTAATCGTCACATGTTATATAAAGAAGGAATTATAATTGTTAAGTTGTTTATGACTATATAACATGTTTGACCTAAGAACTTGGATTGAAAAGGAATTGGAAAAGTTGATAAGTTGTTGCACCTTTTGGCCGAAATTGGCATTTGTATTGTGGACTAGTTTGATATCAATTGTGGGGCGGAATTTTACACGTCTTGTAGGCGTGTAATCCCCTATTGTTAATTACATTGTTGATCCTTAAATGTGGCGTGTTTGGTTATTGAATTCGACCTTGAAAAAGGTGGCAAAGTATGTAGAAACAAAGGAAGTGCTGTCCGATTTTCCGTAGAATTTAGTGACTTTGCACTTAGAATATTCTACGTTCGAAGCTAGAGGTTAATGGACGTATTATGGCCATTATAGGTTGAAGTACTAAGTATAGCGTATTCTACTTGAAGGATGGAATAGCTATCAAGGTTGAAGTACTTTGGAGCATTTTGCTATTTGTCGATAATCGTCGCGAGGTATGTGAACCTCTTCCTTCTTTTGACATGATTATATGTATTGAATATACATGTAGTACTATATCATGATTCCTTCTACTCTTAGAAGTTAAGAGGTATGTATGTTGATTTACTCTACGTAAAGGTTATGTCTAAGTTATCCTAAGTTCTTACCAAGTCTTATGGGGGATGTGGGTAAGAGTCGTTAGGAGGTATTTGGAGCCAAGTTGACTTGGCTAATTTACGGCACGAATGAGAATAAGTAGCGAACAAGCCATTGCAGCGTTAATAAAGGAAAATGTAATGACAATTAATTATATTAAAACAAGTAGAATTCTCCATCTGCATAGAAGCTAAGATAAGACAAAATTGTATTACATTTTCTAGATCATGGCTACTTGATTAAGATCGTTATAAATAAGTATAACTTATTCACAACTCATAAAAGCATATGTTACTTAAATTAAAAGAGTTTTATGTCATGAAGTTTTAAGACTATGAACCTTGAATTCTTGAAAGGTTAAGAAACTTTATTTTTCAAGTTATGGGACTTGATTTCTAAAGGAAGAAATGACTTGATTTAAATGTATAGAATACTTGATTTGGAAAGCATGGATTTCTTGATATTCTAAAGATAAGAGATTTTAAATTCTAAGTTAAGAAACTTGACTTCTAAAAGTTAAGAGACTTGAAGTATTTTAAAAGGTATGTAACTTGATTTGAAAGTATAAGTCTCTTGGTTATAAAAAGAATGAATTAGTCTAAGGCATAAAGTTAGTATAACGGCTTTATGGGAAGTTGGTTATAATAACTTTATGGAAGGTTAAGGGAATGGTTTCCTCTAGTAATATAAGCAAAGAATGACTTGAAATAAAGAAGGGCAAATTGTTTTAAAGGTACCAATTGCTTAAGGTTTTTAAGAAAGAAGTCACTTGATTTAGAACCGGTAAATGTATTTCTAAAAGGTATTGTGACTTGTCTTGAAAAGTAGATATGACTTGATACTACGGTTGTTAGTATCTTGGAAGTTTTATTTGAAAAAGAGTCATTTTTAAAATGAGTAAGTGCGTAGTATGTTGGGTTAAATTCGGATTTTATATGACATTATCGCGTCCAGTAAATGGGCGGCGGTATACCTTTATGGGCGGACTATATGACATTATCGCGTCCGAAATGGGCAGGCGATATACCTTATGGGCGGACTATATGACATTATCGCGTCGAGAAATGGGCAGGCGATACCTTTATGGGCGACTATATGACATTATCGCGTCGAGAAATGGGTCGGGCGGTATACCTTATGGGAACTATATGACATTATCGCGTCCGAGAAATGGGTCGGGCGATATACCTTTATGGGCGAACTATATGACATTATCGCGTCGAGAATGGGCGGGCGATACCTTTATGGGCGACTATGTGACTTTATCGCGTCCCAGTTGGGCGGGCGATATGGCGTCCTCGAAAAGGGCGGATTATGTTATGCAAGGTAAGTAAGTTATATGGTAATGAACTTGATGGTTTTCCTAAGCATGCGTAGAATGTGACTATAACTTTTATGTAAAAATGGGAAAAGATAATGAAGTGCGATTAAGTTCACGAGATGGTAATGACACGGTAGGATCACGGTATTTACCGCTTTTATACTTGTTCTGTCATTCTTTGTACGATTATGATTTGTTTCTGTACCTTATTTTCCATTCCATATTTGTACTGTTGTATGCGACCCGAGAAATTTGCGTTCATGTCGCGAGTTTAGGTACCACGATTGTGGATCATGAGCTTAGGATCTGGTTGACATTTTGAGATGGCTCGATGTTAGGAGCTTATGCGTCATGGTTATGTATATTCAGAAGTGCAGCGGGGCCTTGTCCGTCATAAACATCACGACCCGACCGGGCGCGATGGTGCCTACAGGCACCCTTACAGGTATACATCAGAGAAAATCAGCGGAACATACACAAACTTAATAATGAAATAAATAAATATTCGGTTAGCCGATAAGGCTACCTCCCTGGATATAAACAAATCCAAAAGCAGTTACCTCAATTTTTTTTATAAGAGACCCACGAATATGACTACAGACCTCTAGAATTTACATAACAAGCGTGGCGGGACGGGGCCCCGTACCTGAATGCACAAAAGTCAACAACCGGGGACCGTACCAAAGACAAAGCCTCGGAGGAATGGAGCTTCGAGGCGAGCGTGATACTAGGGTGTGGATCGACAAGCTATGTACCTCAACTGCGGCATGAGCGCACCCGGCGAGGTCGATTACAAAATCGTGCCAAGTATGCAAAGCGAAATCTTGTAATTTAAATCATAATAGTCAAAAATCACGAAGACATATGAAAACCCGATTAACGATGCGTGCCTTCTTGAAGTGGAAGTAATGAAAGTCGGTTTACCTATGGCTGTTTCAACATATGAGCGATAGTCACGCGGGGCTATGAACACGACCCTCGATTATCACAGCGCGTGGGATTTCCCATTGCCGACCGCTGGGTGTAAAATCTAACCATGTGGCGCGTGGCATCCTGCCTCTTTGTCGGCGTACACGCGACACATATATATACCTCGCGCCGGGAATCCCCACCACTTCCGGTAGTAAGTGTAAACTATAACCATGTGACTTACGTGGCATCTGCCTCAGCCGGCGTACGTACAATACATACATATATATATATATATATCATGCGTGGAATCCTCGTCTCGTACATGACTTCATGGGAGCTAACCCGTGGGGTAATAGTCGTATCAGGAATTTAACCGCGTCTGGTCGCGTGCCTCGGAATCCTCGTCGTAAGCATGTCCGAGTGCGTGCCTCGGAATCCTCATCGTAAGCATGTCAGGGTCGACCACCGTGGAAGCATGCAGTGGGATCCGGCATCAGCGTCGATGCGTCCGGGTAAACTCATCTGCGTGCCTCGGAATCCTCATCGTAAGCATGTCGAGGTGCGTGCCTCGGAATCCTCATCGTAAGCATGTCGGATCGACCACTGGATGCGTACGGTGGAATCCACGTCGCTGCGATGCGTCGGTGGCTCGTACTATGACAATGGAAGCATGCGTGGAATCCCACGTCGCTGCGATGCGTCGAAGTAAATTCACAATAAGACAATGGAAGCATACGTGGAATCCCATCAACTCCAGACGTCCGAGTAAATTCATAACTTCTTTAACATACAAAATGGATCTCATTTTATGTCCTCGAGGCACTTTTCATATCAACATCAAATCAGGAAATTCAACCCAAAGTACTATGTATTTCTATTCTTTCCAAGATCCCTCTTCCACATTAGACCCCAAGATACTAACTCCCGTAGTATCGAGGCTTATCTACCTTTCAAACAAGTCGCCATACTTTTAGAATTATGCTTCGGGCTTCTAAATCAAGTGACCCTCATTTAACTTTAAGCAATTGATGCCTTTAAATCAAATTTCCCTTCTTAGTTTCAATTCTTTCATCTAGGCTTACTTATTCGAGAAGACCCATTTCTTTAACCTTCCATCAAGGACAAGTGAGTTAGTCCTCTAACTCAACCGATTAGGCATCTTTAAAACTAGTCAAGTATATCAAAATGACTTTACCTTATTTAAATCACGTCGTCTACCGTACCATCTGATTATAACTACTCATTGCTCAAGAGATGAAAGTTTCTACATACCTCTTATGTTTAATCCACTTGCCAAGTCAAATGTCTTCGTAGATGTCAACCTATAATGACCAAAATACGTCTATTAGCTCTAGCTTCAACGTAGAATATTCTAATGTAAAGTCCCTTGTTGTACGGGAAAAATTGGACAGCACTTCCTTTGTTTCTACGTACTTTTCCACCTTTTTCAAGGTCCGAATTCAATAACCAAACACTGCATTTAAGGCACCACAATTCAGCTAACCAAAAAGGGGATTACACGCCTTTACAGGACGCGTAAAATTCTGCCCCACAATAATACAAAACCATCCAATAATTCTAAGCCACATTCGGCTACAATATCACAACAATTATCAATTCCTTTCAATTTCCTTTTAATCAAACTCGTTATTCCAACATGTTATATAAAGCATAACCAAATATATACCCTCCTATTTATAACATGCAACGATTTTTAGCTAACAACCGAATTGATTACAACATGAGTGGCTAACATGCCCATATTCGGTTTTCAACAAGACGACAAGATCCAAATCTTTTCAAACTTTAATATAACAACCACATGCTCATTTCTTAACTACCATAACTTGGAATCTTCATGTACACAAGAAGGTAAGGATTTTACCTCAAGAAGCCCTCTTTCCGAAATCTTCTTCACTTTAAAATTACCCACAAGAACCCTCTACAAACTTGCCAACACTTTCCCTTGAAGCCTTTCCAAAAATCTCAGGGTTCGTGATTTGAGAGGAGAGGAATTTTTCTTAGAAACCACTTGCAAATGGCCAAGTCTTGAAGACTTGGTCCTTAAAATAAGACCTCCTTGGTCAAAAGATGGAGGGACACTTGTCACCCTCATAGGCCTTTTATCAAAATATCCCTATTTTTGCCCCTTTCCGTAAAAATCCCGCGCCGGCGGCCTGCCGGCGCCGCAGCGCTGCAACCTCAGAGGATTTTCAGAATTATCGGCGCCGACCCTGGCGGCGCCACTGCGGCGCTTCTTTGGGAATCTGTTTCTGCGTCGTACCACAAAACTTCAACGCGTAACCTGCCGATCTCGATCGACGAGTGGTTTATTGCGTTGGAAACTAGACTCAACGAACTTCATACTAGTCTTTTAAAACACCACAAAACTCCTAAAGAATTAGGGGATATACCGCTCCAAAGTTGACTGAACATCTGCCTACAACATTTTGCCAACCCAACCTTCCAAATTCAAATCTTATTTCCTTTCGTACGTTCTTAACTTATCCTCTTGGATTTACGGGGTGTAACATTCTTCCCCCCTTAGAAACATTCGTCCCCGAATGTTCTCTTGGAGTCAATCCAATACTCTTCGTACTTTACAATTAATGGAACCTTATTATGCCACTTATGACCCTAAGATATTGCACTCGCTTACCCATCCATCATTGTCGACCAAAGCGGATCCCAGGGTGCACAGCGTTATTTACTCCCGTTCAGGCCTAAAATGCTTCTCTTATCGTACTTCCCACCTCTTACAGCATCGTACATAGTCTCAATATAATCCGTTCATGACACTTAAACATATAACAACTTTATCATGCATACAAGTCTCTAAAAGATCAAAAATATACCTGAAATCGCATAGGCGGGTAAAACGACCGCTAAAACTGGGAACTGCTACCACGACCTGCTCGCGGCTGTAGGTGCATGAACATCTGCCTAGCCATTGAAGGCGAAGAACCCCAGTTGATTCAATAGTATGCTATCCCAGTGCCACCTGTCGGACGATCTCGCCAAATGGCCTGTTGGCGCGAGCGTAACAATTTGTCGACTGGTCGACACTCCCAAAATAAGCTCTACCACGGTGACCACACAGAGGCAAAGGTGGCCTCGCAACTATCCCGATCATCGTGAACCCTGACCGAGCCACGACGCTCCCGAATATCCCTGGCGGTCAAACCACTTGCCAGAAGGCCGAGAAGGAGCACTCTGCGTCGGCTGAAATGTAGACCTAGCCTGTTGCTGAGGCTGTCCGCCTCGAAAGCTATCCTGAAACTCTGCCGTCACAGCCTCTTGGTGGGTGAATCTGGCCAGCTCTCTCTCTCCTATCCTCGATCCACATGCATAATCCTGCATCTGGCAATATCCATACGGTGAAGAGCCACTCCCGGTTATCACGGTAACCATATAGCGGTCTAGCCCCGTCACATAGCGGTGAACTGCATCGCCATATCCATGCGATAGTGGAGTGCATACAGCGATGAGTCAAATTCGGGTTGTATTCTCGATGGTCCTCCGTTACGTCTCGATGCGAGAACCTATCGGCGGGCTCTCCTCGTCTCGGGAGGCAAAAAGTGGCCAGGAAAGCTTAGTGAACTCATTCCAAAGCAGTGGAGAACACACCTCTGACAACAACCGCGACTCAGGCAGTTCAGCGCAATATCAGCGTAACGGTATGAAGCTAACACAGCGGACTCTCGTCTCAGGGCCCTAAGCACTGCATAGTCCATTGCACTGCCGAATGAACTCCACGAGGTCCTCGCCGGACCTCGAACCATAGAACTCGGGTGGATTACAACTCGAGAAAGTCCGAATCCTCGAACTATCGGCTCTGGGTTAGCTCTGGCTCGTGTCGTGGCCACCTTGCCACGATGCTAGTCAATAATCGGATCTGCTCTCCGTAATCTCTATACTCAGCCCCTGGCTGTGGGATTGGAGGCTCGGTGCGGAACCTCACGGTGCTCTGCGCTCTCGGCTCATCTGTCTGCCGGCGTGGTGAACTCGCGATTCCCATAACCTCGGGCATAGTGCGGGCACGATTCTAGAAATCCTCTGGGTACCAACAAATCTTCTGCTTTGCCTTGCCTTACAGGCCTGACGCGCCAGTGGAGGCATAAGCGATACATAAGAATAGGTCGGAGAGGATTCACCTAGTAGGGCGGCTCTGCGACGCGATCTCGGAGAGAGAAGAATGAAACAAATCCTAAATGTCCTGCAACCTCACGATTATAGATGTGGTGCGCAACAAATCAATAATCAAGACTACGCTGACACGATGCGTAGACACTTTCAGAGGACTAAGCGCTCGATACCACTTTTGTCACGACCCGACCCGGGCATGGCGGTGCCCTACAGGCACCACTACAGTATCATCGAGAGAAAATGGCGGAACATACACAAACTTAATAATGAAATAAATAAATATTCGGTTAGCGGATAAGGCTACCTCGCAGATATAAACAAATCAGCGATTTACCTCAATTTTTTTATAAGAGACCACGAGATATGACTACTGGACCTGGGAATTTACATATGTTGGCCAGGACGACGGGCCGCCATACCTGAATGCACAAAAGTCAACAACCGGGGACCGTACCAAAGACAAAGCCTCGGAGGAATGGAGCTTTACGAGGCGAGCCGTGATCCTGGAGTGTGGATCAACAAGCTATGTACCTCGACTGCGGCATGAGCGCGCCCGAAGGAGGTCGATTACAAAATCGTGCCAAGTGTGCAAAGCGAAATCTTTGTAATTTAAATCATAATAGTAAAAATACACGAAGACATATATGACAACCCGATTAACGATTACTGTGCCTTCTTGAAGTGGAAGTAATGAAAGTCGGTTTTACGCTTGCGACTGTTTCAACATATGAGCGATAGTCACGCGGGGCTATGAACACCGTCCTCGATTATCCGCGGTAGCGCGTGGGATTTCCCCCTCTTGACCGCTAGGTGTAAATCTAACCATGTGGCGCGCCCGTGGCATCTGCCTCAGTCGGCGTACACGCAACACGTATATATACCTCGCGGGAATCCCGCCAGAAGCGGTAGTAAGTGTAAACTATAACCATGTGACTTACGTGGCATCACGCCTCAGTCGGCGTACACAATACATACATATATATATATATCTCGTGCGTGGAATCCCTGCATCTAGATACATGACTTCATGGGAGCTAACCCGTGGGAAATAGTCGTATCAGAATTTAACGCGTCACAGTCGCGTGCCTCGGAATCCTCATCGTAAGCATGTCGGTCGACCACCATGGAAGCATGCGGTGGGATCCCACATCCTGTCGGTACGTCGGTAAACTCATCTGCGTGCCTGGAATCCTCGTCGTAAGCATGTCGAGGTGCGTGCCTCGGAATCCTCGTCGTAAGCATGTCGAGGTGCGTGCGGAATCCTCATCGTAAGCATGTCGGATCAACCACCTTTGGATGCATGCGTGGAATCCACATCACTGCCGATGCGTCGGTAGCTCATACTATGACAATGGAAGCATGCAGTGGAATCAGCATCACTGCGATGCGTCGAGTAAATTCACAATAAGTGGAAGCATACGTGGAATCACATCACTTGCGTGCGTCAAGTAAATTCATAACTTCTTTAACATACAAAATGAATCTCATTTATGTCCTCAAAGCACTTTTCATATCAACTTATCAAATCAGGAAATTCAACCCAAAGTACTATGTATTTCTATTCTTTCCAAGATCCTCTTCCACATTAGACCCCAGATACTAACCCCGTAGTATCGGGGCTTATCTACCTTTCAAACAAGTCACCATACTTTTAGAATTATGCTTGACTTAAATCAAGTGACCCTCATTTAACTTTAAGCAATTGATGCCTTTAAATCAAATTGCCCTTAGTTTCAATTCTTTCATCTAAACACTTATTCGAAGACCCATTTCTTTAACCTTCCATCAAGGACAAGTGAGTTAGTCCTCTAACTCAACCGATTAGGCATCTTTAAAACTAGTCAAGTATATCAAAATGACTTTACCTTATTTAAATCACGTACGTCTACCGTACCATACAGTTATAACTACTCATGCTCAAGAGATAAGAAAGTTTCTACATACCTCTTATGTTTAATCCACTTGCCAAGTCCAAATGTCTTTCGTAGATGTCAACCTATAATGACCAAAATACGTCTATTAGCTCTAGCTTCAACGTAGAATATTCTAATGTAAAGTCCCTTGTTGTACGGGAAAAATTGGACAGCACTTCCTTTGTTTCTACGTACTTTTCCACCTTTTTCAAGGTCCGAATTCAATAACCAAACGCCGCATTTAAGGCACCACAATTCAGCTAACCAAAAAGGGGATTACACGCCTTTACAGGACGCGTAAAATTCTGCCCCACAATAATACAAAACCATCCAATAATTCTAAGCCACATTCGGCTACAATATCACAACAATTATCAATTCCTTTCAATTTCCTTTTAATCCAACTCATTATTCCAACATGTTATATAAAGCATAACCAAATATATACCCTCCTATTTATAACATGCAACGATTTTTAGCTAACAACCGAATTGATTACAACATGAGTGGCTAACATGCCCATATTCGGTTTTCCACAATGACAAGATCGAATCTTTTCAAACTTTAATATAACAACCACGTGTTCATTTCTTAACTACCATAACTTGGAATCTTCATGTACCTGAAGGTAAGGATTTTACCTCAGAAGCCCTCTTTCAAATCTTCTTCACTTTAAAATTACCCGCAGAACCCTCTACAAGCTTGTCAACACTTTCCTTGAAGCCTTTCCAAAAATCTCAGGGTTCGTGATTTGAGAGAGGAGAGGAATTTTCTTAGGAAACCCTTGCAAATGGCCAAGTCTTGAAGACTTGGTCCTTAAAATAAGACCCTCCTTGGTCAAAAGATGGGAGGGACACTTGTCACCTCGTAGGCCTTTTATCAAAATATCCCTGTTTTTCGCCCCTTTCGCGTAAAAATCCGCCTTAGCGCCAGACCTGCCCGGCGCCCGGCTGCAACCTCGGAGGATTTTCAAATTATCGGTGCCGGCCTGACCTACTGTGCCAGCGACCCTGCGGCGCTTTCTTGGGAGATCTGTTTCTGCGTCGCCATAAAACTTCAACGCCGTAACCCTGCAGATGTCAATCGGCGAGTGGTTTGTTGCGTTGGAAACTAGACTCGATGAACTTCATACTAGTCTTTTAAAACACCACAAAACTCCTAAAGAATTGGGGATATACCGCTCCAAAGTTGGTGAGCGTGCACTCTGACATTTTGCCAATGACCTTCCAAATTCAAATCTTATTTCCTTTCGTATGTTCTTAACTTATCCTCTTGGATTTACGGGGTGTAACAATAGCATTTGTCCAAATCTTAGAGGTCTGTATTCATCTGTGGGTTGGACTGGCTAGAGTTGTTTTTTTTTACATTGTTAAACAGTGTAGACTCTTTCGGGTAAATTTTTATGTTATGGCAGCCTTATCGGCTTGGCCTTAGTTTAAAAAAAAAAGAGTGTATTTATCTTCCGCAGTTATTATGTTGTATGAATAGAAGGGTGCCCAGGTAGGACACCAGTCGCGACCTGGGGTCGGGTCGTGACAATTTTATTCTAATGAGAGTCAAAGATTATTTAACTTGCATATGTTTGCTCATGATAGCCTTTCGTGCAAGTTTTATATTTCCACATCACCGCGTCCCTCACAGGAGGGCCGACAAAATTATTGTATTATTTACGTGGACATGCTTACTGTCACGACCTGACCCCGGGCCCGAGACTGCTGCCCTACCTGGGCACCCTTACAGGTATACATTAGAGAAAATCAACGGAACATACATGAAACTCATAACGTGCGCTGCGTGAAATAAGCAGCGGGCTAGCGGATAAGGCTACCTCGCAGGCATATATACATATACATAACCAAGCGATTACATCCTTCTTCTTCTTTACAAAGCGCGTACAAGATATGACTACGGACCTCTAAGAATTTGATATAACCACGGTGGCGGACGGGTCCCGCCGTACCCGTGAATATACATACTACTGCCTCAGCGGGGATCCGTACAGATAAGCCTCGGAGTGAATGGAGCTTCTTCCCAAAATTGAGCAGAGATCCTAGAGCGAGGATCAACAACTGGGTACCTAATACTGCGGGCATGAGCATCCCCGAAGTCGATCTAACAGTGCAGAGTATGAAATGGAAATAAGATGCGATAATCAAATCGTAATTTTATAAAGAAATGGCGAGGCAAGTATAAAAATTAAATACCAGATCCTACCGTGCCATTTTAACTCATGAAATCAATCGTACATTAGTCGTTCTATTCCTTCTTTCAAAAAGAATTATAAACATATTCTTACATAAATACTTAAGAAGGTTGATCAAGTTTTCCACATAACTTACATAACACATAACATAATCAGACCCCGTGGAGGGACCCGGTGTAACTCTCCTTACATAACGTAACGCGACCCACCTGTGAAGCTCAGTGTACTATGGAATCTGTTGCATAACTCGAGCCGCCTGTCGGGATTACACGCCTCAACAGGAGGTGTAAAATTCGCCCATGATTAAAGTAAAGCGTCACTAACTTGAGCCATTTTCGGCAATCACAGGATAACACCACATCTATCCTTTTCCAATTCCTTTTTAATCAAGTTGTTATTCTAACATGGTATATAGTCGCAATCAATTATAACAACTATAATCCCCTTTCTTATATAACATGCGACGATTATAACTATCGACCAAATTGATTTCCAATTTTAATGGCTAACATGCCAATCTCGGATTTAAGCTTCCAAATTTCCATAACATTTATCAATCTTCATTCTAAATATCACATGCTCATCTATCAACTACTACAACATGAAATCTTGAATTACAATAGCAAGACGGAGATTATTACCTCTTTTAAGCCCGAATCTGATCAAAACCTAAAGTCGATCCTTAGCAACTTTGGCTCCTCTTCTTGATGTTTCAATCCACTCCAAGCAACCCTTAGAAGTTCATAAACAACTTCTCTTCAAATTTCAACTTCAAAGTTGAAGAACACCTTAGGTGTTCATGTTGCGACTAACGTAAAAACGTAGTTTTTCCGGGATTTTTATGTTGGGATATCCTTAGAATACCTCTAGGGATCTTAGTTTTAAGTTTGGCCGAGAGTTTGGGTTGGAAACCTAGGCTTGTTTATGAAGTTTTGGAAGTAAAACAAGAAGGGAAGTTGGTTACAAGCTCGTAGTGGATACATGGATGTAATTGAAACTTGAAGAAGTGAAGCTAAGACAAAACTATGGGCCGACTTTAAGTGGATTGTTTTGGACAATTTTTAAGGTAAGTATTCTTCTTCCTCTTGAATTAATAGGATATTACATGTTGTTATAGTTAATAGAGGAACTTGTGTTATCAAGAATGAAGAATAAAAAGTGTAGGGGCAGTTTTGGTGAGGTTGGCCGAAAGTTGGCAGTTTTCGAATATTGGATTTGTTGGTTATAATTGTTGTTGTTATCTTCACCTATTGCATGTTATAATGTAGTAATCACTAACGAAAGTCCTAAGGGAATAAGGGTGTAGAAAGGTGTTAAAAGGCCTAACATTTTACCCTTGTTGTTGTTGGAATATGGACTGATTTTAGTGTACTGTTATACGTAATTAAGGCGTTGTTTTTACGTGAGAAATAGGCGTGTGAATCACCTTAGTTTCTGTTTGGTTGTGCCCTTAATTGGTGCCTTGGTTATTAAAGAAATTGACCTTCTTGAAAGGTGGAAAAGTACGTATATATGGAAGTCTTTGTGATTTTTGTATAAAAGGAGAACCATTACTTGGTATTAACCTACACTAGTAAGCATGAATTTAATAGAAGTGTTATTCTCATTATAGGTTGAAGTACTACTTGTGGCGTATTCTACTTAGCGTGTGGATTAGCCGAAGAGGTATGTGGAACTTTTCCTATCTTCTTTGAGCATGTACCTTATAAAATGTGTGTATGGTGGACGTACGTGTTTTAAATGAATTAGGATTCATTGTGTTATAAGATACTTGATTTGAAAAGTATGAGTTACTTGATTTTGAAAAGTATGAGTTACTTGATTTTGAAAGTGTAAGAGTACTTGATTTGAAAGAATAAGTGACTTGATTTGAAAAAGAATAAGTTACTTGATTTTGAATGTGTAAGTGTACTTGATTTTATAAGTGGAAGTCACTTGAGTTTAAAAGTGTAAGTAACATGTTTTAAAAAAGTGGAAGTGCCTTGATACTACGGGTGCTAGTATCTTGGGGTTTTATAAAGGAAAGGATGTACGGCAGACGTACATAGTGCCATTGGGTTCAAATCCCTAATATTGCATGATAAGATTCTTTTTATAAGAATGGATGTACATAGTACTTTGGGTTCAATTCCCTAATATTATATGACGTGAAATGCCTTGAGTTTTATAAAATGATAGTTTATTCATTTTATTCTAATGAGAGTCAAAGATTATTTAACTTGCATATGTTTGCTCATGATAGCCTTTCGTGCAAGTGTTATATTTCCACATCACCGCGTCCCTCACTGGAGGGCCGACAAAATTATTGTATTATTTACATGGACATGCTTACTGTCACGACCCGACCTCGGGCCCACGACTGGTGCCCTACCTGGGCACCCTTACAGGTATACATCAGAGAAAATCAGCAGAAGATACATGAAACTCATAACTTACTCTAACAGGAAATAAAAAACAGGATAGCCGATAAGACTACCTCCCTGGGCATATATACATATACATAACCAAAAGCAGTTACATCCTTCTTCTTTACAAACCGACCCACAAGATATGACTACAGACCTCTAAGAATATTACATAACCAGCAGTGGGACGGGCCGCCATACCACGAATATACATACTCTGCCTCAGCGAGGATCCGTGCAGATAGCCTCGGAGTGAATGGAGCTTCTTCCCAAAAGCGACAGAGATCCACAGAGCGATGATCGTGACACAGGTACCTAATACTGCGGGCATGAGCGCGGCCCAGAGTCGTCAACAGTGCAAGTATGAAAGCGGAAATAAGATGCGATAATCAAATCATAATTTTATAAAGGAATGACAAGGGCAAGTATAAAAATTAAATACGGATCTCTAGTGTCATTTTAACTCATGAAATCAATCGTACATTAGTCGTTCTTTTCCTTCTTTAAAAAAGAATTATAAACATATTCTTACATACATACTTAATAATTTTGATCAAGTTTTTCCACATAACTTACATAACTTACATAACATAATCCGGCCCTTTATGGAGGGACCCGGTGTATCTCTCCTTACATAACGTAACCCGGCTCGTTTGTGGGACACGGTGTACTGATGAATCATGTGACATAACTCGGCCCACCTGTGGAGCTCGGTGTACTGTGGAATCTGTAGCATAACCCGGCCCGCCTGTGGGGCTCGGTGTACTATGGAATCATGTAGCATAACCCGGCCCGCCTGTGGGGCTCGGTGTACTATGAAATCATGTAGCATAACCCGGCCCGCCTGTGGGGCTCGGTGTACTGTGGAATCATGTAGCATAACCCGACCCGCCTGTGGGGCTCAGTGTAAGATAACGTAACCTGACCTATGTGTAGGCTCGGTGCATATGGCGTAATTGTCACGCCCCGAACCCCGGGCCCGTGACTGGTGCCCTACCTGGGCACCCTTCTATTCATACAACATACGTAACTTGCGGAAGATAAATAACACTATTGTTTTTCTTTAAACAAAGGCAAAGCCGATAAAGTGCCCATGATATAAGTCACCCGAAAGAGCTATATTGTTCAACAATGTAAATACAAATCTATCGATTCATCCCACGTATGAATCTGGACCTCTAAGATTTTGGACACATACTATGGCGGGATAAGGCCCCGTACCTCTGAATATACCTAGCCATAATGACAAGCTCGGAACATTGGAGCTATCATGCATCTGAACAAGGATCTAGCTCTTGGATCCTGGCAGATACCTAGACTGCGGACATGAACCGGCCCCAGAAAATCGATAATAGGTACCAAGTATGGAACATAAATCTGATCTGATAAACAAGATCATAACTGTACCAAAGAATGACAGGGGCAAGTATGAAAATCAAATACCAGATCCTACCGTGTCATATAACAATCAGAGCCAACTGTACCTTGTATCACTGTATCACTATAACACCGTACCACTTTCACTTATGAAAAGTCATGTCAAAATCAGGGACACCTGCCCTTAGTATATAATATCACAGAAGCATGCTCGTAGAATACAACATCACTGCCAGCATGTAATAAGTATAATATACAATTATGTTATGCCCCGTAGTTCCGGAGTATGTATGTGAGGACGTACGTACAATGTATACGCCCTAATTAGGGTAAGATTGATAGAATTGTTTTCCGACGGAAATTATTCCGAACCTTGTGAAGGAAATTTTACGTTTTCAACATTTTTACGATTATGGAATTTTTTTCCGAGAGATAAAATATTTTGGACCAATAGGAGGGCGACAAGTGTCACCCCTAGATTGGGCCATGTGGGACGAAATTGAGTGGACAAGTAGGCAAGACAAGTGGCCAAAAGTCTTGCATGGCTAGTCTTGGCTTGGATGAATTTGGCTAAGTTTAGTGGGCAAGTCTTGCATGGTCAAGGTCTTGCATGGCTTTAGTAAGACAAGTGTGGGAAGGAACCTTCACATATGATCTCTACCTTACACATGTGTTAATCTCAACCCTTGGTTGTGCTATATAAACCCCCTTAGTGGATGAAAATCAGCCACACTTAACATTTTACAAGACTTGAAAAACATTTCCTCTCCCTCCTTCTCTATCTTTATTTCGTCCAACCCCCCCCCCCCCCCCCCTCCCCTAACCAAATGTTGTCCAAAAATTCTTAAACTTATAAGTGTTCTTCCTTAATGTGTTAGGAAGATTATTAACCAAGAGTTAGACAAGATTTCACACCCCTAGCCTCAAAGAAACCTTGCCTTGGCCGAGTAGGCAGATTTTCGAAACTGTTTTGGGCAGATTTTTAGTCAAGTTTGGAAGGGAATATCTCCTAACATATAAGGAGTTTTTGGATGTTTCGAAAGCCTAAAATGAATTTCGTCGAGTCTAGTTTCCAATGCAACAAACCACTCGTCGATAGGACACTGGAGTAGAGAGTTATCGACGTTGCAAGTTCAGCTGACGAAGCAGTAGCTAAAAATCTGGACAGTCACGTTTTTGGACTATCTTGAGGTAATGAATCTTAACCTCTTTGTGAAGTTGATTTATTATGTATAGATGGATATTATGCATATATTGGAAGTATATTATGGACTATAAGATATAAAGAAAGATTTGGATCTTGCTAAGAAGTTAACAACAAAGAAACTATAACTTATATAAAGATTGGAATATAAGTTGAAGGACTAATGAAGTAATTGGATAAGTATTATTGTAAAAGTTGGCCAAGGACCCCAACTTAAGGACCGTATCTACTTTGGACTTTTTACTTTGGACTTCTTTACTTATTGTTATTATGAAGGAGATAGTAAACGCGTTACCGTTTGGGCGTGTTATTCCTTCTTTTACTTGTGTTATTATAAAGGAGATAGTAAACCACGTTACCGTTTGGGCGTGTTATCCCTTCTTTACTTATTATTATTATGAAGGAGAGATTGTTGTCGCGTTCCATTTGGCGTGTTATCCCCTTCTTTAGTTATTATTGTTATGAAGGAGAGATTGTTAATCGCGTTAGTTTGAAGCGTGTTATCCCCTTCTTTAGATTTCAGTATTATTGCACCTTAATTATAGTAGGTTAATCACGGTTATCGGACCTTGGAAAGGTGGGAAATTGAGTAGAAGCGGGGAGAGTCTTTGCGAATTTTCCGTAGGATATGGAACTTGTTCTTAGAAATATCCTACGAAGAGATCTAGAGGTTAATGGGCGTTTTGTGGCCATTATAGGTGGAAGTACTACGGTGGCGTATTCTACTTTAAGGGTGGAAAAGGCTAGCAAGGTTATAGTACTTGGGAGCGTTTTGCTAATAGTCGATAATCGTCGCGAGGTATGTGAACCTCTTCCTATCTCTTACAGCATGATATTTGCGAAATATATATATAGTGCGGTAGGCGTGCGTGTGTAAAATGAATTTGGTTTATTTAAAACATAAAGTGTTATAATGGCTTTATGGGAAGTTAATTATAACAACTTTATGTAAGTAAAGGAATGGTTTGTTGATTTCTTTTTAAAAAAGGATAAGAGACTTATTTCATGTGACTTGATTTAATATGTGAAGAACTTGAATTGTGTGGAAAGTTGTGAAACCTCGTTAAATGAGTAATGAGTACTTGGTTTGAATGATAATGTTATATCGATTGCGGAAATGATAATAAATATCGAACATCCCAGCTGCGGCGTTAATAAAGGAAATATATTGACAAATAATTAATTATATTAAAACAAGTAGAAACCTCCATATGCATAGAAGCTAAGATAAGACAAAATTGTATTACATTTCCTAGATCACGGTTGCCTTACTAAAGTCATTAAAAACAAGTATTGATTTTCTTAAATTCCAAAATAAGGAACTTATTTTCTAAAAAACAGAGACTTGAGAAATTGAAGTATGTTGGTTTAAAGGAAAGGCATGTTTTGTCTTAAGATGGTTTAAAAGAAGTATGGAAATTGTTTGGGTTTACTTAACAAGATAGTTACTTTATTTTAATGCTCACGTATTCATGTATTTGTTTGTGAAAGAAATGGATCTTTTTAAAAGAGATTAAAGCATGTAATACCTTGGGGTTAAAACCCGAACTTGTTGACATGAAATGCAAGTACCTTGTGTGAGTAACTTGCCTATGTTTTGTGATAGCCTTGTAATACTTTCTTGTTGGCTTGATAAAGTGAACATGCTATGATGCTACGTGTGCTAATGTCTTGTGATGTTTGTGTAAGGAGATTATTCTTGTTATGCCTATGTTGTTTGACGATAAGCCGTTGTGTTCGATTCTTGTGATGTTTGTGTAAGGAGATTATTCTTGTTATGATTATGGTGCTTACGATAAGTCGTGGTGTTCGATTCTTGTGATGTTTATGTAAGGAGGTTATTCTTGTTGGGCTTACGTCGTTTAACGATAAGCCATTGTGATAGTATTATACCACTCACCTCTTGACATGATCACAGGGTTAAGCTGCCCCGATGCGAGAATACCTCATGCGGGTCCCGGGGACCTATGCGGAGCTACGGGAGTTCCAGGATAGTGTGCGAGGAATACCTCATGCGGTCTATGTGGCCATGCGGACTACAAGAGTCCAGGACGATGCCGAGGATTAGCTACCCTCGATGCGAGGAATACCTCATGCGGGCCAGAGATGGCCTATGCAGACTGCGGGAGTCCAGGATTAGGCACGCATAATGATACTATGGGCGATTGGCCTTGCTTCGATCATTCGCGGCCTAGAAAAGACCAGTTACATTATATCTATTATTGCTCTTGTTTATGATGTGGCACTAGGTGCGGTTAACTTGGTTGTTTCGTACATAATTGTGAATTGGTTTTTAAAATGTTATGGTTATATTTGAGTGATGACCTTGAGGGCGTGAGTCCCTGACTTGACATATTTGCTTACATATTGCATCGTATATTGGTTATCATATATGTCTCTGTTTTATATAGACTATTATGATTTCACTTACGATATTTTCATTTCACATACTTGTCTTGTGCGGCCCGGGGCTGCGTTCATCTGCCGAGAGTTGAGTGCGTAACTTCTTGATCCACACTCTTAGGATCATTGTTCGGTTCTTGGAAAGCTTCATTTCTCCGGAGGCTTTGTCTTTGGTATAGTCCCCTGTCATTGTAGGTACTTGTACATTCAGGGGTATGGCGAACCACTGTCCATCATAGTTGTGGTTACATTCTTAGAGGTCTGTAGTACTGTTGTGGGCAGGGTTCGTAAAGGATGTAATTGTTCAAGTTTTGGTTTATATATACATGCCGAAAGGCGACATTTTCTTGGTTAGACTGTTCTTACTCTTTATTGTTTCATGTCTTGTTTTTATATTCCGCTGGTTACTCTGATGTATATCTACTTGGGTGCCGGGTAAGGCACGATCCACGGGCCGGGATCGGGTCGTGACAAAAGTAATATCGAGCGCGATTAATCCTCGGAAAGTGTCTGACCAGTGTCTAAGTCTTGATTATCGGTGTGTTGTGCACCACATCTATAATCAGGAGGCTGCGGGACATTTAGGATTGGTTTCCATTCTTCTCACTCTGAGATCGTGCCTTAGAGCTGTGTTATAAGTTGAACCCTACAGCGAGTCTCTTTCGTTACGATTATGCCTCGCGTAAGGCACCGGGCCCGGAAGGGCAAAGCGGCCGAGGCTGCGAGTAGAACACGGAGAATGCGAGGGCACAGGCAACCTTTACGAGGTGATACCCGGGCGAGTTCCACGGCGTCGCCGGCCCAGCGGAGTTTAGTACGGCGGCGATTCCTGCTGCGGTCGTGATATATGAGCCTTGGTTCGCGGCCAGGAGCAGAGAATATGGATTACAAAGGAGGGACACATTACTAGCTAGAGATTTTAGCAAGCGAGTATAGAGTGCATCGATATATCACGGGCCTGAACGATTATCTAGTAAAAGGGTGTACAAGAGTAGCTCTTGATCGGGCATGGACATTGCCGCGTCTGAGCTTATGCATGCGAACTTCGAGGCGTAGAGATCGACGGATTAACCAAGATCGAGAAGAGGCGAGACAACGGGTCCTTTGGTGACTTTCGAGGCGGCCTCGGCCAGAACTAGTTATGCCCTCCGCCGATTCGAGTAGTCCTCGCGAGCTTGGGCGTTCGAGTATGCGGGAGTTGGTCGGGAGGATACATGTGGGATAACTCGGCCCACGGTCGATTCGCGATTGGTGGTTGGAGAGGAAGGGTGTTATCGAGAGGCCACCCCACCGGTGTGGCCGATGTGGTAGGTGTCATTGTGAAGTGTCGTGCTGCCGGCGGTTTGTTATGCTGCGGACAGCGGGGCCATTTTGCGCCTCGCGGAGGTGGCGCGGATGTTCTGACCCGCCGGGATCGATGGTGGTTCATCACCTTCTATAACTATCGCCCAGTGAGCGAGATTTTGATTAAGAGCGACAAAGGAAGTGAAGCGGTAGTTGCGGTATATATCCTTAACCTACAGAGACTAGTATGCGTAATAGGAAGATTATATTTTAAGTGTTATGTTCGGAGAACATGGTGTTAATTGTGATTGGAAAACACGGGTGGTTAAAAAGGTAAGTTTGTGTCACGACCCGACCCCGAATCCGTGACCGGTGCCTTGACCCGGGCACCCTTGTGACACAACATCAGAGAAAACCAGCGGAATATAAACTCACAATAAACAACTATAATGATATAAAAAAGTCTAGCCCAAAATGGCTACCCCAAAGTACATAAAACGACGTTACATCCTTAAACAAACCAAGTTATGACAAGACTACAGGCCTCTAGAAGGTATAAGCGCTATGACGGACGGGGCCGTCATGCTCTGAATGTACAAAATATCAACAACACGGGGAGAACCATACCAAAGTCGAGCCTCCAGAAGAAATGGAGCTCACGACACGAGTAAGATCCTAGGAATGAGGATCTACCACTGCTTCCCTTACTGCGGCATGAGCGGCCTCCGAGGAAGGGTCGATTACAACGTACCAAGTATGTAAAAGCGGAAAATCTTGTAGTAATATCATAAGTCAAAAATAAATTTGAGTCATAGATAAAAATCAATTTCCTTGCCGTGCCTTACTAACAATGAGAGTAACAAGTATAAATCTTATAGCGTAAAAATAGGAGGCTCGCGATCAAAGCGAGTACCTGCGCGGTAGTATCATTGAGCAATCCTACTCAGGACTATTTCACCCGCATGGGTCCGTGGACCCGCGTGAGGTCATCAGCCTCGTCGTGGGACTATTTCACCCGCGTGGGACTATTTCACCCGCATGGATCTGTGGACCCGCATGAGTACCGTCGCCGTACTCGCGTGGGACTATTTCACCCGCATGGATCACGTGGTGGGATCCGCGTGAGTGCAAGCGCCGCGCTCGCGTCATGGGTAGCAAATCCATGGCATAAATAATAATCCGGGGTTTACCCGTAATAATATAAGTATATAACATAGCTCATCGGCTATCATACATAACATAAGCACTACTGCCTATCATATCATACATAAGCACTACTGCCTATCATATCACAACATAAGCACTACCGCCTATCATAACATAAGCACTACCGGCATCATAACATAAGCAAGTTAAGAAATCCCAACTTCTTATTAACATTATTAATATATCCTCTCATTTTAGTATCCTAAGGCACTAACATGTCTTTTAATAGAAAATCAGAATTCAACCCAAGTACCGTATACTTCTAACTTTTTAAGAAATAACTCTTTTTATACAAAAATTCCAAGATACTAATCACCATAGTATCAAGTTACGATTTTCTTTTCAAGACAAGTCACATTTCCTTTTAGAAATATAATAGGCTTCTAAATCAAGTGACTTCATTTCCTTTAAAACCTTAGGCAACCAATGCCTAAAAATCAATTCACCTTTCTTAGTTTCAAATCCTTTACAGTACTTGTTTTAATTAGAGTAAACCTTTCTTTTTGAACTTTTCAAAAACTAATATAACCAACTTCCCATAAAGTTATTATATTAGCGCTATTCCTTTGTCAAATACATTCTCCCTAAATCCAAGGGACTTATACTTTTAAAATGAAACAAGTACCAATATACTTTAAAACAAATGAAGGATATCAAATATTGTACGTCTACCGTACTACATGGGTACAACTACTCATGCTCAAGAGATAGGAAAGTTCCACATACCTCTTCGGTCAATCCACTTGCTAAGTCCAACTACCGCAAGTAATATGTCAATCTATAATAACCATAGTGCGTTTATTAACCTCTAATTTCAATGTAGAAATAATCTAAGTTCAAAGCCCCTAATTCTATGGAAAATTGGGCAGCATTTCCTTTGTTTCTACATACTTTGCCACCTTTCTCAAGGCCGAATTCAACATCCAAATGCCACATTTAAGGCTCAACAATCCAAACATATCAAAGGGGATTACACACCTAAACTTGGGTGTGTAAAATTCTGCCCCAAAAGGTACAACAATTCACTTAACAATTCTAAAGTAGTTTTTAGGCTACAACATGCTCATAATATCTTCTTAACCAATTCTTTCATATCCAAACCACATTTCTTACATGCAAGGATTCTAAGTGCATTATTTACTACTACACATCCCTTCTTCTTCATAGGCAACATTAATAACTAAACCACAAGGGAAGAAATGTTACCTTAAAGCCTTAGCCAAACTTTTCTAACAACTTGCTAGCTTCCTTTTCAAGAACACCACCACAACAACCTCCACAAGCTAGCCACAAGCTTCCTTCTTGCCTTTACTTTTTTAATTTTCCTAAGGCTAGAATATCTCTTGGGATTTTAGAGAGAAGGAGGAGCTTGAACTTTTAAGAGAGAAGGAGGAGCTTTTGTCTAAGAGAGATGAAATATGACCAAGTCTTCAAGACTTGGTCAATATACATGCAAAATCAGATGGGGGGACACTTGTCACCCTCCCAAGGTCTTTAAAAGAAAAATCTGATTTTCTAAGTTTTTCGCCAGAATCCGCCTTACGCCGGCCAGCCTTGGCCGCGACCTGCGCGCGGCGCTGAAACCTCTGCGGACTCTCGGAACTTCCGGCGCCGCGGCGCTGCAACTTCAGCGACCCCTCAGTACTTAGCGCGCGCCATCGGCGCATCCGCGGCGCCATCGCGCTGCACGAAACGCATTTATGTCCGTCTGCGCCTGAGCGTAACTCCGTAACTTTCTACTCCGGCGTCCTATCGGCGAGCGGTTGGTTGCGTTGGAAACTAGACTCAACGAACTACGCCCTAGGCCTTTGAAACGCCAGGAACTCTCAATGTGCGGGTCATAACCCGCCTCAAAGTTGACTAAAACCCGTCGGAACAATCCGTCAACCTATCCTTTGAAAATTTTAAGTCTTACATGCTTTAAATGCGCTCTCATCGTAGGGTCGAACTACGGGTATAACATTCTCCCCCTTAGAAACATTCGTCGAATGTTCCTTCAAACTTACTCAAATCACAAATCGGCGTAGACCACATTAACTATTCTTTTGCAAACAAAGAAGCCCGCGAGCCACAACATACTTAAGCGTAAATGTTAAATCAAAACCAACAAGCAGAAAGTGGGTTACACGGAGGTATAGGAAATAGGTGAGGTACTTCTTCATCATGTCATCCTCTGCTTCCCGTCATTTTCTCCACATTCTCGTTCGCCGTAAGACGCTTGGTGGAAGCCGTGTCTTTCGTCAGAAGTCGTCTAACTTTGACGATCGAGTATCGCTATGGGACTCTCCTCATCGATAACTCCTCTGTCATGGACATCATGAAGGGTGCACTCTAGATGGATCTCGATACATTTCCATAACATGGACACATGGAAAAGCTGGATGTACCGCCTCCGAATCGGACGGCGGATCTAACTCATAGGCAACCCGCCTACCCTACGGACAATCGTCACGGCCCGATGTACCTTGGGCTAAGCTTCCTTCTTTCCAAATCTCATCACGCCGCCGTGGCGTACCTTTAGAAAAACCCAATCATCTACCTCAAATTCCAAGTGTCGTGATGATCTGCGTCGACTTGCCGACTTTGGTGCCAACAACCGCTCTGGATAAGCTTCACCTTATCCACTTTGCTGTGAACTAAGTCGGCCCGACTAAGCGAACTTCTCCCACCTCGAACCATCCTATCGGTGACTGCACTTCCTCCGTATAAGGCCTCATAAGGCGCCGTCGAATCTTGGAATGGTAGGCATTGTTGTAAGCAAACTCCACGAGGCAAATGATCCTCCGGCTACCCACAAATCAATAACACAAGCCCGCGGCATATCCTCGAGTGTGCGGATAGTGCGCTCGGCACATCCGTCGATCCCGAGGTGAAATGCGATCGAGACTCACCTGTGTCCCTAATCCGCCACGAAAAGACCTCGAAGTTAGCCGAAATTGGGCTCCTCTATCTCGATATAATCGACAGAGACTCGTGCGATCTTACAATCTCTCTAATATATAATCGCATAGTCCTCGGTGAAGCGTCGTCTTGGCCAGGAAGAAAATGGGCTGATTTTCGACTGTCGATAATCACCCAAATGGAATCATCTTCCTCTGGTGGTAGGTAGCCTGTAATAAAATCCATATTTACCACCTCCCACTTCCAAGTCGGAATATCAATAGCTGCATAGCCAGCGGGCTTTTGGTGCTCAACCTTGACTGGCGACAATTAGGACCTTTGCGACAAAACCGCCACGTCCTCTTGAGCCGTCCCACCAATACACACCGAGGTCATGGTACATCTTAGTCGACCCGGATGAATAGAATATCGAGCACCGTGTGCCTCCCAAAATCTGGCGAAGTCTGTCACATCGGGAACACACAACCCTCGAATCTTAGCACCCGTGCGCTACCTCAAATAGACCATTCTCCTTACGGAGGCTGCGTCTCGATGCGTACCAAAATCGGATCCTCATCATCGCCGTCTCTTCACCTCCTCGGCGATGGAAGACTCGGCAACCTCTCGAACCCGAATTCCGTCACTATCGAATCAACCAAGCGAACCCCGAGGCTCGCTGGGCGATGTAACTCTCGGACCATACCCTTTTCTCTGTGAACATCGACGGACTACCCATCGATCTGCGACTAAGGCATCTGCGACTACATTGGCCTTCCGGGTGGTATAGAATATCAACATCATAATCCTTAGCGGCTCCAACCACCGTCTGTGCGAGTTCGGCTCCTCTGGTGAAGATATCTTTGGAGGCTCTTGTAGTGCGTGTAAATATCCACATGAACTCCATATAAATAATGTCTCGGATCTTGAGGCATGAATCACTGCGCGACTCCAAGTCATGTGTGGGATAGTTCTTCTCATGCTTCCTAAGGCCGAGATCATAAGCTATAACTCTGTCGTCTTTGCGTCTGTGACACACAGCCCGACACTGGCGTCACAATAAACCACATATCCATCTAAACCCTGCGGAAGAGTAAGAACTCGGCGGTCGTCGACTTCTCCTTTAGCATTGGAAACTTTCCTCACAAGTATCAGTCCACCGAACATAGTGCCTTGAGTCGACAGTCAAAGTCTTTGAAATAGAAGCAAACTTCTCCACAAACCTCAGATAATAACTGCGAGGCCCAAAATTGCGCACCTCTGCCGGTGTAGTGGGTCTAGGCAGTCTTGGCTGCCTCAATCTTAGTTGTATCAACCCGAATACCGTCGGCTCGATAACATGTCCTAAGAAAGCCACTGAAGCCCAAAACTCGCATTTCGAGAACTTGGCATACAAGCTGCGGTCCACGAGGACTCGTCTACCGTCGCCGAATGATCTGTATGCTCCTGCTTGCGTGAATACACCAAGATATCATCGATGAACACTATAACGAACATATCCAAGAATGGCACGAACACCTATTCATCAAATCCATGAATACCGTTGGGCGTTGGTCAATCCGAAAGACATCACCACGAACTCATAGTGCCCATCACGGGTCACGAATGCGATCTTGGGATATCGCCTCTCTAACTCACACTGATGATAACGAGCGCAGTCTATCTTGGAAAAACATCTCGCACCACTGGCTGGTCAAACAAATCATCAATCACGGGAGGAGGATATACATTTCTTGATAGTTACCTTGTTGTTTGTAATCAATACGCATCTGGCGTCCCATCCTTCTTCTTTACAAATAACACGCGCTCCCGGGAGAAACACGGCACGATAAAGCCTTTCTCCGGCCAAATCTTTTGGTGGTCCTTGACTCTCTTAACTCGGTCGGTGCCATTACGTATGGCGGAATAGATGTCGGTCAGTGTGCGCCAAATCGATGCAAACTCGATCTCCTCTCGGGAGGATGCGGAAGCTTCGTGCGGGAATACGTGCGGAAACTCTCTAACAAGCGGGCCCGATGAAGTTAGGTATCTCACCTCGATGTCGAATACGAACGAATGGTAAATATACCGCCCGTACCATCTTCCAGCCTTGAGGTAAGAAATAAACCTACCCCCGGCGATGCGGTATTCCCTTCCACTCGATAAGGCTCGCTTTGAAGCGGAACCGAACTAACCTCTCTGCGATCCACGTTGGCATAACAAGGCGCTAGCCAATCCGTACCATAATCACGTGAAGTCCGTCATATCGACTCTATCAAGTCGGCTGAAGTCGGCGGTACGTATATAGTCCTTTGGCAAGCCTTATACACTCGCTCGGCCACCCCGAATCACCTGGCGTAGCCACCTCAAAAGGTCTTATGGACTCGGGCTCTATCCTACTCTCTTTGGAAATATGAGGAGATATATAGGACAAGGTAGAACTGGATCTATCAAAGCATATACATCACAACAAGAAACCAATAATGTACTGTGGCGACATCGGGTGGCGCCTCACGGTCTGACGTGGACATAGCATAGATGCGGTTACGAGGACCTGGAACTAGAACCCTGCCACGACCCTGCGCGGCTGCTGGCCGTGAACACCACGCCTCGGCGCGAACTGCGAAGATGAAGACCCGGCAAGCCCCCGGTGGTGAGCCATAGCATTTCCGCCGCCTGCAGTCGGACAATCTCTCTTCAAATGGCCTGCGTACAAGAGTAACAAGCTCACGGAGGAACACGACACCCCATAATGGCAATCACCACATCGACCACAAGAGACATAGGTGGCCTCGTCCCGGAACTCTGGTCCTCAGAGCGAAGCCACAGAACCTGTCACGCTCACGAATACTCTGTACATCCAGAAGATGGTGGAGGCGCTCTGGGCCATTGTGGTGCAAATCAGTCTGCTTTGGGGTTGTCTACCCTAAAACTACCAGAGGACCTGCTGTCTGGCCTCTTCTGGCGATACTGTCGATCCGTCGGCCCTGCGTTCCTCGCACCAGTGCATATGCTGCGTGCGGGCAATGTCCGTGCGGTGAAGAGCCACTCCGTGCAACTCGGCCAAGTGATCATCGAGTCTGTGACATAGCGGTGCACCTGTCCTCCGTATACGCTACCAGCGGGCACATCTGAGCCAATGAGTCAAACTCCACGTTGTATTCGGACCGTCCATGCTCTGTCTCGGTGTCAAAAATCTATCGGCGAGCCCTCGCCATCTGCGGAGGCAAGAAATGGCCAAACGCCTCGAGAACTTCGTCCCAAGGTGAAGCGCATGCTTCCGGGGCGATTCCGTGAATCATACCGATCAGCTGCGGTGTCCGCGGCGATGCGAACCTAGTACCACCGACTCGATCTCGAAGCCCGATCACCCTGATCCGTAGCGCCGGATAAACTCACGAGATCATCCTCGAGCCTCGACCATAAAACTACGGTGAGCGACTCAAAAAGTCCCTCGATCTCAAGCTGCGGCTACGAACTACGAAGTATGGAATGCTGTCTCCGGCCTATCATCATGCGCCGCGATCACGGCGATGGCGCCATCTCGCGTAGCCCGTATCCTGCGCCTGCTGCTGGGTGGAGGCTCGGTACCGCGGTCTCGATGGCATTGCTGCGCCTCGGACTCTTTGGGGTTAGCGGCGTTGTAGAACTCGCCGTTGAAACACCTCATCCGGGGGCGGGCACGTGCCACAGTAACCCTCGGTGCCACTACTAGTAGTTCCTCTCTTGCCTTGCCGCCGGGCGGTTGCTGCGTGGAGGCATAAGCGTCTGGAAAAATCGTCGAGGAAATTCAACCTATAACACGGCTCTTGCACGATCTTAGAGTGAAAGAATGAAACCAATCTAAATATCATGCGACCTCACGATTATAGATGTGGTGCCTGACACAGATAATCGAGACTCTGGATACGGCACTGGACCGCTTTCCGAGGATAACGCTCGATACCACTTTTGTCACGACCCGACCGGATCGTGGCCGGTGCCTGACGGGCCGCACTTGCGACCTGGCATCGGAAAACCAGGAATATAAACTCGCGATAAACAACTATAATGATATAAAAAGTCTAGCCCAAAATGGCTACCCCAAAGTACATAAACCCGACGATTACATCCTTAAACAAACCAAGTTATGACAAGACTACGAGGCCTGCAGAAGGTATAACGCTATGACGGGACGGGGCCCGTCATGCCCTGAATGTACAAAATATCAACAACACCGGGAGAACCGTACCAAAAGTCGAGCCTCAGAAGAAATGGAGCTCACGACACTGAGTAAAAGATCCTAGGAATGAGGATCTACCTTTCCTTACCGCGGCATGAGCGGCCAGAAAGGGGGTCGTTATCTGACGTACAGTATGTAAAGCGGAAAATCTTGTAGTAATATCATAAGTCAAAAATAAGTGAGTCATAGATAAAAATCAATTTCCTTGCCTTTGTGCCTTACTAACAATGAGTAACAAGTATAAATCTTATAGCGTAAAAATAGGAGGCTCGCGATCAAAGCGGGTACCTGCGCCTGTAGTATCATTGAGCAATCCTACTCGGGACTATTTCACGCGCGTGGTCCTGTGGACCAGCGTGAGTCATCCGCTCGTCGTGGGACTATTTCACCCGCGGGTCCTGTGGACCGCGTGGTCATCCGCCGTCGTGGGACTATTTCACCCGCGTGGGACTATTTCACCGCGTGGATCTGTGGACCGCGGTACCATCGCGCGTACTCGCGTGGGACTATTTCGCGCGTGGATCACGTGGTCGGATCCGCGTCACGACCCAAACCGGGCGTGGCGTGCCTTACCGGGCAACCTGGTGATACAACATCGAGAAAAACCGGCGGAAATAAAAACTTAAACATACAATTTAGATATGGATCAAGATAAAAAAGAAAATAGGCCACCAAGCGGTTGCCTTTCAAATATATAAATATATCGACATTTGAGCAGTTACAATCCTTACAACCCCGCCCACAATGCTCTGGACCTAAGATTTTTACAACAACTATGACGGGCGGGCCAGCCGCCATACCACGAATGTACAAGAACCTCTGGACTCGGGTGGTAGCATACCAAGATAAGCCTCGAGGAAGGCAGCTTCAATCTGTTGAAAGGTGATCCTAAAGCGGGATCGGCGGTAGATGTACCTCGCTGCGGCATGAGCGGCCGAAGGAGGTCGATGTGCAACAGTACCAAGTATGGCGAAAATCGTAAATGAAATCATAATAGTCTATATAAAGCGGGAGACATGTATGATGACCAAACTACGATGCCAGCATAAGCTTATATCAAGTCGGACTCACGCCCCAAATCATCACTCGTGCGTGGAATTCCTTCCTCCACTGCTGATATGATATAACAACACCAAGGAGTATACATGAACACGGGTCCCACCAGTCATAAAAAACCGTCGGCAAGTATAACTACGATCCGACCGTACGATATCGCATACAACCATATCATGAAGGCGACGTGGCAAGTCTGATAGCCTCGCACTCCTCCTCGCGCCACGTGGCGGCGGGGCAAGTGAATCGGCTCGCGCAGATCGCAACCGTAAGTCGCGGCTCCATCCAAACTTGACTCGCGAAGGCGACACGTGGCAAGTGCACTAGCCTCGCGGCTCCTCCGCCATGCCACGTGGTAGCGGGGGCAAGTGAATCGGCTAAGCACGGATCACAACCGTAAGTCACGATGCCGCCATAAATAACCATAATGGTCATGTCCACGAAACCATCATCGGTGTAGAAATGCCCGTTATAATAATAATGGAAGCATACCGTGGAATCTTCCACACGCAGACGTCCAAGTAAGTTCTCAACAAGTCACCACCCTCCATCGAGACGCGGTAGTATAGAAACACAATTCTTTGCACAACAAAGACTATCACAATAAGCATAGGCAAGTTACCTGACAACAAGCATAGGCAAGTTACACAACAACAAGCATAGGCAAGTTACACAACAACAAGCATAGGCAAGTTATACACAACTCAAGGTACTTTCATTTTATGTCAAAGTGCGGGTTTCAACCAAGTACTACGTCGTTAAATTCCTTTTAAAGATCCATTTCTTTTACAAAGGTCACCCGATACGTAGTATAAAAATAGAGTGACTAACATTGTTAAGTAAACCAAAATGCTTTCCTTTGTAAAATCAAGTAACAACATTATTTTCCAAAGCGTTCAAGTTTGCCTAATTTCAAATGCTCAAGTTTCATTTTGAAAAGGTTTCGTAGTTCATAGTTTTAATCCTTTAAAACATAATTCTCTTTTAAACGATTTGAGAAACATATGCCTTATATGTGAGTAGGTTATTCTTGTTTATAATCAATCTCATTAAAGCAGTCATGATCTAGGAAATGTAATATCATTTTGTCTCATCTTAGTTTATGCGGATGGAGGTTTCTACTTGGTTTTAATAATACTTCATTATTCAATACATTTTCCTTTATTAACTGCGGTGGTTTGTCGATACTCATTCTGATTTCAAATCGGTAAAACATTTCTCCTTTTAAAACCAAGTACTCATTACTCACGAATGAGGTTTCACAAAATTCATATTAATTCATTCAAGTCAAGTCTCTTATCTTTTAAGATCAAGTCTCTTAACTTCTAAAAATCGATAAACCGTTCTCTTTATCTCTCTTAAGACGTTATACCTAACTTCCCGTAAAGCTAGTATAACTCTTATGTTTTCAAAACCAAGTATTACTCTTCTTTCAAAAGGTTTCTTAATTCTTTTGAAATACTTCAAGATTCTTATTATTAGGGCTTAAGTCAAAGACATTGCCGTATAACTACGTTCGATTAGCACACGTCGTCTGCGTACTATATATATATATTATTGGGCTTAAGTCGAAAGACATTGCGTAAAACTACGTTCGATTAGCACACGTCGTCTACCGTACTATATATATATATACTTTTAAAACATCATGCTCAAGTATAGGAAGAATCACATACCTCGCGACGATTATCATTAGCAAAGCGCTCACGGCTATAACGGCTAGCCTTGTCCACCTTCCAAGTAGTACATGCTACTCGAACATTCAACCAAGAAAGGTTATAAGTCTCACAGTAAATACGGTCCTATGTAAGTACGCATTTAATCTTACTTAATATTCTTAGATGTGATTTGATTCAAGTCTTTCTTGTAATATCCTTCTATTACAGTTCAATTCTCTTATGAATCTTATATTCATTTCTATACTACTACATTATGTAATTTCCAATTACACTAGAAGGATAGGATTATTTACCTCGGTAAGCCCAAAATTATCCAAGTTTAATGTCGATCTGAGCAACGCGTTTAGCTCCTACTCGAGTGCTCAATCCTCTCCAAACAACCCTTAGAAGTTCTACGCAACTTCTACTTAACACTTCGACTATGAAGGTTTTCCTTGGTTTCGTTTGGTGGCTAAGGAAGTATAATAGTATTTAAGACTCTGCGTATAGAGGTAACTTTGGAAAGTACTACAAGGTATTTGGGCTAAAGTATTTTGGTATTATAACAATACTTGGAGAGTATTTCTCTACCAAGGGGGGGGGGGTGTATTTCGACTAGCACAACTAGGAGGGGGGGTAGGCTCGGCTAGAACCACTAGGCAAGGGTGGGGGGTACTCTCGGCCAAGGGCCTCACAAGGGGGAGGGGACTTTGGACGAGAACTCTCACTAAGAGGGGAGAGATTTTTGCCTTAGAAATTTTCAAGTGAGGATGAAGAAAGTCTTCAACCTAGAGGGGTATTTATAGGTCAAGCAAGGGCCAACCAATGGCCAAGATCAATCCAAGTGTTAGGCAAGTGTAAGGTGTAGATTAAGCCATGTGCACCTTATCCATCTACCACCAAAATATCCTACCTAACCAAGACCCCATTTTCGTCCCACTTGCCGCCCCAAACACGCCCAATGTGAGGGTGACACATGTCACCCTCCCGTTGGTCCAAAATGTTTCGTCTCTCGGAAAAATCCGCAAAAATTATAAATGACATAGCCGGAATTTTCCCTTCGCAAGTCTTGTAAAGCGTCATTTAAAAACGATTCTTTTCGCACTTGTGTACAAATTTGAACCTTGCCAACCTTTAAAGCTCAAACTTTTGACGACGCCTCACGCACATACTCGAAATACGGTATAACATTCTCCCTTCCTTAGAAACATTCGTCGAATGTTCCTTCTCAAGACGGATAACGATAAAGTTCTTTTAACAAGTTCTTGGCGCCACACCGCCATGAAATAACACACGTTCTTCTTCCTTACTCGTCGTGCCTCGCCGAACACTTGAACTCTTCTAGTATACGTACCCACTTCGGACATCGCTTGTTTCAAAACTTGGAGTCACCACCTCCAAACTTGGTCATCTTACTAGCCTCAATCTCCTTAAGACCATTCCCGCCTTCACGATCCGCCGGTCGAACATATCCACGAACTCATCGATGGTCATCTAAACTGGGCCTAGCACCTCGTGACCCTACCACTGGCGGGACCACCCAGAGTGACCCCACTTCGAATAGCGCGGGTTGGCCCGCAACATGGCCCCAACCCGACCTACTTAACGCATCAAGCTCTTGTTTCCCGATCCGGAACAATCTTACCTATACAGGTCATGAAAGCTACCACTTCCATTTTACACCACTCACGGAATTATCCCACAATACATTTATACGCAAACCAAGTATTTTGACAAAGACTAACCGTAAAATCTTTTATTCAAGCCGGCCTTATATCTAAGGTCTCAATGTGTCATATTCTAAGGTTCATCATTTTCTCACCCCCAGGCTTACCCTTTTTCACTAACCAGGTTTCTAAATCACATTTTAGCACAAAGCTATCCGAACATAACACTAAACACATCATCATAACATCAATACATACAAAACTCTGTAGGTTAAGGATATACTGAAAATAGGCGGTCAAAGGACCGCTAAATCGGGAACTTCCACCGCGACCTCTACCGTGGCTCACGGTACGAACATCCCGCCTAGCTATGGAAGGTGAAGAACCCGCAATCGATCTAGAATCTGTGCTATCCCACCTGCTACCCCTGGTCGGACAGTCTCAAGAAATGGCCCCTGCGGCCGCAAGTATCGCAATCTCCCAAACCGAGACGACATTCCCTGGGGTTTTACCACAAAGGCCACACTGAGATACGGGTGGCCTCATCCGGCGAGCACTTCTACTCCCCTGAAAATCTGAAACCTGGGAGCCCTGGCCTGCACCTGAATATTCAAAACGTCCCGACGACGGTGGGGGACCACTTGCATCGCGAGGCACATAATCGCTCGCCACAGGCGGTCCGCCTCGAAAGTCACCAAAGGACCTCGCTGCTCGCCTCTCTTCTCACGATCTCGGTCATTCGCCGATTTCTCCGCCTCACATCCAAGTGCATAAGCTGCATGCGGCACGTCCATGCGGTACCAAGAGCTACACCAACAACTTTCGCTAGGTAATCATCGAGCCAGAACATATCGGTGCACTCGATCCTCCATACTAGCTACTAACGCGGGACGCATCGCCAATGAGTCGAACTCCACATTATACTCCCGAAATGCGCCCGCTCGCCGCAAACCCAAAAATCGGCCCGAGCCCTCCTCATCTGCGAGGCAAGAAATGTTCAAGAAATGCCTCGAGAACTCGTCCCATATAGATGGAAGTGCATTCTCTCCCGACAGCTCCCAATCAAACTACGATCATGCGGTATCACGCACCGATGCGAACCTAGGACCACCGACTCGGTCTCCGATGCCTTGATCACTCGTGATCCGTCAGAATCGCTTCGGATGAACTCGCGGATCATCCTCGTGCCTCGACCCATAAAACTCGCGTTACAACTCGTAAAATCCCGTAGCCTCAAACTATCTCGATCTAGGGTGAACCATCGCGCATCGAATCTGCCAAGGCCCACTATCTCAAGTCCGCCACAACCTCGCCATTAATCGGGCCCACTCTTGTAACCCATCTCCTCTCGCCTGCATCGCGGATCGAGGCTCGGTACCGTGGTCTCGTGAGACCGCCACGCTTTACTCGCAGCCTCTCTGCCGCTTTGCCGCTTCGGGCCCGGGTTGCCTTGCGCGGAGGCATAACTGGTACAAACGAGATACGTCAGAGGGGTCCAACTTATCACACAGCTCTAAGGCACGATCTCAGAATGAGAAGAATGGAAACCAATCGTAAATATCCTATAGCCTTCTGATTATAGATGTATTGCACAACACATCGATAATCAAGACTCTACTAGACACGGTCTGTAGACACTTTCCGAGGACTAACTGCTCTGATACCACTTTTGTCACGACCCGAACCTGGCCCGTGGATCGTGCCTACCGCACCCTAGTGATACAACATCAGAGAAAAACCAGCGGAAATAAAAACTTAAACATACAATTTAGATATGGATCAAGATAAAAGAAAAATAGGCCAACCAAAACGGTTGCCTTTCAGCATATATAAATATATCGACATTTGAACAGTTACAATCCTTACAACCCTGCCCACAACAACTCCTGCACTTAAGATTTTTACAACAACTATGACGGACAGGCCCCGCCATACCCCGAATGTACAAGAACCTCTGCACTGTGGTAACATACCAAAGATAAGCCTCAAGGAACGGAGCTTCCCAATACTGAAAGGTGATCCTAAAATGGGATCGACAATGATGTACTCTACCGCGGCATGAACACAGCCCGAAGGAGGTCGATCCCAACAGTACCAAGTATGTGAAACCGAAATATCAGAAATGAAATCATAATAGTCTATATAAAGCGGAGACATGTATGATAACCAAACTACATGCCTACATATAAACAAGATTATATCAAGTCGTGACTCACGCCTCCAAATCATCACTCGTGCGTGGAATTCCTTCCTCACCGCGGCATCTATGATATAACAACACCAAGGAGTATACATGAACACGGTTCCACTGTGTCATAAAACCGTGACGGCAAGTATAACTACCGATCCGACCGTATCAATATCAGTACAACCATATCATGAAGGCGACACGTGGCAAGTGCAATAGCCTCCACCAGCCTCCTTCCCCGCGCCACGAAATGACGGGGCAAGTGAATCGACTCGCACCAGATCACAACCGTAAGTCACGGCTCCATCCAAACACCGACTCGCCGGTCGACACGTGGCAAGTGTCACTAGCCTCCACCGCCTCCTCCCCGCGCCAATGGCGACGGGGCAGTTGAATCGCTAAGCACCGGATCACAACCGTAAGTCACGATACTTCGCCATAAATAACCATAATGGTCACATGTCCACGAAACCATCATCGTGTAGAAATGCCCGTGTAACAATAATAATGGAAGATACCTGGAATCTTCCACACGCCGCGACGCCCAAGTAAGTTCTCAACAAGTCGATCGACCCATCGAGAGACGCGGTAGTATAGAAACACAATTCTTTGCACAACAAAGACTATCACAATAAGCATAGGCAAGTTACACAACAACAAGCATAGGCAAGTTACACAACAACAAGCATAGGCAAGTTACACAACAACAAGCATAGGCAAGTTATACACAACTCAAGGTACTTTCATTTTATGTCAAAGTCTGGGTTTCAACCCTAAAGTACTACGTACGTTAAATTCCTTTTAAAGATCCATTTCTTTTACAAAGGTCACCCGATACCCGTAGTATAAAAATAGAGTGACTAACATTGTTAAGTAAACCAAAATGCTTTCCTTTGTAAAATCAAGTAACAACATTATTTTCCAAACGTTCAAGTTTGCCTAATTTCAAATGCTCAAGTTTCTCATTTTCGAAAAGGTTTCGTAGTTCATAGTTTTAATCCTTTAAAACATAATTCTCTTTTAAACAATTTGAGAAACATATGCCTTATATGTGAGTAGGTTATTCTTGTTTATAATCAATCTCATTAAGCAGCCATGTTCTAGGAAATGTAATATCATTTTGTCTCATCTTAGTTTCTATGCAGGTGGAGGTTTCTACTGGTTTTAATAATACTTCATTATTCAATACATTTTCCTTTATTAACGCTGCAGTGGTTTGTCGATACTCATTCGATTTCAAATCGAGAAACATTTCTCCTTTAAAACCAAGTACTCATTACTCACGAATGAGGTTTCACACAAAATTCATATTAATTCATTCAAGTCAAGTCTCTTATCTTTTAAGATCAAGTCTCTTAACTTCTAAAAATCAGTAAACCATTCTCTTTATCTCTCTTAAGACATTATACCTAACTTCCCATAAAGCTAGTATAACTCTTATGTTTTCAAAACCAAGTATTACTCTTCTTTCAAAAAGGTTTCTTAATTCATTTGAAATACTTCAAGATTCTTATTATTCAGGCTTAAGTCAAAAGACATTGCCGTACAACTACGTTCAGTTTAGCACACGTACGTCTACCGTACTATATATATATATTATTCAGGCTTAAGTCAAAAGACATTGCCGTAAAACTACGTTCAGTTAGCACACGTCGCTCACCGTACTATATATATATATACTTTTAAAACATCATGCTCAAGAGTATAGGAAGAATCACATACCTCGCGACGATTATCGACTATTAGCAAAACGCTCCACGGCTATAACCCGGCTAGCCTTGTCCACCTTCCAAGTAGTACATGCTACTCGCAGAACATTCAACCAAGAAAGGTTATAAGTCTACTGTAAATACGGTCCTATGTAAGTACAGTTTAATCTTCTACTTAATATTCTTCTGATGTGATTTCAGTTCAAGTCTTTACTGTAATATCCTTCTATTACAGTTCAATTCTCTTCTATGAATCTTATATTCATTTCTATACTACTACAGTATGTAATTTCCAATTACACTAGAAGGATAGGATTATTTACCTCGGTAAGCCCAAAATTATCCAAGTTTAATGTCGATCCTGAGCAACGTTTAGCTCCTACTCCGAGTGCTCCAATCCGCTCCAAACAACCCTTAGAAGTTCTACGCAACTTCTACTTAACACTTCAACCGACTATGAAGGTTTTCCTTAGGGTTTCGTTTAGTGGCTAAAGGAAGTATAATAGTATTTCCTGCTCACGATAGAGGTAACTTTGGACAAGACGACAAGGTATTTGGGCTAAAGTATTTTGGTATTATAACAATACTGAGAGTATTTCTCTACCAAGGGGGTGTATTTCGACTAGCACAACTAGGAGGGGTAGGCTCGGCTAGAACCACTAGGCAAGGGGGTACTCTCGGCGAGGGCCTCACAAGGGGGAGGACTTTGACGAGAACTCACCAAGAGGAGGGATTTTGCCTTAGAAATTTTCAAGTGAGGATGAAGAAAGTCTTCAACCTAGAGGGGTATTTATAGGTCAAGCAAGGGCCAACCAATGGCCAAGATCAATCCAAGTGTTAGGCAAGTGTAAGGTGTAGATTAAGCCATGTGCACCTTATCCATCTACCACCAAAATATCCTACCTAACCAAGACCCCATTTTCGTCCCACTTGCCGCCCCAAACACGCCCAATGTGAGGGTGACACATGTCACCCTCCCGTTGGTCCAAAATGTTTCGTCTCTCGGAAAAATCCGCAAAAATTATAAATGACATAGCCGGAATTTTCCCTTCGCAAGTCTTGTAAAACGTTTCGTCGAAAAACGATTCTTTTCGGCACTTGTGTACAAATTTCGAACCTTGCCAACCTTTAAAGCTCAAACTTTTGTACGTACGCCCTCACGTACATACTCCGGAAATACGGGGTATAACAGCATGAGTGCAAGCGCCGCACTCGCATCATGGTTAGCAAATCCATGGCATAAATAATAACCCGGGGTTTACCCCGTAATAATATAAGTATATAACATAGCTCATCCGGCTATCATACATAACATAAGCACTACCGGCCTATCATATCATACATAAGCACTACCGGCCTATCATATCACAACATAAGCACTACCGGCCTATCATAACATAAGCACTACCGGCTTATCATAACATAAGCAAGTTAAGAAATCCCCTAACTTCTTATTAACATTATTAATATATCCTCTCATTTTAGTATCCTAAGGCACTAACATGTCTTTTAATAGAAAATCCGGGAATTCAACCCAAGTACCATGTACTTCTAACTTTTTAAGAAATAACTCTTTTTATACAAAAATTCCAAGATACTAATCACCATAGTATCAAGTTACGATTTTCTTTTCAAGACAAGTCACATTTCCTTTTAGAAATATAATAGGCTTCTAAATCAAGTGACTTCATTTCCTTTAAAACCTTAGGCAACCAATGTCTAAAAATCAATTCACCTTTCTTAGTTTCAAATCCTTTACCCGTACTTGTTTTAATTAGAGTAAACCTTTCTTTTTGAACTTTTCAAAAACTAATATAACCAACTTCCCATAAAGTTATTATATTAGCGCTATTCCTTTGTCAAATACATTCTCCCTAAATCCAAGGGACTTATACTTTTAAAATGAAACAAGTACCAATATACTTTAAAACAAATGAAGGATATCAAATCTTGTACGTCTACCGTACTACATAGGTACAACTACTCATGCTCAAGAGATAGGAAAGTTCCACATACCTCTTCGGTCAATCCACTTGCTAAGTCCAACTACCGCAAGTAATATGTCAACCTATAATAACCATAGTGCGTTTATTAACCTCTAATTTCAATGTAGAAATAATCTAAGTTCAAAGCCCCTAATTCTATGGAAAATTGGGCAGCATTTCCTTTGTTTCTACATACTTTGCCACCTTTCTCAAGGCCGAATTCAACATCCAAATGCCACATTTAAGGCTCAACAATCCAAACATATCAAAGGGGATTACACACCTAAACTTGGGTGTGTAAAATTCTGCCCCAAAAGGTACAACAATTCACTTAACAATTCTAAAGTAGTTTTTAGGCTACAACATGCTCATAATATCTTCTTAACCAATTCTTTCATATCCAAACCACATTTCTTACATGCAAGGATTCTAAGTGCATTATTTACTACTACACATCCCTTCTTCTTCATAGGCAACATTAATAACTAAACCACAAGGGAAGAAATGTTACCTTAAAGCCTTAGCCAAACTTTTCTAACAACTTGCTAGCTTCCTTTTCAAGAACACCACCACAACAACCTCCACAAGCTAGCCACAAGCTTCCTTCTTGCCTTTACTTTTTCAGATTTTTCCTAAGGCTAGAATATCTCTTGGGATTTTAGAGAGAAGGAGGAGCTTGAACTTTTAAGAGAGAAGGAGGAGCTTTTGTCTAAGAGAGAGATGAAATATGACCAAGTCTTGAAGTCAATATAATGCATGCAAAATCAGATGGGGGGGACACTTGTCACCCTCCCAAGGTCTTTTAAAAGAAAAATCTGATTTTTCCTAAGTTTTTCCGCCAGGAATCCCGCCTTGGCGCCGCGGCCCTGACGCCGGCGCCGCGGCGCTGAAACCTCTGCGGACTCTCGAAACCTCCGCGCCATGCCCTGCTGTCCTAGCGCGGCGCTGCAACTTCAGCGACCAAGATTTCCGCGCGCGCCCTGCCGCTTTGCACAAACGCATTTATATCCGTCACAGACCGAACTTGTAACTCCCATAACTTTCTACTCCGACGTCCTATCGACGAACGGTTGGTTGCGTTGGAAACTAGACTCAACGAACTACGCCCTAGGCCTTTGAAACACTTAGGAACTCTCAATGTACCGGGTCATAACCCGCCTCAAAGTTGACTAAAACCCGTCCGGAACAATCCGTCAATCTATCCTTTGAAAATTTTAAGTCTTACATGCTTTCGTACGCTCTCATACGTAGGGTCAGAACTACGGGGTATAACAGTTTGAGGACAAGTAAATTGCGAACCTTAGAAATTATAACAGTTGAGACTTTAGATGTAAGGCCGACTTAAGTAAAAGATTTTACGTTTTGATCCTTGTCGAGATACATTGTATACGTGGGGTATATTCATATGATAAATACATGGGTAGTTTGAGATAGAAGTGGTAGCTTTCATGACGTGAATTAGTAAGATTGTTCTGGATCGGGGAACGAGAGAGTTTGGCGTGAAAATGGGTCGGGTTGAGGCCAGATTGCGAGCCAACCCGCAGCCCGGATTAAGGTGGGGTCAGTTTGAGGTAGTCCCGCTAGGTGATAGGATCACAAGGGTGTTAGGCCCAGGTTTTCATGGCTAGTCTTGGCTTGGATGAATTTGGCTAAGTTTAGTGGGCAAGTCTTGCATGGTCAAGGTCTTGCATGGCTTTAGTAAGACAAGTGTGGGAAGGAACCTTCACATATGATCTCTACCTTACACATGTGTTAATCTCAACCCTTGGTTGTGCTATATAAACCCCCTTAGTGGATGAAAATCAGCCACACTTAACATTTTACAAGACTTGAAAAACATTTCCTCTCCCTCATTCTCTATCTTTATTTCGTCCAACCCCCCCTCCCCTAACCAAATGTTGTCCAAAAATTCTTAAACTTATAAGTGTTCTTCCTTAATGTGTTAGGAAGATTATTAACCAAGAGTTAGACAAGATTTCACACCCCTAGCCTCAAAGAAACCTTCCCTTGGCCGAGAGTAGGCAGATTTTCGAAACTGTTTTGGGCAGTTTTTTAGTCAAGTTTGGGAGGGAATATCTCCTAACATATAAGGAGTTTTTGGGTGTTTCGAAAGCCTAAAATGAAGTTCGTCGAGTCTAGTTTCCAATGCAACAAACCACTCGTCGATAGGACACTGGAGTAGATAGTTATCGACGTTGCAAGTTCAGCTGACGAAGCAGTAGCTAAAAATCTGGACAGTCACGTTTTTGGACTATCTTGAGGTAATGAACCTTAACCTCTTTGTGAAGTTGATTTATTATGTATAGATGGATATTATGCATATATTGGAAGTATATTATGGACTATAAGATATAAAGAAAGATTTGGATCTTGCTAAGAAGTTAACAACAAAGAAACTATAACTTATATAAAGATTGGAATATAAGTTGAAGGACTAATGAAGTAATTGGATAAGTATTATTGTAAAAGTTGGCCAAGGACCCCAACTTAAGGACCGTATCTACTTTGGACTTTTTACTTTGGACTTCTTTACTTATTGTTATTATGAAGGGAGATAGTAAACCGCGTTACCGTTTGGGCGTGTTATCCCCTTCTTTTACTTATTGTTATTATAAAGGGAGATAGTAAACCGCATTACCATTTGGGCGTATTATCCCCTTCTTTACTTATTATTATTATGAAGGAGAGATTGTTAATCGCGTTCCGTTTGGGCGTGTTATCCCCTTCTTTAGTTATTATTGTTATGAAGGAGAGATTGTTAATCGCGTCCGCTTGGGCGTGTTATCCCCTTCTTTAGATTTCGATATTGCACCTTAATTATAGTAGGTTAATCACGGTTATCGGGCCTTGGAAAAGGTGGGAAATTGAGTAGAAACGGGGGAGGTGCTGCCGAATTTTCCGTAGGATATGGAACTTGTTCTTAGAAATATCCTACGAAGAGATCTAGAGGTTAATGGACGTTTCGTGGCCATTATAGGTGGAAGTACTACGAGTAGCGTATTCTACTTGAAGGGTGGAAAAGGCTAGCAAGGTTATAGTACTTGGGAGCGTTTTGCTAATAGTCGATAATCGTCGCGAGGTATGTGAACCTCTTCCTATCTCTTCTAGCATGATATTTGCGAAATATATATATAGTACGGTAGACGTACGTGTGTAAAATGAATTTGGTTTATTTAAAACATAAAGTGTTATAATGGCTTTATGGGAAGTTAATTATAACAACTTTATGTAAGTAAAGGAATGGTTTGTTGATTTCTTTAAAAAAAAAAGGATAAGAGACTTGACTCATATGTGACTTGATTTAATATGTGAAGAACTTGAATTGTGTGGAAAGTTGTGAAACCTCATTCGTGAGTAATGAGTACTTGGTTTCGAATGATAATGTTATATCGATTGCGGAAATGAGAATAAATATCGAACATCCCACTGCAGCGTTAATAAAGGGAAATATATTGACAAATAATTAATTATATTAAAATAAGTAGTGTCACGACCCGAACCCGGGCCCGTGACTGGTGCCTTACCCGGGCACCCTAGTGATACAACATCAGAGAAAATCAGCGGAATATAAAAACATACACATGAAACAAGATATACAATAATGAAATAAGAAAACAAAGCAACCAAAACGGTTACCTTTACGATTATATAAATAAACTTGAACCCAATGCTACATCCCTTTTACAAACTGCGCCCACAACAAGATTACTGCACTTACGAATGTTATAACAACAACGACGGACAGGGGTTCGCCATACCCCGAATGTAAGTACTACAACAACGAGGACTATACTAAATATAAGCCTCCGAGAAACGGAGCTTCCTAAAACGCTGAACCGTGATCCTATGGCGAGGATCGACGATCGTGTACCTCTACCGCGGCATGAACGCATTTCCAAGGAGGTCGACAACAGTACCAAGTATGTGAAATCAAAATATCGTAAATGAAATCATAATAGTCTATATAAAATGTAAGATATATATGATAACCAATTTACGATACACAATATGTAGCGAATATGTCAAGTCAGGGACTCACGCCCTTAAAGTCATCACTCAAATAAAACCATGGGTCTCATGCCCACAATATCAATTATGCCCGTGGAATTCCTTCCTCACTGCCGGCAGTCCATGATATAAAAGCACCAAGGAATACACCTGAACACCAGGTCCCACCTGTGTCATAATAAAACCGTACGGGGTAAGTACGAAGGCATAGCCGACTACTAAAACCCACCGTACCAACAATGCTATAAAACTGTATCACGAGGTCTTTCTAGACCGCGCCACATGATCGAAGTTGGCCACTCGCCCTCAGTATCAATGTGCTCGTCTAATCCTGGAACTTACCGCAGCTCCGCATAGGCCACACATAGGCCCGCATGAGGTATTCCTCGTGACGGTAACTAACCCGCGCATCCTCCCGACCTCGGTCCGCATAGCCACACATGGGCCGCATAAGGTATAATACCTCGCATCGGCGTAACACACCCAGAGTGATCATCCTGTCCTGGAACTCCCGCAGCTCCGCATGGGTCACACAGACCCGCATGAGGTATTCCTCGCATCGAGGGTGGCAAGTCCTCGGCCTAATAACAAGTCAGGGGGGTAAGTGATATAATATCAGCATAACTGCTTATCGTTAAACAACATAAGCACAACAAGAAAACCCCCTTACACAAACGTCACAAGAGACTAGCACACGTAGCATTATAACAAGTTTACTTATCAAACCAACAAGAAAGTATTACAAGGCTATCACAAGCCAACATAGTCAAGTTACTCACACAAAAGTCACACGATACCCGTAGTATCAAAATAGAGTAACTATCTTTTAAGTAAACCAAAACAATTTCCATACCTTCTTTTTAAATCAATCTTAAGACAAAAGCATGCCTTCCTTTTTAAACAAAGACACTTTTTCCTTTTTAAAGTCAAGTAGCAATATACTTTTTAAACCGAGTGTCTTACTCTTTTAAAAACAAGTAACGTATACCTTTAAATCAAGTTACTCCTCCTTTCCCAAAATCAAGTTGTTTATAAGTCAAGTCTCTTTACTTTCAAAAATCAGGCTCTTAATCTTTAAATCATATCTTTTAAGGAAACCAACTTCCAACCTTTAAAATGTCAAGTTATCATTTTAAATCCAATGATAAAACCATTCTTTTGTTTCCATAAAGTCGTTATAAATAACTTCCCATAAATCTATTATGACACTTTATGTTTTAAACCAACCAAGGACAACTATTCTTATTTTCGAAATCAAGATAACTTTATTCTTTAAAATACCACACACCCATTACTCATGAGTGAGGTTTTACAACTTTTAACATAATTCAAGTCCTTAATATTTCATAACAAGTCACTTAACTTTGGAATCAAGTCAAGGACACAAAAGGAAAATCAAATTCCTTTAAACACACGTGCGTCTACCGCACTAAATATATTTCACAAATATCATGCTAGAAAGGATAGGAAGAGGTTCACATACCTCGCGACGATTATCGACAATTAGCAAAACGCTCCACGGTACTATAATCCTGCTAGCCTTTTCCACCCTTCAAGTAGAATACGCTACTCGCAGTACTTCAACCTATAATGGCCATAAACATTTATTAACTTATAGATCCCTTCGTAGAATATTTCTAAGTACAATGTTCCTTATTCTACGGAAAATTCGCAGACCTCCCCGCAACCACATAAATCTACACCTCTAACAAGGCTTGCTACCAAGCCAACAACTCCAAGTGGGTACACGCCTAACCTGGACGTGTACAATTCTACTCCACAATAATACTACAAGTCTATCAGAATACAAATCGATGTAAATACAGTTCAATTCTTTATACTGATTCTTCCAATATATCTTAAACTCAATTCTAAACTACTACAACATGTAATCTCCAATTACAATAGGGGGACAAAGATAATTACCTCGATAAGCCCAAAATTATCCAAGATATAAGTCGATCCTGAGCAACGTTTAGCTCCAATTCCTTACGCTCCAACCCGCTCCAAGCAACCCTTAGAAGTTTCTAAACAACTTCTCTTAACACTTCATCTAAGCTATGAAGATTTTTCTAGGGCTTCATTTTGCGACTATGGAAAAAAGTAGTATTTCCGGGCTCTTATGTTGGGATAACTTTAGAATACTACTAGGGATTTAGGCTAAAGTATTTGGAATAACAACAATACTTGAAGAATTCTATTCAAGGTGGGGGGGGGGGGGTGTTTGGACGAGAACTCACTAAGGAGGAGGGGAATTTTGCCTTGAAACTTTCTAATGTGGATGAAATAAAGTCTTGCACACGTGGGTAGGAAATCAATGGCCAAGATATAGGCAAGTGGATGGTGAGGATGGGGTACATGTGTGGGTAGTTGGCCAACCATTTGGCTACCAAAATGGGACAAGTGGCCACCACAAAATGGGCCACTTGTCCACCAAAAACGCCCCACTTGTCCTTCTCCAATTCGCTAACATGGCCACACTGGTGACACGTGTCACACCCCTACTCGCCCAAAATATTTCATCTTCCGAAAATATCCGTAATGCCAAAAATCCGAAAATAAAGTGGGCCCCTACAACAGTAAATTTTCCTGGGCCCCACGTGACCAATTTCGAAATAAAATTTCATAATTCTCAAATATTCCAAAAGTCCAAATACCAAACTGGGAATCCAATTCCCTTTAACGAACATTTTTCCTTCACAAAATCCGAAACTTTTCCGAAAAATCACATCTTTCTTCCTTTCCACTTATCGTCGTATTCTCGCACGCACGCCCTCGTATACATACCACGGAACTACGGGTGTAACATTCTTCCTCCTCCTTAGAAACATTCGTCCCGAATGTTCCTTCTAAGCCTCTAATCATACAAGCGCCGGTATAGTCTTCCCTACTATACTTACGAAACCAAATATGCCACACATGACCATAATACAACATACTCGCAAAAACGCACATCCAAGCCAACGAAGAATCATCTCTAAAGCGTATAACAATACCATTCGCTTCACCCATGGTCCAAAGGATACTTTCCCAACTTCACTTATAAAAAGGACACTTCACATCTTCCTCTTTTCTTACTGTTGCACTCTCCTCGCACACGAACCCTTCCTACTATAATGCACTACATTCTGTCATTGCTTCAGTTTCCAAAATCTCGGGGTTACTATCTCTAACTTGGTCATCATTAACTGGGAACACTCTGGAGGGATCTCCAATTACTCTTCCGAAACATAGCAACATGGAATACCAGACGTACTGCCTCCTAAGTCGGACGGCAGTGCTAACTTATAGCAACCCGCCTATTCTACTATGATCCAAAATGCCCAGTACCTCGGGCTAAGTTTCCCTTCTTTCCAAATTTCGTCACACCTTCCGGTGGTACCTTCAAGAAGACCCACCACAACTCAACTCAAGTGTCGACGCCGATCGTCCGCATCGACTTCGGTGACTCGAGCCGCTAATAACTTCTTCTGGATAAGCTTCACCTTATCCACATCCTGCTGAAACAAGTAGGGATAAAACTATCTGAACCTTGCCGACATCGAACCAATCGGCCGCAAGAACCTACACTTCCGCCCATACAAGGCTTCATAAGGCACCATCCGAATCAAAATGGTAGCTAGTATAATACTCACTCAACAAGAGGCAAATAATCTCACATTTACCCTGAAATCAAAACACCGGCCCGTAACCTATCCTCAAATGTCTGGATAAAATGCGCTGTTCGTCCGTCGGCCCGAGGGTGAATGCAATACTGAGATTCACCTGAGTTCCTAACCCCGCCTGGTAAAACCTCCCGAAAAAGAAATAGCCATAAACTGGGCTCCACTGCCTGCCATAAAAATAAAAGTAAGAACCCCGTGCAGCCTTACAACCTTCCTGATATACAATATCTCACATAACCCTCCGCCAGTAAATGGCCCCGACTAAAAGACAAGATGGGCTGACCCATCGCCCTACCATCGTCGAACGATTCACAAACTCGCACGATGGTTACCTAAACTTGGGCTTAACACCCTCGTGACCTATCATCTAGCGGGACCACCTCAAACCGACCACCACATTCCGGCCGGGTTGACTCGCGAAATGGCCTCAACCCGACCCACTTCAGACTAAACTCGTTCCCGATCCGAACAATCTTACCGATTCACGTCATGAAAGCTACTACTTCCATCTCACACTACCCATGGATTTATCACAACTTACACCATGCTAACCGAACATAGCACTCCACACGATCTACCATAACGACCTAAACAAGTCTCTAAGGTCAAGATCACTCTCGCCTCACTTTCCCTTTGCCGCCTAATCAAATCTTGCTCACGGGCGTAACTACAGGTGATGGACGACCATCGATCCCGGCGTCGAGTCGTAACATCTGCGCCACCTCTTGTTCGGACAATTTCTCGCAAAATGGCCCTGCTGGCCGCAAGCCTAACAAGCTATCTAAGTAGTACGACACTCCCCATAAGAACCCCTGCCACAACGACCATACCGAATGGGGTGGCCTCCTCGCTAACACCCTTCCTCTCCGATCCATCGAATCAAGAATCGACTGGTAGGCTAAGTCATCCCACACGTATCCCTCCTACTAGGACATTCTCTCCTCACACGTGACGGCCGCCGTAAAACAAGCATTAGTAAGAAAGACGACATTTCCTGGATGGCGTCTACCACATAGTGAACACCGAGGGAAAATCAACTGGCCGCTAGAACCTATGAAAATCGTGAACTAAACCCCGGAGTTCGACCAACTCCTAAATACCCCGAACGCCCCAAGTCCGCGAGGACCACTGCATCGGGCGGAGGCGCATAACCAACCTCGCCAGAAGGTCCGCCGAAAGTTACCAAAGGACCTCGCTGCTCGCCTCTTCACGATCTTGGTTAATCCGCCGATCTCTACGTTCATCACCTGCGTAAGCTCAGACGCGCAATGTCCATGTTTGATCAAGAACTACTCTTGTACAACCTTCAGAAAATAATCGTCAAGTCCTGTGACATATCGGTGCACACTATCCTCCATGTCTGCCACTAACGCGGGGACCTAACGAGCCAATAAGTCAAACTCTAAATTGTATTCCCGAACCGTCCGCCCGTTCTGCCTCATTCCCAGCCACCAGACTAGCTAGTAACTGGGCCATCTCCTTGTAACTTATATCCTTTGTTCTCGCCGCGGACTAGAGGCTCGGTATCGTGGTCTCGAGCTACCATTACGCTCTAAACTCTCCCGGGCTAGCGGCCGCAGAACTCCCGAATGAAGCACTGCTCGGATAATGATCGCCCGTGCCTCGTAACCTCCGTGTTCTACTCGCAGCCTCCTCGCCGCTTGCCCTCCGGGCTCGCTGCCTCGTAGAGGCATAACGGTAAAAAGAATACGTCGGAGGAGTCCAACTTATAACACGCTCTAAGGCACGATCTCAGTGAGAAGAATGGAAATCAATCCTAAATATCTGCAGCCTCCTCGATTATAGGTGTGGTGCACAACACACCGATAATCAAGACTCTACTAGATACGGTCAGAGACACTTTCCGAGGATTAATCGCTCGATACCACTTTTGTCACGACCAACCTGCCGGATCGTGCCTTACCCGCACCCTAGTGATACAACATCGAGAAAATCAGCGAATATAAAACATACACATGAAACAAGATATACAATAATGAAATAAGAAAACAAAGCAACCAAAACGGTTACCTTTCCGATTATATAAATAAACTTGAACCGAATTACATCCCTTTTACAAACTCGCCACAACAAGATTACTGCACTCTACGAATGTTATAACAACAACGACGACGGTGGCTCGCCATACCCACGAATGTAAGTACTACAACAACAGGGACTATACGAAAGATAAGCCTCCGAGAAACGGAGCTTCCCAAAACGCTGAATCGTGATCCTATGAGCGAGGATCGACGATCGTGTACCTCTACTGCGGCATGAACGCAATTTCACGGGCGAGGTCAAGACAACAGTACCAAGTATGTGAAATCAAAATATCAGAATGAAATCATAATAGTCTATATAAAACAGAAGACATATATGATAACCAATTTACGATACACAATATGTAAGCAGTCATGTCAAGTCATGGACTCACGCCCTTAAAGTCATCACTCAAATAAAACAATGGGTCTCATGCCCACAATATCAATTATGCCCGTGGAATTCCTTCCTCACTGTCGGCAGTCCATGATATAAAAGCACCAAGAAATACACCAGAACACCAGGTCCCACCTGTGTCATAATAAAACCGTACGGGGTAAGTATGAAGGCATAGCCGACTACTAAAACCCACCGTACCAACAATGCTATAAGATCAGATCACGAGGTCTTTCTAGACCGCGCCACGTGATCGGCCGCCACTCGCCTCGCATCAATATGCGCGTCTAATCTCGAACTTACCGCACTCCGCATAGGCCACATAGGCTCGCATGAGGTATTCTCGCGACGGGGTAGCTAACCCGCGGCATCCTCTGGACCCTCAAGTCCGCATAGCCACACGGGCCGCATAAGGTATAATACTCGCCGCCAGAACACACCCGAGTGATCATCCCGTCTGGAACTCCCGCACTCGCACGGGTCACATGCACCGCATTTAGGTATTCTCGCATCGAGGTGGCAAGTCCTCGCATTTTAACAAGTCGGGGGTAAGTGATATAATATCGATAACTGCTTATCGTTAAACAACATAAGCACAACAAGAAAACCCCCTTACACAAACGTCACAAGAGACTAACACACGTAGCATTATAACAAGTTTACTTATCAAACCAACAAGAAAGTATTACAAGGCTATCACAAGCCAACATAGTCAAGTTACTCACACAAAAGTCACACGATGCCCGTAGTATCAAAATAGAGTAACTATCTTTTAAGTAAACCAAAACAATTTCCATACCTTCTTTTTAAATCAATCTTAAGACAAAAGCATGCCTTCCTTTTTAAACAAAGACACTTTTTCCTTTTTAAAGTCAAGTAGCAATATACTTTTTAAACCAAGTGTCTTACTCTTTTAAAAACAAGTAACGTATACAAATCAAGTTACTCCTCCTTTCCCAAAATCAAGTTGTTTATAAGTCAAGTCTCTTTACTTTCAAAAATCAGGCTCTTAATCTTTAAATCATATCTTTTAAGGAAACCAACTTCCAACCTTTAAAATGTCAAGTTATCATTTTAAATCCAATGATAAAACCATTCTTTTGTTTCCATAAAGTCGTTATAAATAACTTCCCATAAAGCTATTATGACACTTTTTGTTTTAAACCAACCAAGGACAACTATTCTTATTTTCGAAATCAAGATAACTTTATTCTTTAAAAGACCACACACCCATTACTCATGAGTGAGGTTTTACAACTTTTAACATAATTCAAGTCCTTAATATTTCATAACAAGTCACTTAACTTTGGAATCAAGTCAAGGACACAAAAGGAAAATCAAATTCCTTTAAACACACGTGCGTCTACCGCACTAAATATATTTCACAAATATCATGCTAGAAAGGATAGGAAGAGGTTCACATACCTCGCGACGATTATCGACAATTAGCAAAACGCTCCACGGTACTATAATCCTGCTAGCCTTTTCCACCCTTCAAGTAGAATACGCTACTCGCAGTACTTCAACCTATAATGGCCATAAACGTTTATTAACTTATAGATCCCTTCGTAGAATATTTCTAAGTACAAGGTTCCTTATTCTACGGAAAATTGGCGGCTCCCGCAACCACTTAAATATCATCCCCTAACAAGGCCCGCTACCAAGCCAACAACTCCACGGGGGGGTTACACGTCTAACCGGACGTGTACAATTCTACTCCACAATAATACTACAAGTCTCATCAGAATACGGTCAATGTAAATACGATTCAATTCTTTATCTTGATTCTTCCAATATATCTTAAACTCAATTCTAAACTACTACAACATGTAATCTCCAATTCTGATAGGGGACAAAGATAATTACCTCGATAAGCCCAAAATTATCCAAGATATAAGTCGATCTGAGCAACGTTTAGCTCGATTCACGCCCAACCCGCTCCAAGCAACCCTTAGAAGTTTCTAAACAACTTCTCTTAACACTTCATCTAAGCTATGAAGATTTTTCTAGGGCTTCATTTTGCGACTATGGAAAAAAGTAGTATTTCCGGGCTCTTATGTTGGGATAACTTTAGAATACTACTTGGGATTTAGGCTAAATTATTTGGAATAACAACAATACTTGAAGAATTCTACTCAAGGTGGGGGGGGGGTGTTTGGACGAGAACTCACTAAGGGAGGGAGGGGAATTTTTGCCTTGGAAACTTTCTAATGTGGATGAAATAAAGTCTTGCACACAAGGGGAATTTATAGGGAAATCAATGGCCAAGATCTAGGCAAGTGGATGGTGAGGATGGGGTACATGTGTGTGGGTAATTGGCCAACCATTTGGCTACCACAAAAATGGGACAAGTGGCCACCACAAAAATGGGTCACTTGTCCACCAAAAACGCCCCACTTGTCGCTTCTCCAATTCGGCCAACATGGCCACACGGTGGTGACACGTGTCGCCCCTACTCGTCCAAAATATTTCATCTTCCGAAAATATCCGTAATGCCAAAAATCCGAAAATAAAGTGGGCCCACAAAAGCAGAATTTTCCCGTGGCCCCACGTGACTAATTTCGGAAATAAAATTTCATAATTCTCAAATATTCCAAAAGTCCAAATACCAAATCTGGGAATCCAATCCCTTTAACGAACATTTTTCCTTCACAAAATCCAAACTTTTCCGAAAAATCACATCTTTCTTCCTTTCCAATTTTACTGTCGTATTCTCGTACGTACGTCCTCGTATACATACCCTGGAACTACGGGGTGTAACAAGTAGAAACCCTCCATCTGCATAGAAGCTAAGATAAGACAAAATTGTATTACATTTCCTAGATCACGGTTGCCTTACTAAAGTCATTAAAAACAAGTATTGATTTTTCTTAAATTCCAAAATAAGGAACTTATTTTCTAAAAGAACAGAGACTTGAGAAATTGAAGTATGTTGGTTTAAAGGAAAGGCATGTTTTTGTCTTAAGATGGTTTAAAAAGAAGTATGGAAATTGTTTGGGTTTACTTAACAAGATAGTTACTTTATTTTAATGCTACGGGTATCGCGCGACTGTTTGTGAAAGAAATGGATCTTTTTAAAAGAGATTAAAGCATGTAATACCTTGGGGTTAAAACCCGGACTTGTTGACATGAAATGCAAGTACCTTGTGTGAGTAACTTGCCTATGTTTTGTGATAGCCTTGTAATACTTTCTTGTTGGCTTGATAAAGTGAACATGCTATGATGCTACGTGTGCTAATGTCTTGTGATGTTTGTGTAAGGAGGTTATTATTGTTATGCCTATGTTGTTTGACGATAAGCCGTTGTGTTCGATTCTTGTGATGTTTGTGTAAGGAGATTAGTCTTGTTATGATTATGGTGCTTACGATAAGCCGTGGTGTTCGATTCTTGTGATGTTTGTGTAAGGAGGTTATTCTTGTTGGGCTTACGTCGTTTAACGATAAGCCGTTGTGATAGTATTATACCACTCACCTCTTGACATGATACCGGGGGTTAAGATGCCCCCCGATGCGAGGAATACCTCATGCGGGTCCCGGGGACCTATGCGGAGCTACGGGAGTTCCAGGATAGTGTGCGAGGAATACCTCATGCGGTCTATGTGGCCATGCGGACTACGAGAGTCCAGGACGATGCCGAGGATTAGCTACCCTCGATGCGAGGAATACCTCATGCGGGCCAGAGGTGGCCTATGCGGACTGCGGGAGTCCAGGATTAGGCACGCATAATGATACTATGGGCGATTGGCCTTGCTTCGATCATTCACGGCCTAGAAAAGACCAGTTACATTATATATATTATTGCTCTTGTTTATGATGTGGCACTAGGTGCGGTTAACTTGGTTGTTTCGTACATAATTGTGAATTGGTTTTTAAAATGTTATGGTTATATTTGAGTGATGACCTTGAGGGCGTGAGTCCACGACTTGACATGTCGCTACATGTGCATATCGTATATGGTTATCATATATGTCTCCTGTTTTATATAGACTATTATGATTTCACTTACAGATTTTCGCCACATACTTGCACTTTTTGTTATCGACTTCTTCGGGCCGTTCATGCCGCAGGTTGAGGTACGTAGCTTGTTGATCCGCACTCTTAGGATCAATGTTCGGTTCTTGGAAAGCTCCATTTCTCCGGAGGCTTTGTCTTTGGTATAGTCCTCTCATCATCAGAGGTACTTGTACATTCGTGGATACGGGCCCTGCCCCGTCATAGTTGGTTACATTCTTAGAGGTGCTGTAGTGTCACAGGCGGGGTTCGTAAAGGATGTAACTGTTCAAGTTTTGGTTTATATATACATGCCGAAAGGCGACATTTTCTTGGTTAGACTGTTCTTACTCTTTATTGTTTCATGTCTTGTTTTTATATTCCGCTGGTTACTCTGATGTATATCTACTTGGGTGTCCGGGTAAGGCACCAGTCACGGGCCCGAGATCGGCTCGTGACAAATTATTAGTACACTCTGCCTTTTTTAAAAAGTAGAGTAAACTTTAACTCTTATTAGACAAAATGAAGGCACCATCTTTTTGAACAACCAAGGCAATACCCTGCCTTCCTTTTTAAAACAAACAAGACAATACCATGTCTTCCCACAAAGGTATACTGCCCGGCCCATTCTGGGACGCGGTAAAGTCACATAAGTCTGCCCATAAGGTATCTTTGCCCCGTTCGGGGACGTGGTAAAGTCAAATAAGTCTGGGCACAAAGAGGTATACTGCCCGACCCACTCTGGGACGCGGTAAAGTCACATAAGTCTGCCCATAAAGGTATCTTCGACCCATTCGGGATGCGGTAAAGTCACATAAGTCCGCCATAAAGGTATCTTGCCGGCTCATTCGGGACGGTAAAGTCACATAAGTGTGCCCATAAAAGTATACTGCCCGACCCATTCTGGGACGCGGTAAAGTCATATAAGTCTGCCCATAAATGTATACTGCCCGGCCCATTCTCGGACGCGGTAAAGTCACATAAGTCTGCCCATAAAGGTATACTTCCCGGCCCATTCTGGGACGCGGTAAAGTCATATAAGTCTGCCCATAAATGTATACTGCCCGGCCCATTCTGGGACGCGATAAAGTCACATAAGTCTGCCCATAAAGGTATACTGCCCGGCCCATTCTGGGACGCGGTAAAGTCACATAAGTCTGCCCATAAAGGTATACTACCCGGCCCATTCTGGGACGCGGTAAAGTAACATAAAGGACTGTACACATAAACTATCACAAGAAACTATGTGTCATATAAAATCCTCTTCTTACTTCTCGCTAAGTCGTTATAACAACTTCCCATAAAGCTATTATAACAACTTTTCATTTTAGAGAGCACTTTATCACATCTTCCTTTTTAATAACACTAAGGCATTTTCTAACTTGAAACCTTAGGGAAACTAAACCCAAAGTACTACGTACGTCTATTCTTTACAAAAGAATCGTTTCATGCAATATTTAGGGAGTTGAACCCAAAAGCACTTTCAATATTAAAACCAAGTTACTTACCCTTTTAAACTCAAGTAACTTACACTTTTAAAACCAAGTAACTTATGCCTTTAAATCAAGTTACTTCTACTCTTTAAATTAAGTAACATGTACTTTTCAAATCAAGTTACTTATTCTCTTTGAATCAAGTAACATATACTTTTCAAATCAAGTTACTACACCTTTACTAAACCATAAGAACTTAAGGAGTTAGAGAGAAGTTTCTCTCACTAAGGAAAACGCTCTCAACGTTTTCCCTTAGTTGCTCCTTTGGTTTTTCCCATCTCCCCCCTAAAATTAACGATTGTTTCCCCACGATTTGAAGCTTAATGTTCACAACATGAAAAAGACTAAACGTTACACACGCTCCAGCAATGATTCAGGAGGTTCAGGATGTTCGACGAAGGCTAGAACCAAGAAAAAGAAAAAGAATGGCGGAAGTCCAACCATTGTTGAAGAAAATCTAATTCCGGCAATTTCAGACCCAACGGTGTTAGTTCATGTCACGCCTGATTTGCGTATCCCATGTCACGACCCGACCCCGGGCCCGTGACTGGTGTCTTACCCCAGGCACCCTAGTGATACAACATCAGAGAAAATCAGCGGAAATAAAAACTTACACATGAAACAAGATATACAATAATGAAATAAGAAAACAAAGCTAACCAAAGCGGTTACCTTTACGAATATATAAATAAAAACTTGAACCCAAACGATTTACATCCTTTTACAAACTACGCCCACAACGATTTATAGACCTCTAAGAATGTTATAACAACAACGACGACAGGCCCCGCCATACCACGAATGTAAGTACTACAACGACAGAGGACTATACCAAAGATAAGCCTCCGAGAAACGAGCTTCCAAAACGCTGAATCGTGATCCTATGAGCGAGGATCGACGATCGTGTACCTACCGCTGCATGAACGCAGCCCCAAGGAGGTCAAGCATAACAGTACCAAGTATGTGAAATCGAAGTATCAAATGAAATCAAAGCATTTGTAAAACCACTTACAAATACAACCAATTCAACCGCACATAGTGCCACAAAGATAAACAAGAGCAAAAATAGATATAATGTAATCGGTCTTTTCTAGGCCGCTAATGATCGGCAACGCCAATCGCCCATAGTATCATTATGCGTGCCTAATCTCGAACTCCCGCATCGCATAGGTCACAGACCGCATGAGGTATTCTCGCATCGGTAGCTAACCCGCAGATCATCTCGACTCCGCAGTCCGCATAGTCACACGCACGCGTGAGGCATTCTCGCGTCGGGTAACACACCGAGTGATCATCCCGAACTCCCGCAGCTCCGCATAGTCACACAGACCGCATGAGGTATTCCTCGCATCGAGGGTGGCAAGCCCTCGGCATCATAACAAGTCAGGGGGGTATGTGATATAATAGCAGTACAACGGGCTTATCGTTTAACAACGTAAGCACAACAAGAATAATCCCCTTACACAAACATCACAAGACACTAACACACGTAGCATCATAACATGTTTACTTATCAAACCATCTTACTACACTTTCCAGAAATCAATACAAGACTTTCATAAACAAATAAGTAAACCGTTCCTTTTATCTTTCTTAAGTCGTTATACCTAACCAAGAAATACTTGGTTATAACACTTAAGCTTTTAAAACCAAGTATTTCTTTTCTTTCAAAAATGATTCATAACTCTTTTGAAATACTTCAAGATTCTTATTATGTAAAACTCAAGTCAAAAGACATCAATGTAAAACCAAAACAATTTCCATACCTTCTTTTTAAACCAATCTCAAGACAAAAGTGTGTCTTCTTTTTTTTTTTAACTATTTTAAGACAAAACCATACCTTCCTTTAAAACAAAGGCACTTTTTCCTTTTTAAAGTCAAGTAGCAATATACTTTTTAAACCAAGGGTCTTACTTTTTAAAACAAGTAACCTATACCTTTAAATCAAGTTACTTCTCCTTTCCCAAAATCAAGTTGTTTATAAGTCAAGTTATCATTTTAAATCCAATGATAAAACCATTCTTATTTTCGAAATCAAGATAACTTTATTCTTTAAAAGACCACACACCCATTACTCATGAGTGATGTTTTACAACTTTTTAACATAATTCAAGTCCTTAATATTTCATAACAAGTCACTTAACTTTGGAATCAAGTCAAGGACACAAAAGGAAAATCAACTTCCTTTAAACACACGTGCGTCTACCGCACTAAATATATTTCACAAATATCATGCTAGAAAGGATAGGAAGAGGTTCACATACCTCGCGACGATTATCGACAATAAGCTGTTATACCCCGTATTTCCAGAGTATGTACGTGGGGGCGTACGTAGAAAAGTTTGAGCCTTAAAGTTAGGCAAGATTCGAAATTTGTACACAACCCCCGTAAAGAATCGTTTTTCGACGAAACGTTTTACAGAACTTGCGAAGGGAAAATTCCGGCTATGTCATTTATAATTTTTGCGGATTTTTTCGAGCGACGGAACATTTTTGGACCAACGAGAGGGTGACACTTGTCACCCTCAAGTGGACGGCAAAGGGGGCTTTTGCCTTGGACGATTGGCCTTGTTTTGGGGCTTAAGACATGGGCCATTGTTTGTGGAGGGATTTGGGGAGTAGGGTTAGGGTGCACTTGGCTTGATCTTGGCCCTCCACTTGCCCCCCACATGGCTTGATCTTGGCCATTGATCTTCCTATAAATACCCCTCCCTTTGTGAAGACTTCTTCATCCTAAAATGTTTTCCAAGTCTTGAAAGCTCTCCTCCCCTTAGTGTAGTGTTCTCGTCCAAGACCACACCCCTCCCCCCCTTGGAGAGGCCTTTGGCCGAGAGTTTCCCCCCCCCTCCTAGTGGTGTTGGTCGAGGGGTACACCCCCCCCCCCTTGCCTTGTATGGTTCTCGTATAATACCCCTTTTTGTAGAAATACTCTCCAAGTATTGTTGTTATCCCCAAAATACCTAGCCGTATACCTTGTAGTATTCCAAAGTCACCTCTATCGTGAGCCCTGAATACTACCTTTTGTCCTTTTAGTCTCAAACCAAAACCCTAAGGAAAATCTTCATAGCGAGTTGAAGTATTAAGTAGAAGTTGCGTAGAACTTCTAAGGGTTGTTTGGAGCGGGTTGGAGCGCCCGGAGTTGGAGCTAAACGTTGCTCAGGATCGACATTCTAACTTGGATAATTTTGGGCTTATCGAGGTAAATACGCTTGACCTTCTTTTGTAATTAGAGTTTACATACTGTTGAAGTATAAGAATTAAGTATAAGTTATATACCAGGAAGGTATATAAGAAGGGAACCGAATCAGATTTACATAGGACTGTATTTACAGTAGACTTGTGAAGTTTGGCGGGTAGGGAAGTGCTGCCCAATTTTCCGTAAGAATCTTGTATCTAGATTTATTCTACCGAGTAGTCTAGACATTGATAGACTTGTATAACCATTATAGGTTGAAGTACTGCGAGTAGCGTATTCTACTCGAAGGGTGGAAAAGGCTAGCAGGATTACGATTTTGAGCTATTTGCTAATAGTCGATAATCGTCGCGAGGTATGTGATTCTTCCTATACCCTTGAGCATGATATTTTAAAGGAATATATATAGTACGGTAGACGACGCGTGTGGCAATGTCTTTGACTTAAGCCCAATAATAAGAATCTTGAAGTATTTTAAAAGAATATATATATAGTACGGTAGACGTACGTGTGTTAACTGAATGTAGTGTTACGGCAATGTCTTTTGACTTAAGCCTGAATAATAAGAATCTTGAAGTATTTCAAAAGATTTAAGAACCGTTTTTGAAAGAAGAGTAATACTTGGTTTTGAAAACATAAGAGTTATACTAGCTTTATGGGAAGTTAGGTATAACGTCTTAAGAGAGATAAAGAGAATGGTTTACTGATTTTAGAAGTTAAGAGACTTAATCTTAAAAGATTAGAGACTTGACTTATTTGAATTGATATGAATTTTGTTAAAAGTGTGAAACCTCATTCGTGAGTAATGAGTACTTGGTTTTTAAAAGAATAATGTTTCTTGATTTCGAAATGAGAATAAGTAAGGGCTTGATTTCTAAAAGAGACTTGAGGAAATTAAAGAGTTTTTGGTTTAAAAGAAAGGCATTGATTTGTCTTAAAACATTGGTTTAAAACATAAAGTGTTATAACAGCTTTATGGGAAGTTAGTTATAACGACTTTATGAAAACGAAAGAATGGTTTTATCATTGGTTTTAAAGTGGTAACTTGACTTTAAAAGGAGACGTGTTTTGTCTAAAAGAAGGCATGGTATTGCCTTAATTTGGTTTAAAAGGAAAGTATGGAAGTTGTTTTGGTTTACTTAAAAGATGTTAGTCACTCTATCTCATGTATCGGGTGACCTTTGTAAAAGAAATGGATCCTTTAAAAGAGTTTAACATACGTAGTACTTTGGGGTTAAAACCTGGACCTTGGCATAAAATAAAAAGTACCTTGAGTTGTGTGTAACTTTCCTATGTTTGTGTATGATAGCCTTGTTGTGCAAAGTGTTGTATTCTTATGTTACCGCGTCTCTCGAATGGAGGGCCGGTCGTGTTATTCTTGATCATTTTGGACATACTGACACGATGGGTGGCCCACGGGTATGCTTCCACTATGATAGTCCATGGGCATACTGACTCGATGGATGGTCCACTGTATGCGCCATGATGAGGTTCGTTTCGTTGATAGTGTTATTCCATGGACTAGCTCTCCATGAGGTTTTACCGATCGGCCTTGGTATCCGTGGTCGGCTTCGTAGTTGCCGTCTCGTGGCTGATTCGCCTTGGTACCAGTAGTTAGCCCTCGCACTTGCCCCGCTCGGTAGTGACGGTCTCGTGATACGCCTTGGTACCGTAGTTAGCCCTCGTATTGCCCGGTCGCCACGTGACACGCCTTGGTATCCGTAGTCGGCTTCGTACTTGCCGTATCGCCTTCGTGGTTTGGTTGTATAGTATTGTTAGTACGCACTTGGTATTCATGTGTACTCCGTGGTGTTATTATATCATAGATCAGCGCGTGAGAAGGTATTCCACGCATGATTGATGTCGCGCGTGAGACCCATAGTTATATTTGAGTGATGACTCGAGGCGTGAGTCCACGACTTACATGATCGCTATTTATTGTGAGTGTAGTGTGGTTATCATACATGTCTCCTGCTTTATATAGACTGCTATGATTTCATTTACGATTTTCGCCATATACTTGGTACCGTTGTCTTGACCTCCTTCGGGCCGCGTTCATGCCGCAGTGAGGTACATCGGTTGTTGATCCTCGCCTTAGGATCACAATTCGTTAGGAAGCTCCGTTTCTCCGGAGGCTTATCTTTGGTATGTTACCCTGAGTTGGAGGTTCTTGTACATTCAGGGGTATGGCGGGGCCCTGTCCCGTCATGTTGTATAAAAACTCTTAGAGGTCTGTAGTACTGTTGTGGGCAGGGTTTGTAAAAAGGATTAAACTGTTCGGTTTGAAAGATTTGTATACATATATTTTATTGGAAGGTAACCGTTTGGTTGGCCTGTTTTATGATCTTATCTCTTGTTTCATGTTTAAGTTTTATTTCCGCTGATTTTCTCTGATGTTGTATCACTAGGGTGCCCGGGGTAAGGCACCAGTCACGGGCCCGGGTTCGGGTCGTGACATAAGCAAATCGCTCCAAAGTACTCTAACCTTGCTCGCCTTTTCCACCCTTCAAGTAGAATACGCTACTCGTAGTACTTCAACCTATAATGGTCATAAAACGTCTATTAACTTCTAGATCCCTTCGTAGAATATTTCTAAGTACAAGGTTCCTTATTCTACGGAAAATCCGGCAGCACCTCCCCCCCCGCAACCACATAAATCTCCTCCTCTAACGAGGCCTGCTACCAAACCAACAATCCCGGGGGGGTTACACGTCTAACCGGACGTGTACAATTCTACTCCACAATAATACTACAAGTCTACTGTAAATACAGTTCAATTCTTATCCATATTCATTCTACATATAGTATACTCAACTATACATTACTACAACATGTAATTTCCAATTACAATAGGGGGATAAAGATCATTACCTCGATAAGCCCAAAATTATCCAAGTTTATAAGTCGATCCTGAGCAACGTTTAGCTCCAATTCCTTACGCTCCAACCCGCTCCAAGCAACCCTTAGAAGTTTCTAAACAACTTCTCTTTAACACTTCATCTAAGCTATGAAGATTTTTCTAGGGCTTCATTTTTCGACTAAAGGAATAAAGTAGAATTTTCGGGCTCCTAGTATTGAAATAACTTTGGAATACTACTAGGAATACTAGGCTAAGGTATTTGGGGCTATACCAACACTTGAAGAATTTTTCTACAAAGGGGATTTGACGAGAGCTACACAGAGGGGAGATTTTTGTGACTTAGAAACATTTAGGTGGATGAAGAAGTCTTGAAACCAATGGGGTATTTATAGATAAATCAATGGCTAGGATTAAAGCAAATGTAAGGTGAGGATGGGGTACATGTGTGTGGGTAGTTGGCCAACCATTTGTCCACCATAACAATGGGACAAGTGGCAAGCCACTTGTCCCACCCAAAAACCGTCCAACACACCACTAACAATCGGCCCACATGGCCTCAAGGGGGGGGTGACACGTGTCGCCCCCCTACTCGTCCAAAATATTCCGTCTTCCGAAAAATATCCGTAATGCCAAAAATCCGAAAATAAAGTGGGCCCCACAAACCGTAAATTTTCCCCGTGGGCCCCACGTGACCAATTCCGGAAATAAAATTCCATAATTCTCAAATATTCCAAAAAGTCCGAATACCAAATCCGGGAATCCAATTCCCTTTAACGAACATTTTCCTTCTCAAAATTCGGAAACTTTTCCGAAAAATCACATCTTTCTTCCTTTCCAATTTTATCGTCGTATTCTCGCACGCACGTCCTCATATACATACTGAACTACGGGTGTAACATTCTTCCTCTTAGAAACATTCGTCGAATGTTCCTTCTAAGTCTCCAAAACATACCTGCGCCGGTATAGTCTTCACTACTATACTTATCAAACCAATCCTGCCACCAATGGCCATAGTATAACATACACGTAAAACTCAATCCAAGCCAACGAGGAATCACCTCTAACGTGTAAAACAACACAAAACTTCCACCCATGGTCCAAAGGATACTTTCTTCCCTCTTCACTTATAAAAGGACACTTCCATCTTCTTAACACATCTCACCTCTTTTCTTACTCGTCGTACCTTCCTCGTACACTCGAACTCTTCCTACTATACGTACCACATTTCTGTCATTGTGTTATACCCCGTAGTTCCGGAGTATGTACGTGAGGCCGTACGTACGTTTGTACACACCCTAAGTAGGTTAAGAATGAAATTGTACGCTTTCGACGGACAGATTCCGAACCTTGTGAAGGAAATTCTACGCTTAATATTTTTAACCGACACGGATTTTTCCGAGAGACGAAATATTTTGGACCATTAGGAGGGCGACATATGTCACCCTTAGTTGGCTTAGGTTGGACGAAAATGTGGCCTAGTGGGAAAGTCAAATTGGTCAAGTCTTGCAAGTTGATTTGTGTGAGTGGGAGTAGGTAGAAGTGGATGTTTTTTGGAGAGTTAGTGGAGTCCACATGGCTCATTGTTGTGGTGGGCATGTGTTCCAATTTTGTGGTGGACATATGTCCAAATGTTGTGGGAGACACTTGGTTGGAAGACCTCATCTTTCACTTGGATCATAATCTCCACCTTCCATTTGTTTTGATCTTAGCCCTTGAGTGTTCTATAAATACCCCCCTTGAGTGAAGACTTCTTCATCCACTCCTCATTCCCTAAGTCTCAAAACTCCTCTCCCTTGTAGTGTTTCTCGTCCAAGCCCTCTCCCCCTTCCTAGTGGCTTCTGTGAGAACCCTCTCCCCTTCCTAGTGGCTTTCTACGAGAACCCTCTCCCCTTTGTAGTAAGTTGCCTTCTAGTAGTTACTATTCCAAAATACCCTAGCCCCAAATCCCTTTTAGTAGTGGAGTAGAAGTTGTTTAGAAACTTCTAAGGGTCTTGGAGCTATCGGAGCGCAATTAGGAGCTAAACCTTGCTCAGGATCGACATTTAACTTGGATAATTTTGGGCTTGTCGAGGTAAACACTTTTGTCCTTCTATTGTAATTGAAGATTACCTATGAGAATAGTTAAGATTTGAGTATAAGATATAGAAGGATATTAAAGAATAGAATTGAACTGTAATCACAGTAGAAGGGTATAAAAGAAGAAGATTTGAACAGACTTACATAGACTGCATTTACAGAGACTTGTGTAGTATGACTGCAGGAAGACGCCCGATTTTCTGTAGAATAGAGAACCCTCTACTTAGAATATTCTTCAGTGTAGTCTAGACGTTGATAGACGTATATGACCTTTATAGGTTGAATGTTCTGCGAGTAGCATGTTCTACTTGAAAGGTGGACAAGGCTAGCCGGGTTATAGCGGTGGAGCATTTTGCTATTAGTCGATAATCGTCGCGAGGTATGTGATTCTTCCTATCCTCTTGAGCATGATATTTTTAAAAGAATATATATAGTACGGTAGACGTACTTGTGTTAACTGAACGTGGTTTTATCACGATGTCTTCTGACTTGAGTCTAATAATAAAGAATCTTGAAGTATTTCAAAAGAATTAAGAACCGTTTTTGAAAGAAGAGTAATACTTGGTTTTAAAAGCTTAAGAGTTATACTAGCCTTATGGGAAGTTAGGTATAACGACTTAAGAGAGATAAAAGGAACGGTTTACTTAATTGTTTATAAACGCCTTGTATTGATTTCGAAATGAGAATAAGTATCGAACAAACCACTGCAGCGCTAATAAAGGGAAATGTATCGACTAATTAAGTATTATTAAAACCAGAGAAACCTCCATCCGCATGAAGCTAAGATGAGACAAAATGATACTACATTTCCTAGATCATGGCTGCTTTAACAAGATTGTTATAAACAAGAATAACCTACTCACACATAAGGCATATGTTTCTCAAATTGTTTTAAAAGGAGAATTATATTATTAAGTGATTAAAACTATGAACTACGAAACCTTTCGAAAATGAGAAGCTTGAGCATTTGAAATTAGGCAAACTTGAACGTTTGGAAAATAATGTTGTTACTTAGGGAAGTGTTTTGGTTTACTTAAAAAGATAGTCACTCTATTTTTATACTACGGGTATTGTGTGACTTTTGTGAAAGAAACAGATCTTTTAAAGAGTTAATGTATGAAGTACTTTGGGGATAAAAACCCGAACTTGTTAACATAAAGTAGAAAGTACCTTGTGTGAATAACTTGATTGTGTTGGTTTGTGATAGCCTTGTAATACTTTCTTGTTGATTTGGTAAGTAAACATGTTAGGATGCTACGTGTGTTAGTATCTTGTGATGTTGTGTAAGGGGGTTATTCTTGTTGTGCTTACGTTGTTAAACGTTAAGCCCGTTGTACTGTTATTATATCACATACCCCCTTGACTTGTTATACCGAGGGCTTGCCACCCTTGATGCGGGTCTATACGGCCTATGCGGTCTGTGTGACTATGCAGAGCAGCGGTATGCTCCAGGATTGATCATTCCGGGTGTATTATCCCAATGCGAGGAGTGCCTTATGCGGTCTGTGTGACTATGCGGTCTATGTGACTATGCGGACTGCGGGAGTCCAGAAGGGTACCGCGGGCTAGCTACCCCCGATGCGAGGAATACCTCATGCGGGCCTATGTGTGGCCTATGCGGAGCAGCGGTATGCTCCAGGATTAGACGCGCACATTGATACTGAGGGCGAGTGGCCAGCTTTGATCATGTGGTACGGTCTAGAAAGACCTCGTGATACAGTTTATGGCATTGTTGGTACTGTGGGTCTTAGTAGTCGGCTATGCCTTCGTACTTACCCCGTACGGTTTTATTATGACACGCGGGACCTCGTGTTCATGTGTATTCCTCGTGCTTGTTATATCATGGATCGCCGCATGAGGAAGGAATTCCACGCATGATTGATATTGTGGGCATGAGACCCATGGTTATATTTGAGTGATGACTTTTAGGCGTGAGTCCCCGACTTGACATGATCACATATCAGGTATCGTAAATTGTTTATCATATATGTATTTTGTTTTATATAGACTATTATGATTTCGTTTACATGATTTTCGCCACATACTTGGTACTGTTGTAGATCGACCTCCTTCGGGCCGTTCATGCCGCAGTGAGGTACACTACCGTCGATCCTCGCCATGGATCACAGCGTTGCTGGGAAGCTCCGCTTCTCCGAGGCTTATCTTTGGTATAGTCCCTGATGTTGTAGGTATTAATGTTCATTCAGGGTATGGCGGGGCCCTGTCCCGCCATAGTTGTTTTACTTCCTTAGAGGTCTGTAGTCCCGTTGTAAAGTTGGGATGTAACTGTTCACTTTGGGTTTATATATATATGCCGAAAGGCAACTTTTCCTCAGATAAACTGTGTCTCTTTTACATTGTTTCATGTTGTGTTTTTATATTCCACTGATTACTGGATGTATGTCTACTGGGTGCCCGTAAGGCACCGCCACGTCCGGTTCGGTCGTGACAAAAGTGGTATCGAGCGCTTAATCCTGAAAGTGTCTGGCACCGTATCTAGTAGAGTTTGATTATCGCTGTTGCGCACCACACCAATAATCGTGAGGCTATAGGATATTTAGGATTGGTTTCATTCTTCTCACTTTGAGATCGTGCCTTAGAGCCGTGTTATAAGTTGGACCTCTAACGATTTCTTTCCTTACCGCTATGCCTCCGCCGCAAGGCAACCGCCCAGAAGGCAAGGCACCGAGGAGTCATGCGGTAGAGCACGAGGGTTACGAGGCACAGCCCAATCATCACCTAGAGTGGTGCTTCATTCGGGAGTTCTCGACATCGCCACCCCAGCAGAGTTTAGCACAATGCGTTAGCTCTACCGCGCCATGATATATGAGCCTTCGCCCACGATCGAACAGAGAATATGGATTACAAAGGAATGGACTCGCATTAGCTAGGATTTTAGCAATCGAGAATATAGAGTGCACCGATATATCACGGTCTAGACGATTATCTAGTAAAGGGTTGTACAAGAGTAGCCCTTCACCGCATGGATATTGCCCGCGCATGTGCTCGCAGCGACACGAGGAACGTAGAGATCGACGGGTTAACCAAGATCGCGTAAGAGGCCGATCGGCAGGTCCTTTGGTAACTTTCGAGGCAAATCGCTCAGCGAGATCGATACGCACTTCCGCCACAGCAGTGGTCCTCCGCTGTGGTTCGTGACGTTCGGGTATGCCGAGTTGGTCGAGCTGTGGCTTCGATTCACAAATATACGAGTTCCAAACACCGATTCGAGAGTTCGAGAAGATGGGGTGTTAGCTGCAGGAGGCCACCCCACCTCGCGGCCGTTGTGTAAGTGTCATTGTGAGTGTCGCATTCTTCGACAAATTGTTATGCTTGGCGGCAGCAGGCCATTTTGCGAAATTGTCCAACCGCAGGTGGCGCGGATGTAGACTCACCTTCGATCGGTGGCTAGTTCATCATCCTCCCTAGCTATGCGCCAACAGGCAGGATTGATTAGAACGACAAAGCGGTAGCAAGCAAGAGATACAGTATATCCTTAATCACACGACTGCCCGGCTCGTGATCGTGCCTTACCCGCACCCAAGTAGTCATACATCGAGAAAATCAATGAACATAAAACACAACATGAAATAATACAAAGGAAACACATGTTTATCTCAAGAAAAGTTGCCTTTGGCATATATATATAAAACTTAGATCCGAATGCTACATCCCATTACAACCCCGCCTACAACAAGATTACGCACTTACGAATGATATGACAACAACGACGGACAGGCTCCCGCCATACCCCGAATGTAAGCACTTACAACAACAGTGACTATACCAAGATAAGCCTCCGAGAAACGGAGCTTCCCAAACGCCGAATCGCGACTCCTATGAGCGAGGATCAACACCGTGTACTCTACCGCGGCATGAACGCACTTCAAGCGAGGTCAAGACAACAGTACCAAGTATGTGAAATCAAAATATCAGAATGAAATCATAGTAGTCTATATAAAGCGGAGACATGTATGATAACCAAACTACGCTCAAAATAAATAAGCGCCATGTCAAGTCGTGACTCACGCCTCAAAGTCATCACTAAATATAACTATGGGTCTCACGCCCACAACATCAATCATGCCCGTGAATACCTTCCTCACCGCCAGCCTATGATATAAAAGCACCAAGCAATACACATGAACACCGTGTCCCACTGTGTCATAATAAAACCGCACGGGTAAGTACGAAGGCATAGCCGACTACTAACACCTACAGCATCAACAAGGTCATAAATCAGATTATGAGATCTGCTTAGACCGCCACATGATCGGCCGCCACTTGCCCGCAGATCTAATGCGCGTCTAGTCCCGAACTTCCCGCAGCTCCAGATAGGCCAACCTCATAGGCCCGCATGAGGTATTCCCGCATCGAGGTAGCTACTCCGGCATCCGCCGACTCGCACCGCATGGCCACAAAGACCGCATGACCACAAGCGGCCGCACACTAACTCGAACTCCCGTAGCTCGCATGGATCCTCGACCCGCATGAGGTAATCTCGAATCATGGTCCCAGACCGCCTGAGCTATACCCCGCATCGGAGGGCAGCTTAACCCCCGGTATTAGGTCAAGAGGTGAGTGATATAATACTAGCATAACGGCTTACCGTTAGACAACATAAGCACAACAAGGGAAACCCCTTTACACAAACATCACAAGACACTAACACACGTAGCATCCTAACATGTTTAATTATCAAATCAAACAAGAAAGTATTACAAGGCTATCACAAATCAACACACTCAAGTTATCCACACAAGGTACTTTCTACTTTATGTTTAACACGCTCGGTTTTTAGCCCCAAAGTACTTCATGTATTAACTCTTTAAAAGATCCGCTTTCTTCACAAAAGTCACACAATACCCGTAGTATAAAAATAGAGTGACTATCTTTTCAAGAAACTAAAACACTTCCCTTTGTAAAATCAAGTAACAACATTATTTTCCAAACGCTCAAGTTTGCCTAATTTCAAATGCTCAAGTTTCTCATTTTTCAAAGGTTTCAGTAGTTCATAGTTTTAATCTTTAAAACAATTTGAGAAACATATGCCTTATGTGTAGTAGGTTATTCTTGTTCATAACCAATCTTATTAAGCACCATGATCTAGGAAATGTAATATCGCTTTGTCTCATCTTAGCTTCATGCATGGAGGTTTCTACCGGTTTTAATAATACTTCATTAATCAAAACATTTCTTTATTAACGCCGCAGTGGTTTGTCGATACTCATTCCGATTTCAAATCAAGAAACATTATTCCTTTTAAAACCAAGTACTCATTACTCACGAATGAGGTTTCACACAAAATTCATATTAATTTAATTAAGTCAAGTCTCTTATCTTTTAAGATCAAGTCTCTTAACTTCTAAAATCAATAAATCATTCATTTTATCTCTTAAGCCGTTATACCTAACTTCCCATAAAGCTAGTATAACTCTTAAGTTTTTAAAACCAAGTATTACTCTTCTTTCAAAAATGCTTTCTTAATTCTCTTGAAATACTTCAAGATTCTTATTATTCGGCTTAAGTCAAAAGACATTGCCGCATAACCACGCTCAATTAACACGCGACGCCTACCGTACTAAATATATATATTCTTTTAAAATATCATGCTCAAGAGGATAGGAAGAATCACATACCGCGACGATTATCGACTATTAGCAAAATGCTCCACGGCCATAACCCGCTAGCCTTGTCCACCTTCAAGAGCACATGCTACTCACGTAACATTCAACCTATAAAGGTTATACAAGTCTATCAAAGTCTAGACTACTCTGTGAGAATAAATCTAGATACAAGATTCTACGGAAATTGGGCAATACTTCCCTACCCACAAACTTCACAAGTCTCATCAGAATACACCCTATGTAAGTACAGTTCAATTCCCTTCTTATATACTTTCCTTGTATATACTTATACTTATTCTTATACTCCAATAGTATGCAAATTCTAATACAACAGGGAGACAAGATAATTACCTCGATAAGCCCATAATTATCCAAGTTAAATGTCGATCCTGAGCAACGCTTAGTTCCTACTCTGGGTGCTCCAACCCGCTCCAAACAACCCCTAGAAGTTCTACGCAACTTCTTCCTAATACTCCAACCAACTATGGAGATTTTCCTTAGGGTTTCGTTTTGTGACTGAAGGGAAGTATAATAGTATTTCTGGGCTTTTCGTATAAGTGTAACCTTGGAATACTACAAGGTATATGGGCCAAGGTATTTTGGTATAGCAACAATACTTGGAGAGTATTTCTACCAAGGTGGGGGGGTATTTTATGAGAACAACTAGGCAAGGGGGGGTACCCCACGGCTTAGCCCTACGAGGAAGGTGGGTCTCGCCACACCATAAGGAGTGGTGCTAACTCTGCCAAGGGGCCTCACGAAATGGGGAGGGCTTTCAAGACTTAAGGAAGTGAGGAGTGGATGAAGAAGTCTTCAAAGGGGAGGGGTATTTATAGGTCAAGCAAGGGCCAACCAATGGCCAAGATCATGCCAAGTGCAAGGCAAGTGTAGGGTGAGGATTTAGGCAAGTGTCCACTCTATCTACTACACAAAAAATATCCTACCAACTCCTTGACAAAAAAGCCAACCAAATCGTCCCAAATCCGCCCCATACGTCCACCAATTGGAGGGTGACAAGTGTCGCCCTCTCGTTGGTCCAAAATGTTTCGTCTCTCGGAAAAATCCGCAAAAATTAAAATGACATAGCCGAATTTTCCTTCGCAAGTTGTAAAACGCTTTTAAAAACGACTCAAATCGGGGGTTGTGCACAAAATAAAATCGGCCAAGCCTACTTTAAAGCCCAAACTTTTCTACGTACGTCCTTACGTACATACTCTGGAAATACGGGGTATAACATTCTCCCCTCCTTAGAAACATTCGTCCCGAATGTTCCTTCAAAGTCTCCAAACAAACGCGCACCAGTATAGTCTTCACTACTATACTTACGAGAACAATCCTGCCACACCTGGCCACAGAAACACCTGCGCAAATACTTACATCCAAGTCCACGAGGAAACACCTCTAACATCACAAAAGCCCTTACCCGAGGTCTAAAATATACTTCCTTCGCACCTTCTCCTTACAAAAGAAATGATCACATCTATGCCCGCCATACATGCTCGCTTCTTCCCTTACGTGTCGTACCCTTCTTGTACACTCGAACTCTTTCTCATAACTTACCACATTTCTGTTACTGCTTCAGTTTCCAAAACTCGTCACACCCCATCCGGGGTGGTACCTTCAAGAAGACCGACCAACTCAACTCTAAGCGCCGCCGCTTATCCGCACGATTTCTCCGAGCTGCCAATAACCTCTTCTGCATAAGCTCCACCCTACCCCACCATTGGAACAAGCCTGAACCAACTATCTGAACCTTGCCAACATCGAACCAATCGACCGACAACTTACACTTCCGCCTCTAAGGCTTCATAAGGCAAAAACCGAACACTGAAATGGTAGCTAAAAACACTCCCTCAACAGGAGACAACAATCCTCACAGCTACCCCTGAAATCAAAACACTGGCCCGAGGACGAATACGATACGGAGACTCACCTGAGTTCCTAACTCGCTCGTAAAACTTTCGAAAACGAAAATAGCCACAACCGGGCTTCATCGTCATTATAGGTGAAGGTAGGCACCCTGCAGCCTTACAACCTTTCTCAAATATCATTCGCAATCGACTACCGAGTACACGGTTTGACTAAAAGATAAGACGGCCGACCATCGCCCGACCATCGGTTGAACGTGATCCACGAACTCGTACGATGGTCAACTAAACTTGGGCCTAACACCCTCGTGACCCTACCACAAGGCGGGACCACTACAAACTGACCCCACCACCATACAGGCCGCGGGTTGACCCGCAACATGGCCCAACCCGACCCTGTCACAAGAAACACTAGCTCCCCGAAGGAACAATCTCACTAATCACGTTACGAAAACCTAGTGGTCTTCTTAGCTCAACTACCCTCTTTCCTTCCACCCTACTCAGGGACTTATCACACAAACAAATCTCACGTGCACTATGCACTCTGATAAGGATCAAAACATAACAATACATCTCTACCCGAGATGGCCTTACCTCTAAGGTCTCTACGATAAAGCTCTAAGGCTCACACTTTTCCTATCCCCAATCTTTCCTGCACTAACCATGATTTCTAATCACAATTTAACACATCGCTATCGTAACATAGCACTTAAGATATACTCATCTCATCATACGACTAATCTCTGTAGGTTAAGGATATATATATATTCATTGTTTCACTCTTAGTCGTCTAATCAAACCTACCCCAGTAGGCGCATAGCTGGCGAAGGTGACGAACTACCCATCGATCCCGGGCTAAGTCCTCTTACTTGCATCCCTCCTACTAGACGCCTTTTTCCACCCATGGCCTGCCGGCCGCAGTAAAACAAGTACTAACTAAAAGACGACATTCCCTGAATGACGCCGTCGCGATCGGAACCGGAAGCCCCGAGCTCACCAACTCCGCTTACCCCAACGCCCCGAACCCTATGGAGGACCATTCGCACCGTGGATGTGCATAACCAACTGGGTGAGGCGATTCGCCTCGAAAGTTACCAGCGACCTTGCTGCTCGCCCTCTTCGCCCTCGTTAACCCGCCGATCTCTACGCTTGGCTCGCCGCGATAAGCCCGCATAACCGCCATGCTCACGCCTAACTGAAGAATTACTCTTGTCCAACCCTCTCTTAGATAGTCATCAAGACTCGCGGTACATCGGTATACTCTCTGGTAGCCAAGTCCATAGCTAGTAACAGGTCGCCTTTGCAATCTATATTCTCTGTCCCCGGTCGTGGAACTAAAAGTTCAAATATTATGGTCGCAGAGCATCGCCGCCTGCTAAACTCTGGCCGTGACGAGCATAACTCCCCAAATGAAACACCACCCTGGTGATGATTGGGCTTGTGCCTCGTAACCTCTCTCGAACTCTACTCGCAGCCTCCGCTCGCCTCCTGGGCCCGGATTGCCCTACGCGGAGGCATAACGGTAAGGGAAAGAAATACGTTTAGAGGGTCCAACTTACAACACAGCTCTAAGGCACGATCTCAGAGTGAGAAGAATGGAAACCAATCCTAAATATCCTATAGCCTCCTGATTATTGGTGTGGTGCACAACACACCGATAATCAAGACTCTACTGGATACGGTCTGTAGACACTTTCCGAGGATTAACTGCTCTGATACCACTTTTGCCACGACCCGTTCCGGGGCCCGTGACTGGTGCCTTACCCGGGCACCCAAGTAGTCATACATCAGAGAAAATCAGCGGAACATAAAACACAACATGAAATAATACAAAGGAAACACATGTTTATCTGAAGAAAAGTTGCCTTTCGGCATATATATATAAAACTTAGATCCGAACAGTTACATCCCATTACAACCACGCCTACAACAAGATTACTGCACTTACGAATGATATGACAACAACGACGGACATGGGGCCTCGCCATACCCTCAATGTAAGCACCTACAACAACAGGGACTATACCAAGATAAGCCTCCGAGAAACGGAGCTTCCCAAACGCCGAATCGCGGACCACATGAGCGAGGATCAACACGGTGTACCTCTACTGCGGCATGAACGCACCAAGCGAGGTCGATAACAGTACCAAGTATGTGAAATCAAAATATCGTAAATGAAATCATAGTAGTCTATATAAAGCGAGAGACATGTATGATAACCAAACTACAGCTCAAAATAAATAAGCGCCATGTCAAGTCGTGACTCACGCCTCAAAGTCATCACTCAAATATAACTATGGGTCTCACGCCCACAACATCAATCATGCCCGTGGAATACCTTCTTCACCGCGGCATGATATAAAAGCACTAAGCAATACACATGAACACCGTGTCCCACGTGTCATAATAAAACCGTGACGGTAAATGCGAAGGCATAGCCGACTACTAACACCTACGCATCAACAAGGTCATAAATCAGATCATGAGATCTGTCAGACCGCCACATGATCGGCCGCCACTTGCCCGCAGATCTAATGCGCGTCTAGTCCTGGAACTTCCCGCACTCGCGTAGGCCAACCTCATAGCCCGCATGAGGTATTCCCCGCATCGAGGGTAGCTACTCCCCAAGATCCGCCGACTCGCATCGCATGGCCACAAAGACCGCATGACCACAAGCGGCCGCACACTAACTGGAACTACCATAGCTCGCATGGATCCCCGACCCGCATGAGGTAGTCTCGAATCACGGTCCTGCATCACCGAGCTATACCCCGCATCGGAGGCGCCTTAACCCCGGTATTAGGTCAAGAGGTGAGTGATATAATACTAGCATAACGGCCACCGTTAGACAACATAAGCACAACAAGTGGAAAACCCTTTACACAAACATCACAAGACACTAACACACGTAGCATCCTAACATGTTTAATTATCAAATCAAACAAGGAAGTATTACAAGGCTATCACAAATCAACACACTCAAGTTATCCACACAAGGTACTTTCTACTTTATGTTTAACACGCTCGGTTTTTAGCCCCAAAGTACTTCATGTATTAACTCTTTAAAAGATCCGCTTTCTTTCACAAAAGTCACACAATACCCGTAGTATAAAAATAGAGTGACTATCTTTTCAAGAAACCAAAACACTTCCCTTTGTAAAATCAAATAACAACATTATTTTCCAAACGCTCAAGTTTGCCTAATTTCAAATGCTCAAGTTTCTCATTTTTCAAAGGTTTCGTAGTTCATAGTTTTAATCCTTTAAAACAATTTGAGAAACATATGCCTTATGTGTGAGTAGGTTATTCTTGTTCATAACCAATCTTATTAAGCGACCATGATCTAGGAAATGTAATATCATTTTGTCTCATCTTAGCTTCTACGGATGGAGGTTTCTTGGTTTTAATAATACTTCATTAATCAAAACATTTCCTTTATTAACGCTGCAGTTGGTTTGTCGATACTCATTCGATTCAAATCAAGAAACATTATTCCTTTAAAAATCAAGTACTCATTACTCACGAATGAGGTTTCACACAAAATTCATATTAATTTAATTAAGTCAAGTCTCTTATCTTTTAAGATCAAGTCTCTTAACTTCTAAAATCAATAAATCATTCATTTTATCTCTCTTAAGCCGTTATACCTAACTTCCCATAAAGCTAGTATAACTCTTAAGTTTTTAAAACCAAGTATTACTCTTCTTTCAAAAACAGCTTTAATTCTTGAAATACTTCAAGATTCTTATTATTCGGCTTAAGTCAAAAGACATTGCCGCATAACCACGCTCAATTAACACGCCGCACGCTCACCGTACTAAATATATATATTCTTTTAAAATATCATGCTCAAGAGGATAGGAAGAATCACATACCTCGCGACGATTATCGACTATTAGCAAAACGCTCCACGGCTATAACCCGGCTAGCCTTGTCCACCTTTCAAGTAGCACATGCTACTCACAGAACATTCAACCTATAAAGGTTATACAAGTCTATCAAAGTCTAGACTACTCGGTAGAACAAATCTAGATACAAGATTCTACGGAAATTTGGCGCCCTTCCTACCCACAAACTTCACAAGTCTCATCAGAATACACCCATGTAAGTACAGTTCAATTCCCTTCTTATATACTTTCCTTGTATATACTTATACTTATTCTTATACTCCAATAGTATGCAAATTCTAATACAACAGGGAGACAAGATAATTACCTCGATAAGCCCATAATTATCCAAGTTAAATGTCGATCCTGAGCAACGCTTAGTTCCTACTCCGGGTTCTCCAACCCTCTCCAAACAACCCCTAGAAGTTCTACGCAACTTCTTCCTAATACTCCAACCAACTATGGAGATTTTCCTGTGGTTTCGCTTTTGTGATCAAGGGAAGTATAATAGTATTTCGGGCTTTTCAGATAAGTGTAACCTTGAATACTACAAGGTATATGGGCCAAGGTATTTTGGTATAGCAACAATACTGGAGAGTATTTCTACCATGGGGGTATTTTATGAGAACAACTAGGCAAGGGGCGGGGTACCCCAGCTTAGCCCTACTAGGAAGGGGTGGGTCTCGCCACACCATAAGGAGTGGTGCTAACTCGCCAATGGGGCCTCACGAAATGGGAGGGCTTTCAAGACTTAAGGAAGTGAGGAGTGGATGAAGAAGTCTTCAAAGGGAGTGGTATTTATAGGTCAAGCAAGGCCAACCAACGGCCAAGATCACGCCAAGTGCAAGGCAAGTGTAGGTGAGGATTTAGGCAAGTGTCCACTCTATCTACTACACAAAAATATCCTACCAACTCCTTGACAAAAAGCCAACCAAATCGTCCCAACCGCCATACGTCCACCAATTGGAGGGTGACAAGTGTCGCCCTCTCGTTGGTCCAAAATGTTTCGTCTCTCGGAAAAATCCGCAAAAATTAAAAATGACATAGCCGGAATTTTCCCTTCGCAAGTTGTGTAAAACGTTTCGTCGAAAAACGACTCAAATCGGGGGTTGTGCACAAAATAAAATCGGCCAAGCCTACTTTAAAGCCCAAACTTTTCTACGTACGTCCTTACGTACATACTCTGGAAATACGGGGTATAACATTAACCCTCTATAGATTTGTGTGTGTGATAAGATAAGTATATTTTAAGTGTTATGTTCAGATAGCATTGTGTTAATTGTGAGCCTTAGATTTTTTTTCGTAGAGACCTTAGAGGCGAGGCCATCTTGAGTAAAAGATTATTTTTATGTTTGACCCTTATCGGAGTGCATAGTATACGTGAGATATGTTTGTGTGATAAATCCCTGAGTGGTATGAAATAAAAGAGGGTAGTTGAGCTAAGAAGACCACTAGGTTTTCAGAATTTGATTAGTGAGATTGTTCGGATCGGGAACAAGTGTTTGGCGCGATAGTCGGGTTGAGGATCGATCGCGGGTCAACCCGCGCCCAGAATGTGGTGGGTCAATTCGAGGTGGTCCCGCCAGTGGGGTCATGAGGTTAGGCCCAAGTTTAGTTAACCAAAGATACGAGTTCGTGGATGCGTTCGACCGAAGAGTCGACCGATGAGGTCAGCCCACCTTATCTTTCAGTCAGGACCGTTTACTCGGCAGAGGGTTATGCGAGATGTTATATATTGGGAAGATTGTAAGGCTACACGGGGTCCCTACTTTTACTTATGACCGACAGTGGAGCCCAGGTTACGGCTGTTTCTTTTTTGGGGGTTTTACCAGGCAGGGTTAGGAACTCAGGTGAGTCTCCAGATCACATTCACCCTGCCGTTGTTTGGATTTCGTGGGTAGCCGTGAGGATTGTTGCCTCGCTGAGGAGTGTTTTATAACTACCATTTCGATTCTGATGTCGCCTTATGAAGCCTCAGGGGAAGTGTAGGTTGCCGATCGATTGGTTCGATGTTGGCAAGATTCGGATAGTGGTACATACTTGATTAGCGAGGATGTGGATAGGTGAAGCCTATCCGTGATAGGTTATCGCTCGTAGTCACCGTGTCACGCGGATAATCGGCGTCGACACTTGGAGTTCGTTGACGGTGGGTTTTCTTGAAGGTACCACCCGGGCGGCATGACGAGATTTGGAAAACAGAGGAAACTTAGCACGAGGTACTTAGAGCTGCCGATCCTTTGGAGGATAGGCCGTTGCCTATAAGTTAGCTTTGCCGTCCGACGTGGGAGGCAGTACGTCCGGTCTTTCATGTTGATATGTTCAGAAGAGTATCGGAGATCCATCCAGAGTGTTCCCCGGTGATGATGACCAAGTTGGAGATAGTAACCCCGAGATTTTGGAAACTGAAGCAATAACAGGAAGGTGGTAAGTTTATTTAGGAAGTGTTCGAGTGTTCGAGGAGGGTACGACGAGTAAGAGAATAAGAGTGATCATTACTTTTGTGAAGTAAAGGTGCGAAGGGAATATCTTTTAGACCTTGGGTGGGAGCTTTTGTGATGATAGAGGTGATTCCTCGTGGACTTGGATTTAAGTATTTGCGCATGTTGTATTGTGGCCATGTGTGGCTTTTGCAAACTGTTAAGTTGTGAGGACCTATATCGTTATCTGTCTTGAGAAGGAACATTCGGGACGAATGTTTCTAAGGAGGGGAGAATGTTATACCCTGTAGTTCCGGAGTATGTGTCACGACCCGATCCCGGGCCCGTGACTGGTGCCTTACCCCGGGCACCCTAGTGATACAACATCAGAGAAAATCAGCGGAAATAAAAACTAAAACATGAGACAAGTCATAAAGCATGAACCAAAGCAACCAAAACGGTCACCTTCCCGAATATATACATATATCAAATCAACAGCTTAAATCCTTTTACAAAACTCCCGCCACAACAAAGATTACTGCACCTCTAAGAATGTAACCATAACTATGACGGGACAGGGCCCCGCCATACCCCTGAATGTACAAGTAACTACACTGACAGGGGACTATACCAAAGATAAGCCTCCGAAGAAACGGAGCTTCCCAAAAAGCTGAACTGTGATCCTAAGAGCGGATCCACAACCGATGTACCTCTACCTGCGGCATTAACGCAGCCAAGCGAGGTCGATAACAGTACCAAGTATGTGAAATCAGAAATATCAGAATGAAATCATAATAGTCTATATAAAGCGAGACATGTATTATAACCAAACTATCCATAATATATAAACAAATATGTCAAGTCGTGACTCACGCCCTCAAAGTCATTACTCAAGTATAACAATGGGTCTCACGCCCACAACATCAATCATGCCCGTGGAATACCTTCCTCACTGCCAACAGTCTATGATATAATCACACCAAGAAGTACACATGAACACTAGGTCCCACCTGTGTCATAACAACCGCATTAACAATACTATACAACCAAACCACGGCCGACATCGGGCAAGTACGAAAGTCGACTACCGGATACTGGGCGCCGGTCACGAATCGACCGGTAAGTACGAGGGCTAACTACGGTACCGCGTCGTGTCACGAGACTTCGTCACTACACCGAACGGGGCAAGTGCGAGGCTAACTACCGTGTACCAAGGCCGAATCAACCACGAGGCGGGCAAGTACGAAGTCACCACCGATACCAAGGCCGACCAAGAAACCTCATGGAGAGCTAGTCCATGGAACAACAATCCTAATGGAACCATACCCGTGGGCCACCCATCGTGTCAGTATGTCCAAAAATATACAACAACAAAACAATCACAATCTAAGCATACTCGTGGGCCACCCATCGCGGTCGTGATGTCCAAAGCGATTAACAAAATAACACTCCTAATGGAAACATACCCGTGGGCCACCCATCGTGTCAGTATGTCCATCAATCAAGAATAACATGACCGGCCCTCCATCGAGAGACGCGGTAACATAAGGATACAACACTTGCACAGCAAGGCTATCACACGCAAAACACACGCAAGTTACACACAACTCAAGGTACTTTCATTTTATGCCAAGGTTCAGGTTTTAATCCCAAAGTACTACGTACGTTAAATTCTTTTTAGAAGATCCATTTCTTTTACAAAAGTCACCCGATACCTGTAGTATCAAAATAAAGTGACTAACATTTTAAATAAACCAAAATAACTTCCAGACTTTCCTTTTCAAACCAAATTAAGACAATACCATGCCTTCTTTTTAGACCAAAACACTTCTCCTTTTAAAGTCAAGTTACCATTTTAAAACCAATGATAAAACCATTCCTTTGTTTTCATAAAGTCGTTATAACTAACTTCCCATAAAGCTGTTATAACACTTTATGTTCTAAACCAAAAACTCTTCCATTCCACAAGTCTCTTTTCTTTTAAAACAACAACAAGTATTCTTTAAAAGCCAAATAATGTACTCTTTTCAAAACAAGTAACCTATACTTAAAATCAAGTTACTTCTCTTTTTCCGAACACAAGTCGTTATAAGTCAAGTCTCTTATCTTTCAAGATCAAGTCTCTTAACTTTCAAAATCAAGTCGTTTATAAGTCAAGTCTCTTATCTTTGAAGATCAAGTCTCTTAACTTCTACAATCAATAAACCATTCTTTTACCTACATAAAGTCGTTATAACTAACTTCCCATAAAGCTATTATAACACCCTATGTTTTAAACCAACCAAAACACTTAGCACATGTACGCTCACCGCACTACATAGTTCACAACAATCATGCTAGAAAAGATAGGAAGAGGTTCACATACCTCGCGACGATTATCGACAATTAGCAAAACGCTCCACAGTACTGTAACTCTGCTAGCCTTTTCCACTCTTCAAGTAGAATACGCTACTCGTGGTACTGCAACCTATAAAGGCCACAAAACGCCTATCAACTCCTAGATCTCTTCGTAGAATATTCTAACTGCAAGATTCCTTATTTTACAGAAAATTCGACAAAGACCTCCCCGCTATCACACAAATCTCCTCCCCTACCAAGGCCCGCTACCAGGCCAACAACTCCCAGGGGATTACACGTCTAACCGGACGTGTTCAATTCTGCTTCACAATATACAACAAGTCTCATCAGAATACAAATTTCTATGTAAATACACCAATTCTTTTCAATACTCATTCTATATAGTATACTCAACTATATATTACTACAACATGTAATTTACAATTACAATAGGGGGACAAGATTATTCACCTCGATAAGCCCAAAATTATCCAAGATTAAAGTCGATCCTGAGCAACGTTTAGCTCCAATTCCTTACGCTCCAACCTGCTCCAAGCAACCCTTAGAAGTTTCTAAACAACTTCTCTTAACAATTCAACCAAGCTTATGAAGATTTTTCTAGGGTTTCATTTTGCGACTTTTGGAAAAAGTAGTATTTCCGGGCTACTAGTATTAAAACAACTTTGGAATACTACTAGGGATACTAGGCCAATGTATTTGGGATTATACAATAATACTCCCAGTATTTTCTACACAAGTGGGGAGGGGGACGAAACTACTCGGAGGGATATATTTTTGCCTTGGAAAGTCTTTAAGTGGATGAAGAGTATGTCTTCAAGCTAAGGGGTATTTATAGAAGATTCAAGGGCTAAGATCATTATAAGTGTATGGTCAAGATTGGGCCATGTGTGTGTGGGTCCCACCACACCACATGGCCAACGAATTCAATGCCAAGTGTTAGGGCCATTTCGGCCAAGGGACAGCTGCTAGCCACTGTCCTCCACTTCGCCAAGTGCCACATGGGGTGACACGTGTCGCCCCGATTCGTCCAAAATATTTCGTCTTAAAATATCCAAAATACCGAAACCTCAAAAACAAAGTGGGCCACAAAACAGTAAATTTCTCCCGTGGCCCCACGTGACCATTTCCAAAATAAAATTCCAAAATTCTAATATAATCCAAGAAGTCCAAATACCAAATCTGGGAATCCAATTCCCATTAACGAACCTTTTTCTTCACAAAAACCGGAAACTTTTCCGTCGAAAAAAATGACATCTTCCTTTCTTTCCAAAATTTCTGTCGTATTCTCGTACGTACATCCTTACATACATACCCTGGAACTACGGGGTATAACATTCTTCCCCCCTTAGAAACATTCGTCCCGAATGTTCCTTCCAAGTCTCTAATCAAACGTGTGCCGGTATAGTCTCCACTACTATACTTACAAAACCGATTATGCCACCAATGGCCAGAATATAACATGTGCGCAAAACTCAAATCCAAGCCAACGAGGAAATCATTTCTAATCTCACAACCGCTCCCACTAGCTTCAATTTACCCTAAGGCCATTCCCGGCCTTCACGATCCGATTCTGGTCGAACGCATCCACGAACCCGTACGATGGTTACCTAAACTTGGGCCTAGCACCCTCGTGACCCTACCACCGGCGGGACCACTCGAACCGACCCCACCCCAAACCGGCTGCGGGTTGACCCGCGAATGGTCCTCAACCCGACCCATGTCGCACTGCACTTTGTTCCCCGATCCAGAACAATCTTACCTATCCAAGTCCTGAAAGCTACCACTTTCATCTTACACAACCCAAGGAAAATATCCCTCAATACATTTCACGCATACCAAGTGTTTCGACCAAGACTAACCGTAAAATCTTTTTCTCAAGACGGCCTTGCATCCAAGGTCCTAACTGTTATAAATTCTAAGGCTCACCATCGTCTCGTCTCCAGACTTACCCTTTCTCAACTACCCATGTTTTCTAATTCACACTTCACACAATGTTATCCGGACATAGCACTTAACACGTACCCACCATAACAACATAAACAAGTCTCTTAAGAGCTAAAGATATCTCTGCAACTACTGCCTCACTTTCCCTTTGTCGCTCTAATCATAATCACGCCTCTACAGGCGCTCTAGTTATATAAGGCGATGAACCACCACCGATCCCGGCGTGAGTCTCTACATCCGTGCTACCTGCCTGGACAAACTCTCACCAAATGGCCCCTGTTGGCAAGCATACAAACCGGCGAACAGTACGACACTCCCCATAATGGAGTCTATTACAATGGCCACAACGAGGTAGGGGTGACCTCATCTGACTAACACCCCCTTCTCCCGAACAACTGAACCCGCAACTGACCCGGTAGGCTGAGTCATCCCTCTTGTATCCCTCCTACTTGGACATCCTCCCATCACATGGCCCTGACGGCCACAGGTATAATAATCTCCCAAACTAGCACGACACCCTGAGGATTATCCTCAGCTCTCCATCCATAGGTGTTATACCCCGTATTTCCAGAGTATGTACGTGAGCGCGTACGTATTATTATTTGAGCCTTAAAGTTGGCTAGTTTCGAAATTTGTACACAACACCCGATTAGAGTCGTTTTTCGACGAAACGTTTCCACAGCTTTCGTAGGGAAAATTCCGGCTATGGCATTTTTAATTTTTACGAATTTTTCCGAGAGACGAAACATTTTGGACCAACGAGAGGGCGACACTTGTCACCCTCTAATTGGAAGGGGTGGACGGCAAAAGCTAGCCCATTTGCACGTTTTTGGTGTTGAAATTTTGGTCAAGGGTTAGGTAGGATATTTTGTGTAGATGGATAAGGTAGCACATGGCTAAATCTTGGCCTTACACTTGCTATGCACTTGTCTTCATCTTGGCCATTGGTTGGCCTTCACTTGACCTATAAATACCCCTCTAAGTTGAAGACTTTCTTCATCCAAAACTTGAGCAATCTAACTAAGTCTCAAATACTCCCTCCCTCTTGTCTTGCTATCGTCCAAAGTCCCCCTCCCCCCTTTGAGCAAGGCCTTTGGCCGAGAGCCTCCCCTTCCCCCTTTGTGGTGCCCTAGCCGAGGGGTACACCCCCCCCTAGCCTAGTTGTTTTCGTATAATACCCCTTGTTGTGGTATAGAAATACTCTCCTAGTGTTGTTGTAATGCCCAAATACCTTGGCCCAAATACCTTGTAGTATTCCCAAGGTTACACTTATACAAAAGCCCAGAAAATACTATTATACTTCCCTCAGTCACAAAAACGAAACCCTAAGGAAATCTTCATTGTTAGTTGAAGTATTTAAGTAGAAGTTGGTTAGAACTTCTAAGGGTTGTTTGGAGCGGATTGGAGCACTCGGAGTAGGAGCTAAGCGTTGCTCAGGAGCGACTTTAAACTCGGATAATTTTGGGCTCAACGAGGTAAATACTACTGTCCTTCTATTGTAATTGGAAATTACATACTATGGTAGTATAGAAATGAATATAAGATTCATAGAAGAGAATTGAACTGTAATAGAAGGATATTACAGAAAAGACTTGAACTGAAATCACTTCAGAAGAATATAGGTAGAAGTTAAACTGTACTTACATAGGACTGTATATACAGTAGACTGATAACCTTTATTGGTTGAATGTTCTGCAAGTAGCATGGGCTACTTAGAAGGTGGACCAGGCTAGCCGGGTTATAGCCGTGGAGCGTTTTGCTTATAGTCGATAATCGTCGCGAGGTATGTGATTCTTCCTATACTTTGAGCATGATATTTTAAAGGAAGATATATATAGTACGGCAATGTCTTTTGACTTAAGCCTGAATAATATATAGTACGGTAGACGTACGTGTGCTAATTGAACGTGGTTATGCGCAAATGTCTTTGACTTAAGCCTGAATAATAAGAACCTTGAATGTATTTCAAATGTTAAAAAAACCATTTTTGAAAGAAGAGTAACACTTGGTTTTAAAAGGTTTTAAAAAGAGTTATACTAGCTTTATGGGGAGTTAGGTATAACGTCTTAAGTGAGGTAAATGGTTTACTGATTTTAGAAGTTAAGAGACTTGATCTTATAAGATAAGAGACTTAACTTAAATGACTTAAAATGAGTTTTTGTGTGAAACCTCATTCGTGAGTAATGAGTACGTGGTTTTTAAAAGGGATAATGTTTTACTGATTTCGGAAATCAGAATGTGTATCGACAAACCACTGCAGCGTTAATAAAGGAAAATGTATTAATTAATGAAGTATTATTAAAACCAGTAGAAACCTCCATCTGCATAGAAGCTAAGATAAGACAAAATGATATTATATTTCCTAGATCATGGCTGCGTAATAAGATTGATTATGAATAAGAATAACCTACACTCATATAAGGCATATGTTACTCAATAGTTTTAAAAAGGGGTTAAGACATTGAACTATGAAACTTTTCTAAAAAGAGACTTGAGTAATGAAAATTAGGCAAACTGGAACTTTAGGGGAAAGAAAGGCATTGTGTTGTCTTAAAAGGGTTTAAAACTTAAAGTGTTATAACAGCTTTATGGGAAGTTGGTTATAACGACTTTATGAGAACAAAAGAAGGGTTTTTATCATTGGTTTTAAATGTGGAAACTTGGCTTTAATAAGAGAAGTTGTTTTACTTAAAAGATATAAGTCACTCTTTTATATACTACGGGTATCGGGTGACTTTTATAAAAGGAATGGATCTCTTAAAAGGAATTTAACGTACGTAGTACTTTAGGGTTAAAAACCCGGACTTGACATAAAAATGAAAGTACCTTGAGTTGGGTATAACTTGCCTATGTTTGTTGTTGTGTAACTTGTCTATGCTTATTGTGATAGCCTTTGTTATGCAAGTACTGTGCTCTACTCAACTACCGGTTCATCCGGGAATGTATTTCACTCGACTACCGGTTCATCCGGGAATGTATTTCACTCGATTACCGGTTCATCCGGGAATGTATTTCACTTGATTACCGGTTCATCCGGGAATGTATTTCACTTGATTACCGGTTCATCCGGGAATGTATTTCACTCGATTACCGGTTCATCCGGGAATGTATTTCACTCGACTACCGGTTCATCCGGGAATGTATATCACTTGACTACCGGTTCATCCGGGAATGTATTTCACTGACTACCGGTTCATCCGGGAATGTATTCCACACGTTTCTATATTGGGTCCATAAGATGGGCCGAGACCTGTTATACGTATCACATGATTTGTACCTAGATCGCGGTGAGGAAGAAGTTCCACGTACGTGAGGATGACTTTGAGGCGTGAGTCCACGACTTGACACGATCGCTTCTATGTTGTGAATCGTAGTTCGGTTATCATACATGTCTCGCTTTATATAGACTATTATGATTTCATTTACTGATTTTCGCCACATACTTGGTACTGTTTACCTCCTTCGGGGCTGCGTTCACGCCGCAGTAAAGGTACATCGGTCGATCCTCGCTTAGGATCACCTTTCACGTATTGGGAAGCTCCGTTCCTTGGAGGCTTATCTTTTGGTATGTTACCCGAGTGCAGAGATTCTTATACATTCGGGGTATGGCGGCCCCGTCCCGTCATAGCTGTTGTAAAAATCTTAAGTGCATGCACCGTTGTGGCGGGGTTTGTAAAAAGGATAACTGTTCGGGTATTTATGTATATATGATGAAGGCAACTGTTTTGGTTGGCCTGTTTATTTATCTTTTCTCTTAATTCATGTTCATGTTTTTATTTCCGCTGATTTTTCTCTGATGTTGTATCACTAGGGTGCCCGGTAGGCACGATCACGCCGGGTTCGGTCGTGACAAAAGTGGTATCGAAGCGATTAGTCCTCGGAAAGTGTCTGACCGTGTCTAGTAGAGTCTTGATTATCGGTGTGTTGTGCACCACATCTATAATCGGAGGTGCAGGACATTTAGGATTAGTTTCCATTCTTCTCATTACGAGATCGTGCCTTAGAGGCATGTGATAAGTTGGACCCTCCGACGTATTCCTTTCCTTTACGATTATGCCTCCGCGTAAAACCTTGAGCAGAATGGGCAAGGCGATCGAGGAGCTGTTAGTAAGACACGAGAAGTGCGAGCGCGAGCCCGTCGATGCTGAGCAGTGCTCCGACGGCGGTTTCGACGCCGCCAAAGACCAGCGAGTTTAGAGCCGCGGCGATGGTGCTGAGACTACGATACTGAGCCTCCGTCCCACACTGAGCAGATGAGATAAGTACAAGGAGATGGCGCCATCGCCGCGGTCGTGGCGAATATGAGATAGGTTGGATCAGCGATTCCGGCCCGATAGCACCGTAGTTCACCCCGAGCGCGGTTTGAGGCTACGTGACTTTACGAGTTGTAGCCGCCGATGTTCTATGGATCGAGGCGAGGGCGACCCTCGGGAGTTTATCCGACAACACAGCGGATCATGTGAGTGATCGAGCCTCGAGAGGCGAAGTCGGTGGTATTGGTTCGCATCACCGCGTAATCTGCAGCTGATTGGTTTGATTCGTGAGCTGTCCCGGAAGAGCATGCACTTCCAGCCGATTTGGGACGAGTTCTCGAGGCATTTCTTGCACATTTCTTGCCTCACGAATGAGAGGGCTCGGGCCGGCAGTTTTTGACATTAAGGGCGCAGGCGGACGGTTAGAAGTACAATATGGAGTTCGACTCGTTAGCTCGGTATGTTCCACCGTGGTAGGCGATATGGAGGACGAGTACACCGCTACATCACGGCTGGATGATTACTTGGCGAGGCTTTGCGGGTGTAGCTCTTCACCGGCATGGACATTGCCGCATGCAAGCTCATGCACTAGGATGTGAGGCACGGAGAGGTCGACGGAATGACCGAGATCGGCGAAGAGGGCGAGCAGAGGTCCTTTGGTAACTTTCGAGGCGACCGCCTCGGCGATCTAGTTATGTACCTCGCCCGATCTGAGTGGTCCTCCTCGCCTTGGCGTTGGGTATTCGGGGCTGGTCGAGCTCCGGGCTTCCGTTCACGGTATACGTGAGTACTAGCCACCGGATTCATGTCCCTCGGTGCGCGATGTGGCAAACATCATCCCGGGAATGTCGTCTTTATCGTGCTTGTTTCACTGCGGCCGTGGCCATGTGACGAGATCAGCTTATAGGAGAGGTGCCGGCAAGCGGCGCGCCTGCGGATCGATGGCGAGTTCATCGCTTCCACGATTATGCCTGCAGGCGCACTTATGATTAGAATGGAGCGGTAGCTTCGGGTATATCCTTAACCCTCTAGAGGCTTGTATGTTTTGATGTTATGTTAATGTGTTAAGTGTTTTGTTGGATAGCTTTGAGCTAAAATGTGATTTAGGAACTGGTTGGGGAAAAAGGGTAAGCACGGGGTGAGAAATGATGAACCTTAGAATATTACGATTGAGACCTTAGATGTAAGGCCGTCTTGAGTACAAGATTTTGCAGTGATCCTTGTCGAGTGCATTTTATGCACGGAATGTATTGTGTGATAAGTCCACGGGTTGGGTAAATAAAAGTGGTATCTTTCATGATGTGATTTAGCAAGATTGTTCCGTCGGCGAGCAAGAGTTGGCGCGACGATGGGTCGGGTCCGTGTTGCGGCCAACCCGCACTGTTTCGAGGTGGGGTCAGCTCTGGGTGGTCCCGCCAGGTGGTAGGGTCACGAGGGTGCTGGGCCCAAGTTTAGTTGACCATCGTATGAGTTCGTGGGTGTGTTCGACCAGAAGCAGATCGTGAAGGCCGGGAATGGCCTTAAGGAAGATTGAGGCTAGTAAGATAACCAAGTTGGAGGTGGTGACTCCAAGGTTTTGAAAACTGAAGCGATGACTGAAGTGTGGTACGTATATGAGAAGAGTTCAAGTGTTCGGGAAGGGCACGACGAGTAAGGCAGGGAGAGTACGTGTGTTACTTTGTTGCCATGTGTGGTATTGGAGATTTGTTTAAAGTTAAGAGGAACTTTATCGTTATCCGTCTTGAGAAGGAACATTCGGGACGAATGTTTCTAAGGAGGGGAGAATGTTATACCCCGTATTTCCAGAGTATGTACGTGAGCGCACGTATTATTATTTGAGCCTTAAAGTTGGCTAGTTTCGAAATTTGTACACAACACCCGATTAGAGTCGTTTTTCGGCGAAAGCGTTTCCACTTTCGTAGGGAAAATTCCGCTATGGCATTTTTAATTTTTACGGATTTTTCCGAGAGGCGAAACATTTTGGACCAACGAGAGGCGACACTTGTCACCCTCTAATTGGAAGTGGGCGGCAAAGCTAGCCCATTTGCGTTTTGGTGTTGAAATTTTGGTCGAGGTTAGGTAGGATATTTTGTGTAGATGGATAAGGTAGCATGGCTAAATCTTGGCCTTACACTTGCTATGCACTTGTCTTCATCTTGGCCATTGGTTGGCCTTCACTTGACCTATAAATACCCTCTAAGTTGAAGACTTTCTTCATCCAAAACTTGAGCAATCTAACTAAGTCTCAAATACTCCCTCTTGTCTTGCTATCGTCCAAAGTCCCCCTCCCCCCTTTGAGCAAGGCCCTTGGCCGAGAGCCTCCCCTTCCCCCTTTGTGGTGCCCTAGCCGAGGGGTACACCCCCCCCCCTAGCCTAGTTGTTTTCGTATAATACCCCTTGTTGTGGTATAGAAATACTCTCCTAGTGTTGTTGTAATGCCCAAATACCTTGGCCCAAATACCTTGTAGTATTCCCAAGGTTACACTTATACAAAAGCCCAGAAAATACTATTATACTTCCCTCAGTCACAAAAACGAAACCCTAAGGAAATCTTCATTGTTAGTTGAAGTATTTAAGTAGAAGTTGGTTAGAACTTCTAAGGGTTGTTTGGAGCGGATTGGAGCACTCGGAGTAGGAGCTAAGCGTTGCTCAGGAGCGACTTTAAACTCGGATAATTTTGGGCTCAACGAGGTAAATACTACTGTCCTTCTATTGTAATTGGAAATTACATACTATGGTAGTATAGAAATGAATATAAGATTCATAGAAGAGAATTGAACTGTAATAGAAGGATATTCTGAAAAGACTTGAATGAAATCACTGGAAGAATATAGGTAGAAGTTAAAGCGTACTTACATAGATTGTATATCTGATGGTGATAACCTTTATTGGTTGAATGTTACGCAAGTAGCATGGGCTACTTAGAAGGTGGACCAGCTAGCGGGTTATAGCCGTGGGCGTTTTGCTTATAGTCGATAATCGTCGCGAGGTATGTGATTCTTCCTATACTTTGAGCATGATATTTTAAAGGAAGATATATATAGTACGGCAATGTCTTTTGACTTAAGCCTGAATAATATATAGTACGGTAGACGTACGTGTGCTAATTGAACGTAGTTGTACGGCAATGTCTTTGACTTAAGCCTGAATAATAAGAACCTTGAATGTATTTCAAATGTTAAAAAAACCATTTTTGAAAGAAGAGTAACACTTGGTTTTAAAAGGTTTTAAAAAGAGTTATACTAGCTTTATGGGGAGTTAGGTATAACGTCTTAAGTGAGGTAAATGGTTTACTGATTTTAGAAGTTAAGAGACTTGATCTTATAAGATAAGAGACTTAACTTAAATGACTTAAAATGAGTTTTGTGAAACCTCATTCGTGAGTAATGAGTCGTGGTTTTTAAAAGGGATAATGTTTTACCGATTTGAAATCGAATGTGTATCGACAAACCACGGCGTTAATAAAGGAAAATGTATTAATTAATGAAGTATTATTAAAACCAGTAGAAACCTCCATCTGCATAGAAGCTAAGATAAGACAAAATGATATTATATTTCCTAGATCATGGTTGCGTAATAAGATTGATTATGAATAAGAATAACCTACACTCATATAAGGCATATGTTACTCAATAGTTTTAAAAAGGGGTTAAGACATTGAACTATGAAACTTTTCTAAAAAGAGACTTGAGTAATGAAAATTAGGCAAACTGGAACTTTAGGGGAAAGAAAGGCATTGTGTTGTCTTAAAAGGGTTTAAAACTTAAAGTGTTATAACAGCTTTATGGGAAGTTGGTTATAACGACTTTATGAGAACAAAAGAAGGGTTTTTATCATTGGTTTTAAATGTGGAAACTTGGCTTTAATAAGAGAAGTTGTTTTACTTAAAAGATATATTTCACTCTTTTATATACTACGGGTATCGGGTGACTTTTATAAAAGGAATGGATCTCTTAAAAGGAATTTAACGTACGTAGTACTTTAGGGTTAAAAACCCGGACTTGGCATAAAAATGAAAGTACCTTGAGTTGGGTATAACTTGCCTATGTTTGTTGTTGTGTAACTTGTCTATGCTTATTGTGATAGCCTTTGTTATGCAAGTACTGTGCTCTACTCAACTACCGGTTCATCCGGGAATGTATTTCACTCGACTACCGGTTCATCCGGGAATGTATTTCACTCGACACGGTTCATCCAGAATGTATTTCACTTGATTCTGGTTCATCCGGAATGTATTTCACTTGATTACCGGTTCATCCGGAATGTATTTCACTCGACACGGTTCATCCGAATGTATTTCACTCGACTACGGTTCATCCGAATGTATATCACTTGACTCTGGTTCATCCGAATGTATTTCAGCGACTACGGTTCATCCGGAATGTATTCCACACGTTTCTATATTGGGTCCATAAGATGGGCGGAGACCATTATCGTATCACATGATTTGTACCTAGACCGCCGTGAGGAAGAAGTTCCACGCATGAGGATGACTTTGAGGCGTGAGTCACGACTTGACATATCGCCTATGTTGTGAATCGTAGTTCGGTTATCATACATGTCTCGCTTTATATAGACTATTATGATTTCATTCTGATACTGATTTCACATACTTAGTACTGTTATCGACCTCCTTGAGTGCGTTCATCACCGCAGTAAGGTACATCGGTGTCGATCCGCTTTAGGATCACCTTTCGCGTATTGGGAAGCTCGTTCCTGAGGCTTATCTTTTGGTATGTTACCACGAGTCTGTAGATTCTTATACATTGGGGTATGGCGGGCCACTGTCCGTCATATTTGTGTAAAAATCTTAAGTGCAGGTCCTTTGTTGTGGGCGGGTTTGTAAAAGGATAAGCTGTTCGGTATTTATGTATATATGATGAAGGCAATGTTTTGGTTGGCCTGTTTATTTATCTTTTCTCTTAATTCATGTTCATGTTTTTATTTCCGCTGATTTTTCTCTGATGTTGTATCACTAGGGTGCCCGGGGTAAGGCACCAGTCACGGGCCCGGGTTCGGGTCGTGACAATAGGACTCTGGCGAACTGCAACTCAAGAAATCCCGAAGTCTCAGACTATCGGATCTAGGGTGAACCACTGCTGCGGAACCACCGCTCCGTCCGTCCTCATTCCCGCCACCCTTAGCTAGTAATCGGGCCGTCTCTTGAACTCATATCCTCGGCTCTGCCGTGATGCTGGAGGCTCGGTATCGTGGCCTCGATGAGAAACTGCCGCCGCTCTAAACTCTGGGGCTAGCGGCGTCATAAAACTCATCGTCAAGTACTATCTCGTGTAACGACTGGCCTAAGCCCTCGTACCCCTCTGTGTCCTACTCGCAGCTCCCTCTGTTGCCTTGCCCATCTGGGCCCTGGTTGCCTTGCGCGGAGGCATAACGTGTGAAAATAATACGTCAGAGGGAGTCCAACTTACAACACAACTCTAAGGCACGATCTCAGAGTGAGAAGAATGGAAATCAACCCTAAATGTCCTGCAGCCTCCTGATTATAGATGTGGTGCACAACACACCGATAATCAAGACTCTACTGAACACGATGCATAGACACTTTCCGAGACTAAGCGCTTCGATACCACTTTTGTCACGACCGATCCGGGCGTGGATCGTGCCTTACCGGGCACCCTGGTGATACAACATCGAGAAAATCGCGGAAATAAAAACTAAAACATGAGACAAGTCATAAAGCGTGAACCAGGCTAACCAAAGCGGTCACCTTCCCGAATATATACATATATCAAATCAGCAGTTAAATCCTTTTACAAAACCACTGCCACAATAAAGATTCATGCACTCTAAGAATGTAACCATAACTATGGCGGACAGGCCCCGCCATACCACGAATGTACAAGTAACTACACCGTGAGAGGACTATACCAAAGATAAGCCTCCAAGAAACGGAGCTTCCCAAAGTCAACTGTGATCCTAAGAGCGCGGATCCACAACCGATGTACCTCTACTGCGCAGATGAACGCAGCCCGCGAGGTCGATAACAGTACCAAGTATGTGAAGCGTAAAATCGTAAATGAAATCATAATAGTCTATATAAAGCGAGAGACATGTATGATAACCAAACTACATCCATAATATATAAGCGATATGTCAAGTCGTGACTCGCGCCTCAAAGTCATTACTCAAGTATAACAATGGGTCTCACGCCCACAACATCAATCATGCCCGTGGAATACCTTCCTCACCGCGATCTATGATATAATCACACCAAGAAGTACACATGAACACTAGGTCCCACCGTGTCATAACAACCGTACTAACAATACTATACAACCAAACCACTTGGCGACACGGCAAGTCTGGCCGACTACGGATACCAAGGCGTGTCACGTAGTGGCCGGGCAAGTAGGGCTAACTACCGGTACCAAGGCCGTGTCACGAGACTTCGCCACTACACCGAGCAGGCAAGCGCGAGGGCTAACTACAGTACGAAGGCCGAATCAACCACGAGACGGGGCAAGTACGAAAGCCTACCACCAGATACCAAGGACGAATCAGTAAACCTCATGGAGAGCTAGACCATGGAACAACAATCCTAATGGAACCATACCCGTGGGCCACCCATCGTGTCAGTAGGTCCAAAAGGATACAACAGACAACAATCACAATGGAAGCATACTCGTGGCCACCCGTCGTGTCGGTATGTCCAAAGCGATTAACAAAATAACACTTAATGGAAACATACCCGTGGGCCACCCATCGTGTCGGTATGTCCATCAATCAAGAATAACATGGCCGCCCTCCATCGAGAGACGGTAACATAAGGATAAAACAATTGCACAACAAGGCTATCACACGAAAAACACATTCAAGTTAAAAACAACTCAAGGTACTTTAATTTTATGCCAAGGTTCATGTTTTAATACCAAAGTACTACGTACTTTAAATTCTTTTAGAAGATCCATTTCTTTTACAAAAGTCACCCGATACCGTAGTATCAAAATAAAGTGACTAACATTTTAAATAAACCAAAACAACTTCCGGACTTTCCTTTTAAACCAAATTAAGACAATACCATGCCTTAACTTTTAGACCAAAACACTTCTCCTTTTACAGTCAAGTTACCATTTTAAAACCAATGATAAAACCATTCCTTTGTTTTCATAAAGTCGTTATAACTAACTTCCCATAAAGTTGTTATAACACTTTATGTTCTAAACCAAAACTCTTCCATTCCACAGTCTCTTTTCTTTTAAAACAACAACAAGTATTCTTTTAAAACCCAAATAATGTACTCTTTTCAAAACAAGTAACCTATACTTAAAATCAAGTTACTTCTTTTCCAACACAAGTCGTTATAAGTCAAGTCTCTTATCTTTCAACATCAAGTCTCTTAACTTTCAAAATCAACTCGTTTATAAGTCAAGTCTCGTATCTTTGAATATCAAGTCTCTTACGTTCTTCAATCAATAAACCATTTTTACCTCATAAAGTCGTTATAACTAACTTCCCATAAAGCTATTATAACACCCTATGTTTTAAACCAAGCAAAACACTTAGCACGTATGCGTCTACCGTACTACATAGTTCACAACAATCATGCTAGAAAAGATAGGAAGAGGTTCACATACCTCGCGACGATTATCGACAATTAGCAAAACGCTCCACAGTACTGTAACCCTGCTAGCCTTTTCCACTCTTCAAGTAGAATACGCTACTCGTGGTACTGCAACCTATAAAGGCCACAAAACGCCTATCAACTCCTAGATCTCTTCGTAGAATATTCTAACTGCAAGATTCCTTATTCTACAGAAAATTCGGCAGCACCTCCCCCCCCGCTATCACACAAATCTCCTCCCCTACCAAGGCCCGCTACCAGGCCAACAACTCCCAGGGGATTACACGTCTAACCGGACGTGTTCAATTCTGCTTCATAATATACAACAAGTCTCATCAGAATACAGCCCTATGTAAATCTGATTCAATTCTTTTCAATACTCATTCTATATAGTATACTCAACTATATATTACTACAACATGTAATTTACAATTACAATAGGGGGACAAGATTATTCACCTCGATAAGCCCAAAATTATCCAAGATTAAAGTCGATCCTGAGCAGCGTTTAGCTCGATTACTTACGCTCCAACCCGCTCCAAGCAACCCTTAGAAGTTTCTAAACAACTTCTCTTAACACTTCAACCAAGCTTATGAAGATTTTTCTAGGGTTTCATTTTGCGACTTTTGGAAAAAGTAGTATTTCCGGGCTCCTAGTATTAAAACAACTTTGGAATACTACTAGGGATACTAGGCCAATGTATTTGGGATTATACAATAATACTCCAAGTATTCTCTACACAAGTGGGGGAGGGGGGGGGGGACGAAAACTACTCAAGGGAGGGATATATTTTTTGCCTTGGAAAGTCTTTAAGTGGATGAATATTATGTCTTCAAGCTAAGGGGTATTTATAGAAGAGTCAAGGGCTAAGATCAATATAAGTGTATGGTCAAGATTGGGCCATGTGTGTGTGGGTCCCACCACACCACATGGCCAACGAATTCAATGCCAAGTGTTAGGGCCATTTCGGCCAAGGGGACAAGTGGCTAGCCACTTGTCCCTCCAATTTCGGCCAAGTGCCACATGGGGGTGACACGTGTCGCCCCCCGATTCGTCCAAAATATTTCGTCTTCCGAAAATATCCAAAATACCGAAAACCTCAAAAACAAAGTGGGCCCCACAAAACCGTAAATTTCTCCCGTGGGCCCCACGTGACCATTTCCGAAAATAAAATCCCAAAATTCTAATATAATCCAAGAAGTCCAAATACCAAATCTGGGAATCCAATTCCCATTAACGAACCTTTTTCTTCACAAAAACCTAAACTTTTAAATCGAAAAAATGACATCTTCCTTTCTTTCCAAAATTTCTGTCGTATTCTCGTACGTACATCCTTACATACATACCCTGAAACTACGGGGTATAACAGTATGTACGTGAGGACGTACGTACGTTTGTACAAACCCTAATTAGGTTAAGAATGAAATTGTAAGCTTTCGACTTAAAAGATTAGAACCTATGTGAAGGAAATTCTCGTTTTAATATTTTTAACCGATTACGGATTTTTCCGAGAGACGAAATATTTTGGACCATTAGGAGGCGACATGTGTCACCCTTAGTTGGCTTAGGTTGGACGAAAATGTGGCCTAGTGGGCAAGTCAAATTGGTCAAGTCTTGCAAGTTGATTTGTGTGAGTGGGAGTAGGTAGAAGTGGATGTTTTTTTGGAGAGTTAGTGGAGTCCACATGGCTCATTGTTGTGGTGGGCATGTGTTCCAATTTTGTGGTGGACATATGTCCAAATGTTGTGGGAGACACTTGGTTGGAAGACCTCATCTTTCACTTGGATCATAATCTCCACCTTCCATTTGTTTTGATCTTAGCCCTTGAGTGTTCTATAAATACCCCCCTTGAGTGAAGACTTCTTCATCCACTCCTCATTCTCTAAGTCTCAAAAACTCCCTCTCCCTTGTAGTGTTTCTTGTCCAAGCCCTCCCCCCCCCCCCCTTCCTAGTGGCTTCGGCCGAGAACCCTCTCCCCCCCCTTTGTAGAAAGTTGCCTTCTAGTAGTTACTATTCCAAAATACCCTAGCCCCAAATCCCTTTTAGTAGTTGAGTAGAAGTTGTTTAGAAACTTCTAAGGGTCTTGGAGCTATCGGAGCGTGCAATTAGGAGCTAAACCTTGCTCAGGATCGACATTTAACTTGGATAATTTTGGGCATCGAGGTAAACACTTTTGTCCTTCTATTGTAATTGAAGATTACCTATGAGAATAGTTAAGATTTGAGTATAAGATATAGAAGGATATTAAAGAATAGAATTGAACTGTAATCACAGTAGAAGGGTATAAAAGAAGAAGATTTGAACTGTACTTACATAGGACTGTATCTACAGTAGACTTGTAGTATGCGGGTAGGAAGTCGCCCGATTTTCCGTAGAATAGAGAACCTCTACTTAGAATATTCTTGATTAGTCTAGGCGTTGATAGGCGTATATGACCTTTATAGGTTGAATGTTCTGCGAGTAGCATGTTCTACTTGAAAGGTGGACAAGGCTAGTCGGGTTATAGCGGTGGAGCATTTTGCTATTAGTCGATAATCGTCGCGAGGTATGTGATTCTTCCTATCCTCGAGCATGATATTTTTAAAAGAATATATATAGTACGGTAGACGTCGCGTGTTAAGCGAGCGTGGTTTTCTGCGATGTCTTGACTTGAGTCTAATAATAAAGAATCTTGAAGTATTTCAAAAGAATTAAGAACCGTTTTGAAAGAAGAGTAATACTTGGTTTTAAAGCTTAAGAGTTATACTAGCCTTATGGGAAGTTAGGTATAACGACTTAAGAGAGATAAAAGGAACGGTTTACTTAATTGTTTATAAACGCCTTGTATTGATTTCGGAAATGAGAATAAGTATCGAACAAACCACTGCAGCGCTAATAAAAGGAAATGTATCGACTAATTAAGTATTATTAAAACCGGTGAAACCTCCATCTGCATAGAAGCTAAGATGAGACAAAATGATATTACATTTCTAGATCATGGCTGCTTTAACAAGATTGTTATAAACAAGAATAACCTACTCACACATAAGGCATATGTTTCTCAAATTGTTTTAAAAGGAGAATTATATTATTAAGTGATTAAAACTATGAACTACGAAACCTTTCGAAAATGAGAAGCTTGAGCATTTGAAATTAGGCAAACTTGAGAGTTTGGAAAATAATGATGTTACTTAGTGAATTGTTTTGGTTTACTTAAAAAGATAGTCACTCTATTTTTATACTACGGGTATTGTGTGACTTTTGTGAAAGAAACATATCTTTTAAAGAGTTAATGTATGAAGTACTTTGGGGATAAAAACCCGAACTTGTTAACATAAAGTAGAAAGTACCTTGTGTGAATAACTTGATTGTGTTGGTTTGTGATAGCCTTGTAATACTTTCTTGTTGATTTGGTAAGTAAACATGTTAGGATGCTACGTGTGTTAGTATCTTGTGATGTTGTGTAAGGGGTTATTCTTGTCAGGCTTACGTTGTTAAGCGTTAAGCCCGTTGTATCGTTATTATATCACATACCCTTGACTTGTTATACCGAGGGCTTGCCACCCTTGATGCGTCTATACTTTATCTTTTCGTGTGACTATCGCGGAGCGGTATGCTCGAGATTGATCATTCCGGGTGTATTATCTCGATGCGAGGAGTGTCTTATGCGGTCTGTGTGACTATGCGGTCTATGTGACTATGCGGACTGCGGGAGTCCAGGAGGATACCGCGGGCTAGCTACCCCCGATGCGAGGAATACCTCATGCGGCCTATGTGGCCTATGCGTAGCAGCGGTATGCTCCAGTATTAGACGCGCACATTGATACTGAGGGCAAGTGGCGGCCGATCATGTAGTACGGCAGAAAGACCTCGTGATACGATTTATGGCATTGTTGAATGCTGGTCTTAGTAGTCGGCTATGCCTTCGCATTTACCCCGTGCGGTTTATTATGACACAGGTGGGACACAGTGTTCATGTGTATTCCTTGGTGCTTGTTATATCATGGATCGCGTGATGAGGAAGGAATTCCACGGCATGATTGATATTGTGGGCATGAGACCCATGGTTATATTTGAGTGATGACTTTAGGCGTGAGTCCACGACTTGACATATTTGCTTACATATTGTGTATCGTAAATTGTTTATCATATATGTATTTTGTTTTATATAGACTATTATGATTTCGTTTACTGATTTTCGATTTCACATACTTGGCCAGTTATCGACCTCCTTCGCTGCGTTCACGCCGCAGTAGAGGTACGCGATCGTCGATCCTCGCTCATAGGATCACAATTCAGCGTTTGGGAAGCTCCGTTTCTCCGAGGCTTATCTTTGGTATAGTCCACGATGTTGTAGGTATTAATGTTCATTCAGGTATGGCGGGCCCTGTCCCGCCATAGTTGTTTTACTTCCTGTAAGTGCAGTAGTCCCGTTGTAAAGTTGGGATGTAACTGTTCACTTTGGGTTTATATATATATGCCGAAAGACAACTTTTCCTCAGATAAACTGTGTCTCTTTTACATTGTTTCATGTTGTGTTTTTATATTCCGCTGATTACTCTGATGTATGTCTACTTGGGTGCCCGGGTAAGGCACCAGTCACGGGCCCGGGTTCGGGTCGTGACACATTGCTTCAGTTTTCCAAAAACTCGGGGTTACTATCTCTAACTTGGTCATCATTAACTGGGAACACTCTGGATGGATCTCCGATACTCTTCCGAAACATAGCAACAGGGGAGACCGGACGTACTGTCTCCTAAGTCGGACGGCAGTGCTAACTTATAGGCAACCTGGCCTATTCTACAACGATCTGAGAATGCCCAAAGTACCTCGGGCTAAGTTTCCCCCTGCTTTCCAAATCTCGTCACACCCTTCCGGGTTGGTACCTTCAAGAAGACCCACCGTCAACCTGAACTCCAAGTGTCGACGCCGATTACCCGCACGACTCCTGTTGACTCTGAGCTGCTAAAAACCTTTTCTGGATAAGCTTCACCTTACCCACATCCTGCTGAATCAAGTAGGGACCAACTATCTGAACCTTGCCAACATCGAACCAATCGACCGACAACCTACACTTCCGCCCATACAAGGCTTCATAAGGCACCACCCGAATACTAAAATGGTAGCTATATAATACTCACTCAATAAGAGGCAAATAATCTTCACAGCTACCCCTGAAATCAAAACACTGGCCCGTAACCTGTCCTCAAATGTCTGGATAAAATGCGTTGTTCGTCCGTCGGCCCGAGGGTGAATGCAATACTGAGACTCACCTGAGTTCCTAACCCCGCCTGGTAAAACCTCCCGAAAAAGAAATAGCCGTAAACTGGGCTCCACTGCCTGCCATAAAATAAAAGTAGGAACCCCGTGCAGCCTTACAACTTTCCACGATAACATCTCGCATAACCTCCGCCGAGTAAATGCCCTAATCGAAAGACAAGATGTCTTGACTCATCGCCCGGCCATCGGTCGAACGCATCCACGAACTCGTATGATGGTTACCTAACTTGGGCTTAACACCTCGTGACCTATCATCTAGCGGGACCACCTCAACCGACCACCACATTCCGGCCGCGGGTTGACTTGCGATATGGCCTCAACCCGACCCACTTCAGACTAAACTCGTTCCCGATCCGAACAATCTTACGATTCACGCCATGAAAGCTACCACTTCCATCTCACACTACCCATGGAATTATCCCACAATATATATCACGCATACCAAGTACTTCGACAAAGACCAATCAGAACATCCACTCAAGACGGCCTTGCATCCAAGGTCCCAACTGTTATAAATTCTAAGTCTCCCCATTTTCTCGTCCCTAGACTTACCCTTTTCAACTACCCATGTTTTCTAATCACAACTTACTCAATGTTAACCGAACATAGCACTCCACATGTATCTACCATAACGACCTAAACAAGTCTCTTAAGGATGAAGATATCTCTGTAACTACTGCCTCACTTTCCCTTTGTCGCTCCAATCAAATCCTGCTCTGCTGGGCGCATAACTACAGACGGTAATGAACCAGCCACTGATCCCGAAGGCTGAGTCGTAACATCCGCGCCACCTCTGTTCGGACAATTTCTCGCGAAATGGCCTGCCGCCGCAAGCCTAACAAGCTATCTAAGTAGTACGACACTCCACAAGAACACCTACCGCAACGGCCATACCGAGCGGGTGGCCTCTCGCTAACACCCTTCCTCTCCGACCCATCAACTGCAATTGACTTGGTAGGCTAAGTCATCCCACCGTATCCTCCTCTTCTGACATTCTCTCTCACACGTGTCACGACCGTTCGGGGCGTGGTCGTGCCTTACCCGGGCACCCAAGTAGTCATACATCAGAGAAAATCAGCGGAATATAAAACAAGACATGAATCAATGAAAATTGAGACACAGTTTATATGAGAAAAGTCGCCTTTCGGCATAATATATATAAACCAAAATCTGGCAGTTACATTCCAACTGTACAATAGGACTACAGACCTCTAAGGAAGTAAACAACTATGGCGGGACAGGGCCCCGCCATACCCTGACTGTACAAAACTATCTACAACAGGGAGATCATACCCAAAAGTCGAGCCTCCGGAGAAGATGGAGCTCCTGACACCAACGCAAAAGATCCTAAGGATGCGGATCTAGCACCTGCTTGCCCTTACCTGCGGCATGAACGCACCCGGGCGAGGTCGATAACAGTACTAAGTATGCGAAACTGTAAAGTACTTAAATGAAATCATATCATTTTAAAACCAATTTTACAAATATGTACGAAACAACCAATGTAACCGCACATAGTTCCACATCACAATCAAGAGTAATAACAGGTAAACTGTAACAGGTCTTTTCTAGGCTGCAAATGATCGAAGCAAGGCCAATCGCCCATAGTATCATTATGCAAGCCTAATCACGACTCAGAGTCCGCATAGGCCACTCACGTAGGCCAGCATGGGGTATCCCCCGCATCGAGGGTAGCTACTCCTCGGCATCGTCCTGGACTCGTAGTCCGCATGGCCACATAGACCGCATGACCATAAAGGTCGCACACTAACCTGGAACTCTCGTAGCTCCGCATAGGTCCCCTTGACCCGCATGAGGTATCCTCGAATCATGGTCCTGCATCACCGAGTCTACCCGCGTGGAGGCGCTTAACCCCTGTATCATGTCAAGAGGTGAGTGATATAATACTAACATAACAACTTATCGTTAAACAACATAAGCACAACAAGAATACCCTCTTATACAAACGTTACAAGACACTAACACACATAGCATCATATTATGTCTACTTATCAAACCATCTTATTATACTTTCCATAAATCAATATAAGTCTTTTATATACACATAAGTAAACTGTCCCTTTTATCTTTCTTAAGTCGTTATACTTAACTTCCCATAAAGCTAGTATAACTCTTAAGCTTCATGTTTTAAAAACAAATATTCCTCTTCTTTCAAAACTGATTTATAATTCTTTTAAAAGACTTCAAGATCTTTATTATTCAGGCTTAAGTCAAAAGACATTGCCGTACAACTACGTTCAGTTAACACACGTACGTCTACCGTACTATATATATACTTTAAAATATCATACTCAAGAGTATAGGAAGAATCACATACCTTCGCGAAATCCACCGCCAAGTTGAATATGTCATACCGAGAATCAACCTATAATAGTCGACACGCCTATCAATATCTAGACTACTCTGTAGACTATTCTAAGCAGAGGGTTCTTAATTCTACGGAAAATCGGGCAGCACTTCCCTACCCGGTAAGCTATACAAGTCATCAGAATACGATCTATGTAAGTACAGTTCAATTCTTCTTCTGTTTTACCCTTCTACTGTGATTACAGTTCACTTCTATTCTTTAATACCCTTCTAAGTGTTTTATACTTGTTTCTATACTTCTACAGTATGTATTTTACAATAGAAGGATAAGATTATTTACCTCGATAAGCCCAATATTATCCAAGATAAAAGTCGGTCCTGAGAGAGGTTTAGCTCCTAGTTTGAAAGCTGCGATATCTCCAAGAACCATTAGAAGTTTCCAACAACTTCTAATTAAATACTAAAAGGGATTTGGGTCTAGGTTATTTTTGAATAGTGGCTATACTTGGAAGACAACTTTCTACTGGGGGCTCTCACAAAGCCACTAGGCTAGAGGGGAGGGTGTTTCGGCTAGGCTCACTAGAGGGGGGGGGGGGAAGTGAGGCTAGGACGAGAATCTCACAAGGGGGGGAAGGAGGATTTTTAGACTTGGAGATTTGTGATGAAGAAGTCTTCAAAGGGGGTGGGGGGTATTTATAGGGAAACCAATGGCCATGATCAAGCCAAGTGGGGGGCAAGTGGAGGGCCAATATATGCCCAAGTGCCCCCTATCCCTACTCCTTAAATCACTCCACAAACAATGACCCATGTCTTAAGCCCCAAAACAAGGCCAATCGTCCAAGGCCTTAGCCCCCCTTTGTCGTCCAATGAGGGTGACAAGTGTCACCCTCTCGTTGGCCCAAAAATGTTCCATCTCTCGGAAAAATCCGCAAAAATTATAAATGACATAGCCGGAATTTTCCCGTCGCAAGTTTTGTAAAACGTTTCGTCGGAAAACCATTCGTTTTGTGAGTTGTGCCCAAAAAATCGTCCTATGCCTAATCTTTAAGGCTAAACTTTTTGTACGTATGCCCTTACGTACATACTCTGGAAATACGGGGTATAACATTCTCCCCTCCTTAGAAACATTCGTCCCGAATGTTCCTTCCCAAGACATACAACGATAAGGTTCTTCATAACTTAAACAGTTTGCAAATGCCACACATGGCCACAATACAGCACTTAAGCAAATATGTTAAAGAAAAATTTACAAGTAGGAAAGTGAGTTACCTGGAGGTGTGGGGAATAGGTGAGGATACTTCTGCCTCATGTCCTCCTCAGCTTCCCACGTCATCTCCTCCCTGAGCTCGTTCCGCCACAAGACTTTGACGGAAGCTACGTCCTTGGTCCGCAGACGCCTAACCTGACGATCGACTATCGCTATGGGAATCTCCTCATACGATAACCCCTCGGTCACCTGGACATCGTCAATCGGGTGTACTCTAGATGGATCCCCGATACATCTCCTCAGCATAGAAACATGAAACACCGGATGCACTGCCTCCAGGTCGGACGGCAGATCCAACTCATAGGCAACCTTGCCTACCTCGCGACAATGAAGCGGCCCAATGTACCTGGCCGAGTTTCCTTTCTTCCGAATCTCATCACACCCTTCATGGGTGACACTTTCAGAAAACCCAATCACCAACCTCGAACTGGATGCCGACGACGATGATCTGCATACGACTTGTCGACTCGAGTTGTGAGCAACCGCCTCTGGATAAGCTTCACTTATCCATCGCCTCACGCACCAAATCGTCCCACTAATCGCACTCGCCATCAAACCAGCCTATCGGCGACCGCACTTCCTCCCATACAAGGCCTCAAGGCGCCATCTGAATCTTTGGAGTGGTAGCTATTATTATATGCAAACTCAACTAGAGGCAAATGATCCTCCAGCCCCACGGTCAAGAACTCGGGCTCGCAGATATCCTCGAGAGTCCGATGATGCGCTCTGCTGTCCGTCTGCGTGGATGGAATGCGACTCGAGCTCACTGCGTCCTAAACCTTCTGGAAAGACTCCACAAGTTAGCCATAACCGCTCTCTGCTCGATATGATCGAAATAGGGACTCCATGCGATCGACGATCTCGGATGTAAAGTCTGGCATAATCCTCACCGAAAAGTCGTCACGACGGAAGAAAGTGGGCTGATTTCACACCGCCGATTTATAACCCATATCGAATCATGTCTCCTCTGAGTGCGAGGTAATCCTGTGATAAAGTCCATGTTGATCACCTCCCACTTCCAGGTCGGGATCTCAATCGTCTGCAACAAACCACCAGGCCTCTGGTGCTCTACCTTCACCTGCTGACAACACGGGCACTGAGCTACAAACTCTGCAATGTCCCTCTTCAAGCCATCCCACCAATACACAGATCTAAGGTCGTGGTACATCTTGGTCGACCGATGGATGAGTAACGCCGCTACCGTACTTCCCTAGAACCCGCCAAGTCCTGCAATATCCGAACACACAACTCGCCTCAAACCTTAGCACCCCATCGTGCTACCTCAAAGGACCCTTTCTCGCGAAGGCCGTATCACGGTACCGCGTCAAAACTGGATCCTCAAACTGTTGCCTCTTCACCTCCTCGACGATGGAAGACTCGGCAACCTCTCGAACTCGGACCCCACTGCTATCAGAATCAATCAAACGGACACCAAGGCTCGCTAACTGATGCAAATCGCGAACCATGCCCCTCTTCTCCGGCTGTACATCTGATAGGCTACCCATCGACCTACGACTAAGGGCATACGCCACAACATCGCCTTCCTGGGTGGTACAGATATCGACATCATAATCCTTAAGCAACTCTAACCACCGCTCTGCCGTAAGTTCACTCCTCCGTGAAGATATACTGGAGGCTCTTGTGGTCTGTATAAATATCCACATGAACCCCATACAAATAGTGCCTCCAGATCTTCAAGGCGTGAATCACCGCTGCCAACTCCAAATCATGGGTGGGGTAGTTCCTCTCGTGTTTCTTGTCGGGATCGACGCTTATAACCTTACCCACCGCATCAACACACAACCGAGCCCGACGACGCATCACAATACACAACATAACCATCCGACCTTCCGAAGAGTAAGAACGGGCGGTCGCCGCCTCCTTCAAGAATCGAAATCCTGCCACAAGCATCACCATCAAACTTAGCCGCCTTCCGAGTCACCCTAGTCAATAGTGCGAGATAGAAGCAAACTTCCACGAACCGCCGATAGTAACCTGCAAGGCCCGTAAAGTTGCGCACTGCCGGAGTAGTAGTTCAGGCCAAGTCCTGATCGCCTCGATCTTGGCCGTATCCACCCGAATGCCATCACCCACAATATGCCCAAGAAAAGCCACGAGTTAACCAAAACTCACATTTGGAAAACTTGGCGTAAATCGCTGGTCCCGAGAACTCTCAATACAAGACTAAATGCTCCGCATGCTCTCGCTCTGCGAGAATAAACCAAGATGTCATCAATGAACACTATCACAAACGCGTGTCAAAATGGCTTGAACACTCGGTTCATCAAATCCATGAATACGCGAGCATTGGTCAACCCAAAGACATGACACGAACTCATAATGCCCGTAGTCCGGAATGCGATCCTAGGGACATCCGCCTCTCGACTGCACTGATGATAGCCCGATCGCAGATCAATCTTGAGAAACATCTCGCGCAGAACCGGGTCGAACAAATCATCAATCTCGGGAAGGGTGTTATACCCGTATTTCCGCAGTATGTACGTGAGGCGTCGATAAAAATTTAAGCCTTAAAGTTGGCAAGGTTCGAAAATTTGGGCACAAGTGCCAAAAGAATCGTTTTCGACGAAACGTTTTACAAGACTTCATGGAAGGAAAATTCCGGCTATGTCATTTATAATTTTGCGGATTTTCCGAGAGACTTAAACATTTTGGACCAACAGAGGGTGACATGTGTCACCCTCACATCGACGTGTTGGGCGGCAAAAGTGGACGAAAGGGTGGGTCTTGGTTAGGTAGGATATTTGTGCAAGTTGGTGTGGTAGATGGATAAGGTACACATGGATGAATCCTAGCCCTACACTTGCCTAACACTTGGATTGATCTTGGCCATTGGTTGGCCCTTGCGACCTATAAATACCCCTTAGTTGATGAACTTCTTCATCCAAAACTCATTCTCCAAGTCTAAAACCCTCCCCAAGTGTTGTGTTCGTCAAGGTCCCCCCGGGAAGCCTTGTAGAGAGTCTACCCCCTAGCCTAGTGGTTTCGTATAATACCCCCTTTGTGGTATAGAAATACTTCTCAAGTATTGTTATTATGCCCAAATACTTTAGCCCAAATACCTTGTAGTATTCACAAGGTTACCTCTATCTGAAAAGCCTGGAAAATACTATTATACTTCCTTTAGCCACTAAACGAAACCCTAAGGAAAACCTTCATAGTCGGTTGAAGTGTTAAGTAGAAGTTATGCAGAACTTCTAAGGGTTGTTTGGAGCGGATTGGAGCACTCGGAGTAGAGCTAAACGTTGCTCAGATCGACGTTAAACTTGGATAATTTTGGGCTCATCGAGGTAAATACTCATCGTCTTCTATTGTAATTGGGAATTACATACGTAGTTGTATAGAAATGAATATAAGATTCATAGAAGAGAATTGAATCGTAATAGAAGGATATTACAAGAAAGACTTGAATCAATCACATCGGAAGAATTTAAGTAGAAGATTAAATGTACTTACATAGATGTATTTACAGAGCTTAACCATTGGTTGAATGTTACTGCGAGTAGCATGTACTACTTGGAAGGTGGACAAGGCTAGCCGGGTTATAGCCGTGGAGCGTTTTGCTTATAGTCGATAATTATCGCGAAGTATGTGATTCTTCCTATACTCTTGAGCATGATATTTTAAAGGAATATATATATAGTACAGACGTCGTGTGTTAACGAACGTGGTTATGCGGCAATGTCTTTTGACTTAAGCCGAATAATAAGAACCTTGAATGTATTTCAAAAATATTAAGAAACGTTTTTGAAAGAAGAGTAATACTTGGTTTTGAAAACATAAGAGTTATACTAGCTTTATGGAAGTTAGGTATAACGACTTAAGAAGATAAAAAGAATGGTTTATTGCTTTTAAGAAGTTAAGAAACTTGATCTTAAAAGATAAGAGACTTGACTTAATATGGATGTTTGTGTGAAACCTCATTCGTGAGTAATGAGTACTTGGTTTTTAAAAAGGAATAATGTTTCTTGATTTGGAAATCGAATAAGTATCGAATAAACCATCAAGCGTTAATAAAGGAAAATGTATTGAATAATGAAGTATTATTAAAATCGGAGAAACCTCTATCTGCATAGAAGCTAAGATGAGACAAACTGATATTACATTTTCTAGATCATGGCTGCTTTAAATGGTTATAAACAAGAATAAACTGCTCACACCTATGGCATATGTTACTCAATTGTTTTAAAAGAGATTAAGACGTTGAACTATGAAACTTTTCTAAAATAAAGAGACTTGAGTAATTGAAATTAGGCAAACTGGAACTTTAGGGAAAAGAAAGGCATTGTTTTGTCTTAAATTGGTTTAAAACATAAAGTGTTATAACAACTTTATGGGAAGTTAGTTATAACGACTTTATGAAAACAAAAGAAGGGTTTTATCATTGGTTTTAATGTGGTAACTTGACTTTAAAAAGAGAAGTGCTTTGGTCTAAAAAGAAGGCATGGTATTGCCTTAATTTGGTTTTAAAAGGAAAGTATGGAAGTTGTTTTGGTTTACCTAAAAATGTGAGTCACTCTATTTTTATACTACGGGTATCGGGTGACTTTTATAAAAGGAATGGATCTCTTAAAGGGAATTTAACGTACGTAGTACTTTAGGGTTAAAACCCGGACTTTGACATAAAATGAAAGTACCTTGAGTTGTGTATAACTTGCCTATGCTTGTTGTTGTGTAACTTGCCTATGCTTGTTGTTGTGAAACTTGCCTATGCTTATTGTGATAGCCTTTGTTGTGCAAGAATTGTGTTTCTATACTACCGCGTCTCTCGATGGAGGGCCGGTTGACTTGTTGAGAACTTACTTGGACGTGCAGCGGTGTGGAGAATTCCATATGCGCTCACTGTTGATAGTGTTATTCCATGGACTAGCTCTCCGTGAGGTTTCTTCATTCGGCTTGGTACACGGTGGTGGCTTTTGCCCGTCTGTGGTGATTCGGCCTTCGTACACAGTAGTTAGCCCTCGCACTTGCCCCGTTCAGTGTAGTGACGAAGTCTCGTGATACGGCCTTGGTACCTGGTAGTTAGCCCTCGTACTTGCCCCGGTCAGCTACGTGACCGGCCTTGGTATCTGGTAGTCGGCTTTCGTACTTGCCCCGTGTCAGCTTCGTGGTTTGGTTGTATTGTATTGTTAGTACGGCTTGGGCATCAGGTAGGACTTGGTGTTCAGGTGTACTGCTTGGTGTTATCATATCATAGACTACCAGCAGTGAGGAAGGTATTCCACGGGCATGATTGATATTGTGGGCGTGAGACCCAATATTTATATTTGAGTAATGACTTGGAGGGCGTGAGTCCCTGACTTGATATAACTGTTATATGTGTGTACTGTAGTTTGGTTATCATACATGTCTCCTGCTTTATATAGACTATTATGATTTCATTTACAGTATTCTGATTTCACATACTTAGTACTGTTGTCTTGACCTCCTTGAGTGCGTTCATCTGCCGCGGTAAGTACATCATTGTCGATCCGCTTTTAGGATCACCTTTCGTCTTGAAGCTCTGTTCCTTCGGAGGCTTATCTTTGGTATGTTACCCTGAGTCTGTAGGTTCTTGTACATTCAGGGGTATGGCGGGGCCCTGTCCCGTCATAGTTGTTGTAAAAATCTTAGAGGTACATGCTTGTTGTGGCGGGGTTGTAAGTATTATGGCTGTTCAAAGGTCGATATATATATATATCCGAAAGGCAACCGCTTTGGTTGGCCTCTTTTCTTTATCTTGATCCATATCTAATTGTATGTTTAAGTTTTTATTTCCGGTTTTTCTCGATGTTGTATCACTAGGGTGCCCGGGTAAGACACGATCCACGGCCCGTTCGGCCGTGACGGGTATACGTTTCTTAATGGTCACCTTGTTCACTACTGTAATCAACACATGCGCAGCGTCCGTCCTTCTTCTTCACGAACAATACCGGGCGCTCCCGAGAAACACTAGGCGATGAAGCCCTTCTCCGAAATCTCGCGGTGGTCCTTCAACTCTCTCAACTCGGCGGTGCCATTACGTATGGCGGAATGGAAATAGGCCGAGTGTCTGCAGACATCGATACAAAACTCTATCTCCTCTCGGGAGGTATACGGGAGGTCATCTGAAACACGTCTGGGAACTCTCGACTAGGCGGTGAAAATCTGGTACCATGACCTCGATGTCGAACACTCGAATGAGATGGTAGATATACCCTTCGCACTATCTTCCTAGACTGAGGTAGGAAATAAACCTACCTCCAGCGTACGGTGTTTCCCACTCAACAACCGGCTCCTCAGAAACTGGAACCGTACTACTCTCTCTGCGATCTACATTGGCGTAGCAAGAAGCTAGCCAATCCATACCCGTGATCACGTCGAAATCGGTCATATCCAACTCTATCAAGTCGGCTAGTGGTCCGACGTATATGTCCCGGACAAGCCACATATATCTGAGCTACCACCGAATCACCCATGGCGTAGCTACCTCGAAAGGGTCTATGGACACGGGCTACATCCTATCCTACTAGCAATAAGGGAGATATATGGGAGTAGAACCCGGATCTATCAAGGCATACATCAAATCCAAAAGCGATAAGGTACCGTGGCGACATCGGTGAGGCCTCCTGATCCTGCCGGCTGGACAAGGCATAAATGCGGTTCTGAGGACCGCTAGAACTGGGACCCGCACCACGACCTCTGCCGCGACCTTCTGGCCTATGAGTACCTTGCCCTCCGGGGCGAGTAACTGTAGGAGATGAAGAAGACCCGACGAAAGAACACAGGGTGACCCTACCCTGCGCGCCCTTGGTGACAGTCGCAAAGTGACCTGCTGGCCACAACCGTAACAAGCTCGGCGCACCACACTTCCCGTAATGGGATCTGCATCGCCACCGAGTGGGGTGGTCCGATCGGTCCGCACTCTGCTACCACTGACGTCAAGTCCGGGGCCACTGTCTGTCCTCGAAGACGGTGCGGGAGTGCTCAGGATGGCGTGGTGCAAATCTAGATGCCAGGCCGCCCACCCCGAAGCTACCAAAGACCACGACGACCGCCTTCTGGCTGTCACAACCCGTCGGCCTCTACACTCCTCGCATCCAAGTGCATGAGCCTGCATGCGGGTAATGTCCATACCCGGCTGAAGAGAAACACTCGCACAAGACTCGGCCATATAATCATCTAGCCCGGTGACGTAGCGGTGCACCCTATCCTCCATATCTCGCTAACGCTGGGATATATCGAGCCAATGAATCGAACTCAACGTTGTACTCCCTGACTGTGCGCCCTCTTTGTCTCAGCAACAAAAATATGTCGGCCCGTGCCCTCCTCATCTGTGGAGGCAAGAAATGAGTGAGAAAGGCCTCCGAGAACTCGTCCCAAGTAGCTGGGGACGCGCGCTCTCCCCGAGATAACTCCCACGAATCAAACCAATCGACTGCGGTATCACGCAGCCTATGTGAGCTGAAGACCACGGACTCGGTCTCGAAGCCTTGATCACCCGCTGATCCTCTCAGAATCGACGGATAAACTCCTGCGGATCATCCTCGCTCACCCGTAGAACTCGCGTTACAACTCGAAAAATCCCGTAGCCTCAAACTGTTCGATCTCGGGTGAACCACAGGCACGGCCGAACTGAATCACATCCAACCTATCCTCATGCGCCACGATCACGGCGATGGCGAATCGCCATCTCCTTGTAACCCATCTCGCTCGCCTGCTCCGGTGAGGGCGGAGGTGCAGTATCGTGGTCTCATCACCATCGCTGCGCCCTAAACCTCCAGGGTCGGGCGTCGTGGAACTCGCGTCTCGGGTATAGATGGTCTGCCTCGTGACTCTAGGTGTCCCACTAGCGACTCCTCGGCCGCCTTGCCGCCAGGCCCGTTGCCTTACGTGGAGGCATAATCATTCTGAAAAGGAATACGTTAGAGGGTCCAACTTATAACACTATAAGGCACGATCTCGAGTGAGAAGAATGGAAACCAATCCTAAATATCCTATAGCCTCACGATTATTGGTGTGGTGCACAACACACCGATAATCACGACTTCTTGGATACGATGCGTAGACACTTTCCGAGATTAAGCGCTCGATACCACTTTTGTCACGACTCGTTCGGGGCAGATGGTGCCTTACCCGCACCCAAGTAGTCATACATCGAGAAAATCAGCGGAATATAAAACAAGACATGAATCAATGAAAATTGAGACACGATTTATATGAGAAAAAGTCGCTTTCGGCATAATATATATAAAACCAAAATCGCGATTACATTCCAACCGCATAATAGACTACACTTAAGGAAGTAAACAACTATGGCGGACAGGGCCGCCATACCTGATCTGACAAAACTATCTACAACAGGGAGATCATACCCAAAAGTCGAGCCTCCGGAGAAGATGGAGCTCCTGACACCAACGCAAAAGATCCTAAGGATGCGGATCTAGCACCTGCTTGCCCTTACCTGCGGCATGAACGCAGCCCCCCGAAGGAGGTCAGTACAACAGGTACTAAGTATGCGAAACTGTAAAGTACTTAAATGAAATCATATCATTTTAAAACCAATTTTACAAATATGTACGAAACAACCAATGTAACCGCACATAGTGCCACATCACAATCAAGAGTAATAACAGGTAAACTGTAACAGGTCTTTTCTAGGCTGCGAATGATCGAAGCAAGGCCAATCGCCCATAGTATCATTATGCAAGCCTAATCCTGGACTCCCGTAGTCCGCATAGGCCACTCACGTAGGCCCGCATGGGGTATCCCCCGCATCGAGGGTAGCTACTCCTCGGCATCGTCCTGGACTCGTAGTCCGCATGGCCACATAGACCGCATGACCATAAAGGCCGCACACTAACCTGGAACTCTCGTAGCTCCGCATAGGTCCCCTGGACCCGCATGAGGTATCCTCGAATCATGGTCCTGCACCGCTGAGTCTACCCCGTCGGAGGCGACAACCCCGGTATCATGTCAAGAGGTGAGTGATATAATACTAACATAACAGCTTATCGTTAAACAACATAAGCACAACAAGAATACCCTCTTATACAAACGTTACAAGACACTAACACACATAGCATCATATTATGTCTACTTATCAAACCATCTTATTATACTTTCCATAAATCAATATAAGTCTTTTATATACACATAAGTAAACTGTCCCTTTTATCTTTCTTAAGTCGTTATACTTAACTTCCCATAAAGCTAGTATAACTCTTAAGCTTCATGTTTTAAAAACAAATATTCCTCTTCTTTCAAAACTGATTTATAATTCTTAAAAAGACTTCAAGATCTTTATTATTCAGGCTTAAGTCAAAAGACATTGCCGTACAACTACGTTCAGTTAACACACGTACGTCTACCGTACTATATATATACTTTAAAATATCATGCTCAAGAGTATAGGAAGAATCACATACCTTCTTGGCGAAATCCACCTGCCAAGTTGAATATGTCGCGCGCAGAGAATCAACCTATAATAGTCAGATACGTCTATCAATGTCTAGACTACTCTGTAGACTATTCTAAGCAGAGGGTTCTTAATTCTACGGAAAATCGGGCAGCACTTCCCTACCCTGCAGTTATACAAGTCTCATCAGAATACAAAGTCTATGTAAGTACAGTTCAATTCTTCTTCTGTTTTACCCTTCTACTGTGATTACAGTTCACTTCTATTCTTTAATACCCTTCTAAGTGTTTTATACTTGTTTCTATACTTCTACAGTATGTATTTTACAATAGAAGGATAAGATTATTTACCTCGATAAGCCCAATATTATCCAAGATAAAAGTCGGTCCTGAGCGAGGTTTAGCTCCTAGTTTGCACGCTCCGATAGCTCCAAGAACCCTTAGAAGTTTCCAACAACTTCTACTTAAATACTAAAAGGGATTTGGGGCTAGGGTATTTTGGAATAGTGGCTATACTTGGAAGACAACTTTCTACCAAGGGGGGGGGGTCTCGGCCAAAGCCACTCGGCTAGAGGGGTGGTGCGGCGAGGCCCACTACAGGGGGGGGAGTGAGGCTAGGACGAGAAGCTCACAAGGGGGGAAGGAGGATTTTTAGACTTGGAGATTTGTGATGAAGAAGTCTTCAAAGGGGGGGGGGGGTATTTATAGGGAAACCAATGGCCATGATCAAGCCAAGTGGGGGGCAAGTGGAGGGCCAAGATATGCCCAAGTGCCCCCTATCCCTACTCCTTAAATCACTCCACAAACAATGACCCATGCCTTAAGCCCCAAAACAAGGCCAATCGTCCAAAGCCTTAGCCCCCCTTTGTCGTCCAATGAGGGTGACAAGTGTCACCCCCTCGTTGGCCCAAAAATGTTCCATCTCTCGGAAAAATCCGCAAAAATTATAAATGACATAGCCGGAATTTTCCCGTCGCAAGTTTTGTAAAACGTTTCGTCGGAAAACCATTCGTTTTGTGAGTTGTGCCCAAAAAAACGTCCTATGCCTAATCTTTAAGGCTAAACTTTTTGTACGTATGCCCTACGCATATACTGCAAATACGGTATAACAACACGGCGACGTACGGTAAATCAAGCATTAGTAAAAAGGCGACATTTCCTCAGGATGACGTCTACCACATAGTGAACACTGAGGGAAAACTGAATCTGGCTGGCTAGAACCTATGCAAATCTGTGAACTAAACCCCGAGTTACGACCAACTCCTAAATACCCCGAACGTCACGAAGTCCGTGGAGGACCACTCAGATCTTGGCGGAGCGCATAACCGCTGCGAGAAGGTCCGCCTCGAAAGTTACCAAAGGTCCTCATTGCTCGCCTCTTCTGCCGATCTTGGTTAATCCGTCGATCTCCACGCCTTAGTTCGCGCGCTGCGTAAGCTGCACGCGGGCAATGTCCATGTCTTACTGAAGAGCTACTCTTGTACAACTCTCTGCTAGATAATCGTCATGTCCTGTGACATATCGGTGCACTCTATCCTCCATGTACGCCACTAACGGGGACATAACGAGCGATAAGTCAAACTATATCAGATTCCGACCGTCGCGTTACGCCTCGGCCTCATAAATCTATCTCGCCGAGCTCTCATCTGCGAGGCGAAGTGTGAAATGCCTTCTCTTGATCACATTCATGATCCACAGAATCGTCGAATAAACTCCTGATGATCTTCCTCAGTCCTCAATCCATAGGACTCGGGTGGACTGCAACTCAAGAAGTCCTGAAGTCTCAAAACTATCGCATCTAGGGTGAACCACTGGTACTGCCGGAACCACCGGCTCCCGTCCGTCCTCATTCCCACCTACCAGACTAGCTAGTAACTGGGCCATCTCCTTGTAACTCATATCCTCTGTTCCTGGCTGTGGGACTAGAGGCTCGAGTATCGCGGTCTCGATAGCTACTTGTTATACCGTATTTCCAGTATGTACGTGAGGCGTCGTATAAAAATTTAAGCCTTAAGGTTGGCAAGGTTGAAATTTGTACAATCTGAAAGAATCGTTTTCGACGAAACGTTTTACAAGACTTGCGAAGGAAAAATACGGCTATGTCATTTATATTTTTGCGGATTTTTCGAGAGATGAAACATTTTGGACCAGCGGGAGGGTGGCATGTCACCCTCACATTGGCGTTGTTGAGGCAAGTGGACGATTGGAGGGTCTTGGTTAGGTAGGATATTTTGGTGGTAGATGGATAAGGTGTACTTGGGTAAATCTTGGCCTTACACTTGCCTAACACTTGGCTTCATCTTGGCCATTGGTTGGCCCTTGGTTGGCCTATAAATCCCCCTCTAAGTTGAAGACTTTCTTCATCCACCCTTGAGCTTTTCTCTAAGTCTCACTCTACTCCTCTCCCTTGTGCGTTTTCGTCCAACCTCCCCTCCTAGTTGTGCTAGCCGAAACCCCTCCACTGTGAGGCCTCGTAGAAAAACCCCCTACCTAGTTCACGTAAATACCCCCTTGGTTGAAATACTTCTCCAAGTATTGTTATAATGCCAAATACTCTAGCCCATATACCTTGTAGTATTCCCAAGGTAACCTCTATACGAAAAGCCCAAAAATACTATTATACTTCCTTTAGCCACTAAACGAAACCCTAAGGAAAACCTTCATAGTCGGTTGAAGTGTTAAGTAGAAGTTGCGTAGAACTTCTAAGGGTTGTTTGGAGCGGGTTGGAGCACCCGGAGTAGGAGCTAAACGTTGCTCAGGATCGATATTAAAAACTTGGATAATTTTGGGCTTACCGAGGTAAATAATCCTATCCTTCTATTGTAATTGGACATTACATACTGTAGTTGTATAGAAATGAATATAAGATTCATAGAAGAAAATTGAACTGTAATAGAAGGATATTACAGAAAAGACTTAAACTGAAATCACATCAGAAGAATATTTAAGTAGAAGATTAAACTGTACTTACATAGGACTGTATTTACAGTAGACTTATAACCTTTTTTGGTTGGATGTTCTGCGAGTAGCATGTACTACTTGGAAGGTGGACAAGGCTAGCCGGGTTATAGCCGTGGAGCGTTTTGCTAATAGTCGATAATCGTCGCGAGGTATGTGATTCTTCCTATACTCTTGAGCATGATATTTTAAAGTATATATATATATATAGTACGGTAGCGTCGTGTGCTAATGAACGTAGTTTTACGGCAATGTCTTTTGACTTAAGCTGAATAATATATATATATATATAGTGCGGTGAGCGTCGTGTGCTAATCGAACGTAGTTGTGCAATGTCTTTTGACTTAAGCCCAATAATAAGAATCTTGAAGTATTTCAACAATTAAGAAACCTTTTTGAAAGAAGAGTACTGCTTGGTTTTAAAAGCTTAAGAGTTATACTAGCTTTATGGGAAGTTAGGTATAACGACTTAAGAGAGATAAAAAGAATGGTTTATTAATTTTAGAAGTTAAGAGACTTGATCTTAAAAGATAAGAGACTTGACTTAAATGAATTAATATAAATTTTGTGTGAAACCTCATTCGTGAGTAATGAGTACTTGGTTTTAAAAGGAATAATGTTTCTTGATTTGGAAATCGAATAAGTATCGAACAAACCACGCAGCGCTAATAGCAGGAAATGTATTGACTAATAAAGTATTATTAAAACCAGTAGAAACCTCCATCTGCATGAAGCTAAGATGAGACAAAATGATATTACATTTCCTAGATCATGGTTTTTAATCAGTTGTTATGAACAAGAATAACCTACTCACACATAAGGCATATGTTTCTCAAATTGTTTTAAAGGATTAAAACTATGAACTACGAAATCTTTTCGAAAATGAGAAACTTAAGCATTTGAAATTAGGCAAACTTGAACGTTTGGAAAATAATGTTGTTACTTGATTTTACAAAGGAAAGTGTTTTGGTTTACTTAACAATGTTAGTCACTCTATGTTTATACTACGTATCGGGTGACCTTTGTAAAAGAAATGGATCTTTAAAAGGAATTTAACGTCGTAGTACTTTAGGAGTTAAAACCGGACTTTGACATAAAATGAAAGTACCTTGAGTTGTGTATAACGCCTATGCTTGTTGTCGTATAACTTGCCTATGCTTGTTGTTGTGTAACTTGCCTATGCTTGTTGTGATAGCCTTTGTTGTGCAAGAATTGTGTTTCTATACTCTGGCGTCTCTCGATGGGGGCGGTTGACTTGTTGAAAACTTACTTGGGCATCTGGCGGTGTGGAAGATTCCACTGGTATGCTTCCATTATTATTGTTACATGGGCATGTCTACACCGATGATGGATTACGTGGACATGTGACCATTATGGTTATTTATGGCGAAGTATCGTGACTTACGGTTGTGATCGGTGCGTGCTGTTTACTTGCCCCGTCATTCGTGGCAGTGGACTGGTAGAGTTATTGCACGCCACGTGTCGACCAGCGGCGATCGTGACTTACGGTTGTGATCCGTGCTTAGCGATTCACTTGCCCGTCATTCGTGGCGCGAGGAGGGCTGGTGGAGGCTGGTGCACTTGCCGCGTGTCGGCCGCGAGTCGGTGTTTGGATGGGCCGTGACTTACGGTTGTGATCTGGTGCGTAGCCGATTTACTTGCCCCGTCGACTACGTGGCGCGAGGAGGAGGCCGGTGGAGGCTATTGCACTGCCACCAGTGTCGACCGTGATATGGTTGTGCAATTATTGAGTACGGTCGGATCGGTAGTTATACTTGCCGTCACGGTTTTTATGACACGGTGGGACACGGTGTTCATGTATACTCCTTGGTGTTGTTATATCATAAATGCCGTGATGAGGAAGGAATTCCAGCACGAGTGATGATTTGGAGGCGTGAGTCCACGACTTGATATATTGGTTATATGTTGTATCTTGTAGTTTGGTCATCATACATGTCTCCGCTTTATATAGACTATTATGATTTCATTTCTGGTATTTTCGGTTTCACATACTTGGTACTGTTATCTTGACCTCCTTGAGGCTGCGTTCATCCGCAGTAGAGGTACATCTGTCGATCCCGACATAGGATCACATTTCGTATTCGAAGCTCCGTTCCTTGGAGGCTTATCTTTTGGTATGTTACCCACAGTGCAGCAGGTTCTTGTACATTCTGGGGTATGGCGGCCCTGTCCGTCATAGTTGTTGTAAAACCAGAGGTCTATAGCTTTGTTGTGGCGGGGTTGTAAGGATTATGCTTGCTCAAAGGTCGATATATATATATATCTTTGAAAGGCAACCGTTTTGGTTGGCCTATTTTCTTTTATCTTGATCCATATCTATTTGTATGTTTAAGTTTTTATTTCCAGTGGTTTTCTACGATGTTGTATCACTAGGGTGCCCGGTAGACACGATCACGGGCCCGGTTCGGTCGTGACAAAGTGGTATCGAGCGATTAGTCCTCGGAAAGTGTCTGAGCAGTGTCTAGTAGAGTCTTGATTATCGATGTGTTGTGCACCACATCTATAATCATGAGGCAGGACATTTAGGATTAGTTTCTCTTCTCATTCCGAGATCGTGCCTTAGAAAGTGTGATAAGTTGGACCCTCCGACGTATTTCGTTTTACGCTTATGCCTCGCGCGCAACCGGGCGAGAAGGGCAAGCGGCGAGAGGCTGCGAGTAGAGCAGCGGCAATCTCTCTGAGACCACATACACGAGCCTCCGGTCCACGATGCAGGCGGAGGAGATGGGTTACTGAGGTTGCTTGATTATTGGCGAGGTTGTGGCGATATGAGGATAAGCTGGGCAGCGGTTCGATGACCCGGTGGTTCACCCTAGATCGATAGTTTGAGGCTACGGGATTTTACGAGTTGTAGCCGCGAGTTCTGGTCGAGGCACGAGATGATCGCGAGGAGTTCATCCGGCGATTCTGACGGATCGTAAGTGATCGAGGCATCGGAGACCGAGTCGGTGGTCTAGGTTCGCGTCGGTGCGTGATACCGCATGATCGGTAGTTTGATTCGTGGGAGCTGTCGGGAGAATGCATTTCCAACTATATGGGATGAGTTCTCGAGGCATTTCTTGCACATTTCTTGCCTCGCGGATGAGAGGGCTCGGTAAACGATTTTTGGTGTTGCGCGAGCGAGCGTGCGATTCGGAGTACAATGTGGAGTTCGACTCATTGGCTCGTCGTCCCGCATTAATAGCTAGTATGGAGGATCGAGTGCCGATATGTTCTGAGGCTCGATGATTACCTAGCGAGAGAGTTGTTCGAGGTAGCTCTTGGGGCATGGACATTGCCGCATGCGAGCTTATGCACTTGAATGTGAGGCGGAAGATCGGCGGAATGGCCGAGATCAGCGAAGAGGCCAGAACAGCGAGGTCCTTTGGTGACTTTCGGCGGACCGCCAGCCAGCGATTATGCGCCTCCGCGATGCAAGTGGTCCCCGCGTCGTCGGGGCGTTTGGGATATTCGAGGCAGTCGGGGCTCCCGAGTTTCAGATTTTCAGGGGAGTAGAAGTGCTCGCCGGATGAGGCCACCCGTATCTCAGTGTGGCCTTTGTGGTAAAGCCCATAGGGGGGAATGTCGTACTGGTTTGGGAGATTGCGATACTTGCGGCCGACAGGGCCATTTGTGAAGGCTGTCCGACCGAGTAGCGGTGGGATAGCACAGACTACTAGATCAGTTGCGGGTTCTTCACCTTCCATAGCTAGGCAGGATGTTCATACACCGGCAGGACACAGCAGAGGTCGCGGTGGAAGTTCCCAGTTTTAGCGGTCCTTTGAACCGCCTATCTTTTCAGGTATATCCTTAACCCTCTAGAGTTTTGCATGCGTGATACAATGATTGTATGTTGAGTGCTATGTACAGATAGCTTTGTGTGTATTGTGGTTTAGAGACATGGATAGTTGAAAGAATAAGTGTGGGGTCAGGGAAGGTATGAACCTTAGAATATTACACTTTGAGACCTTAGATATAAGGCCGGCTTGAATAAAAGATTTTACGGTTAGTCTTTGTCGAAATACTTGGTTTGCGTATAAATGTATTGTGGGATAATTCCGTGAGTTGTGTAAAATGGAAGTGGTAGCTTTCATGACTGTATAGGTAAGATTGTTAGGATCGGGAAACAAGAGCTTGATGCGTTAAGTGGGTCGGGTTGGGGCCGTGTTGTGGGTCAACCGTGGCCTTTGGGGTTAGGTCAATTCGAGGTGGTCCCGCCAGTGGTAGGGTCACGAGGGTGCTAGGCCCAAGTTTAGATGACCATCGTATGAGTTCGTGGATATGTTCGACGAGCGGATCGTGAAGGCGGAATGGCCTTAAGGGGATTGAGGCTAGTAAGATGACCAAGTTTGGAGGTGGTGACTCCAAAGTTTTGGGAACCCAGCGATAAGCGAAGTGTGGTGCGTATACTAGAAGAGTTCAAGTGTTCGAGAAGGGCACGACGGTAAGGAAGGAAAATGCGTGTGTTATTTCGTGGCGGTGTGGCGTTGGCAACTTGTTAGAGAACTTTATCGTTATCCATCTTGAGAAGGAACATTGGGACGAATGTTTCTAAAGGAGGAGAATATTATACCCGTATTTCCAGTATGTACGTGAGGCGTGCGTATAAAAATTTAAGCCTTAAGGTTGGAGGTTGAAATTTGTACACAAGTGCAGAAAAGAATCGTTTTTTTTAAGCGTTTTACAAGACTTGCGAAGGGAAAAATACGGCTATGTCATTTATATTTTTTGCGGATTTTTCCGAGAGATGAAACATTTTGGACCAACGGGAGGGTGACATGTGTCACCCTCACATTGGGCGTTGTTGGGGGGCGGCAAGTGGACGATTGGAGGGTCTTGGTTAGGTAGGATATTTTGGTGGTAGATGGATAAGGTGTACTTGGGTAAATCTTGGCCTTACACTTGCCTAACACTTGGCTTCATCTTGGCCATTGGTTGGCCCTTGGTTGGCCTATAAATACCCCTCTAAGTTGAAGACTTTCTTCATCCACACTTGAGTTTTTCTCTAAGTCTCACACTCTCACTCTCCTTGTGAGTTTCGTCCAACCCCCTCTCCCCCTCCTAGTTGTGCTGGCGAAACCCCTCCCCTGTGAGGCCTCGAAAACCCCCACCTAGTTCACGTAAAATACCCTCCTTGGTTGAGAAATACTTCTCAGTATTGTTATAATGCCAAAATACTCTAGCCCATATACCTTGTAGTATTCCCAAGGTAACCTCTATCGTAGAGCCGGAAAATACTATTATACTTCCTTTAGCCACTAAACGAAACCCTAAGGAAAACCTTCATAGTCGGTTGAAGTGTTAAGTAAGTTGCGTAGAACTTCTAAGGGTTGTTTGGAGCGGGTTGGAGCACCCGGAGTAGGAGCTAAACGTTGCTCAGGATCGACATTAAAACTTGGATAATTTTGGGCTTACCGAGGTAAATAATCCTATCCTTCTATTGTAATTGGACATTACATCGTAGTTGTATAGAAATGGATATAAGATTCATAGAAGAGAATTGAAGCGTAATAGAAGGATATTACGAGAAAAGACTTGGCGAAATCACATCGGAAGAATATTTATGTAGAAGATTAAACTGTACTTACATGGGACCGTATTCTGATGAACTTATAACCTTTATTGGTTGGATGTTCTGCGAGTAGCATGTACTACTTGGAAGGTGGACAAGGCTAAGCGGTTATAAGCGTGGGCGTTTTGCTAATAGTCGATAATCGTCGCGGTATGTGATTCTTCCTATACTCTTGAGCATGATGTTTTAAAAGTATATATATATATAGTGCGGTAGCGTCGTGTGCTAAGCTGAGCGTAGTTTTACGGCAATGTCTTTTGACTTAAGCACGAATAATATATATATATATAGTACGGTGAGCGTCGTGTGCTAAGCGAGCGTGGTTATGCGGCAATGTCTTTTGACTTAAGCACGAATAATAAGAATCTTGAAGTATTTCAACGAATTAAGAAACCTTTTTGAAAGAAGAGTAATGCTTGGTTTTAAAAGCTTAAGAGTTATACTAGCTTTATGGAAATTAGGTATAACGACTTAAGAGATAAAAAGAATGGTTTATTAATTTTAGAAGTTAAGAGACTTGATCTTAAAAGATAAGAGACTTGACTTAAATGAATTAATATAAATTTTGTGTGAAACCTCATTCGTGAGTAATGAGTACTTGGTTTTAAAAGGAATAATGTTTCTTGATTTGGAAATCGAATAAGTATCGAACAAACCACTGCGCTAATAAAGGGAAATGTATTGACTAATAAAGTATTATTAAAACCAGTAGAAACCTCCATCTGCATAGAAGCTAAGATGAGACAAAATGATATTACATTTCCTAGATCATGGCTGCTTTAATAAGATTGTTATGAACAAGAATAACCTACTCACACATAAGGCATATGTTTCTCAAATTGTTTTAAAGGATTAAAACTATGAACAACGAAATCTTTTCGAAAATGAGAAACTTGAGCATTTGAAATTAGGCAAACTTGAACGTTTGGAAAATAATGTTGTTACTTGATTTTACAAAGGAAAGTGTTTTGGTTTACTTAACAATGTTAGTCACTCTATGTTTATACTACGGGTATCGGGTGACCTTTGTAAAAGAAATGGATCTTTAAAAGGAATTTAACGTACGTAGTACTTTAGGGTTAAAACCCGGACTTTGACATAAAATGAAAGTACCTTGAGTTGTGTATAACTTGCCTATGCTTGTTGTCGTATAATTTGCCTATGCTTGTTGTTGTGTAACTTGTTATACCCCGTATTTCCAGAGTATGTACGTGAGGGTGTACGTATAAAAATTTAAGCCTTAAGGTTGGCAAGGTTCGAAATTTGTACACAAGTACCGAAAAGAATCGTTTTAAACGAAACGTTTTACTAAACTTGCGAAGGAAAATTCCGGCTATGTCATTTATAATTTTTGCGGATTTTTCCGAGAGACGAAACATTTTGGACCAACGGGAGGGTGACATGTGTCACCCTCACATTGGACGTGATTGTGGGCGGTAATGGACGAATTGGTGGTCTTGATTAGGTAGGATATTTTGTGATAGTTGGTGTGGTAAATGGATAAGGTACACATGGTTGAATCCTCACCCTACACTTGCATGGCACTTGGCTTCATCTTGGCCATTGGTTGGCCTATAAATACTCTCTAACTTGAAGACTTTCTTCATCAAAATCATTTTCCAAGTCTTGAAATCCTTTCCCCTTTGTGAGTTGTATTCGTCAAAGCCCCCTGAGAAGCCTTGGCAGAGGGTACTCCCCTAGTGGTGTGGCGAAAGTACCCCACTGCCTTGTAGTTTTCGTATAATACACCCCTTGGTTGAAATACTTCTCAGTATTGTTGGAATGCCAAAATACTCTAGCCCAAAACCTTTGTAGTATTTCCAAGTACCTCTATCTGAAAAGCCCGTAAATACTATTATACTTCCCTCAATCACAAAAACGAAACCCTAAGGAAAACCTTCATAGTCGGTTGAAGTGTTAAGTAAGTGCGTAGAACTTCTAAGGGTTGTTTGGAGCGGGTTGGAGCACCGGAGTAGGAGCTAAACGTTGTTCGGGATCGACATTAAACTTGGATAATTTTGGGCTTACCGAGGTAAATAATCCTATCCTTCTATTGTAATTGGAAATTACATACTGTAGTTGTATAGGAATGAATATAAGGTTCATAGAAGAGAATTGAACTATAATAGAAGGATATTACAGAAAAGACTTTAACTGAAATCACATCAGAAGAATATTAAAGTAGAAGATTAAACTGTACTTACATGGATTGTATTTCTGATGAACTTATAACCTTTATTGGTTGAATGTTCTGCGAGTAGCATGTACTACTTGGAAGGTGGACAAGGCTAAGCGGGTTATAAGCGTGGGCGTTTTGCTTATAGTCGATAATCGTCGCGAGGTATGTGATTCTTCCTATACTCTTGAGCATGATATTTTAAAGGAATATATATATAGTACGGTAGACGTACGTGTGGCAATGTCTTTTGACTTAAGCCTAAATAATAAGAATCTTGAAGTATTTTAAAGGAATATATAGATAGTACGGTAGACGTACGTGTGTTAACTGAATGTAGTGTTACGGCAATGTTTTTTGACTTAAGCCTGAATAATATGAATCTTGGAGTATTTCAAAAGATTAAGAAACCTTTTTGAAAGAAGAGTAATACTTGGTTTTGAAAACATAAGAGTTATACTAGCTTTATGGGAAGTTAGGTATAACGTCTTAAGAGAGGTAAAGAAAATGGTTTACTGATTTTAGAAGTTAAGAGACTTGATCTTAAAAGATAAGAGACTTGACTTAATTGAATTGATATGAATTTTGTTAAAAGTGTGAAACCTCATTCGTGAGTAATGAGTACTTGGTTTTTAAAAGGAATAATGTTTTACTGATTTCGGAAATCAGAATAAGTATCGAGTAAACCACTGCAGCGCTAATAAAGGAAAATGTATTGAATAATTAAGTATTATTAAAACCAGTAGAAACCTCCATCTGCATAGAAGCTAAGATGAGACAAAATGATATTATATTTCCTAGATCATGGCTGCTTTAATAAGATTGTTATGAACAAGAATAACCTACTCACTCATAAGGCATATGTTTCTCAAATTGTTTTAAAGGATTAAAACTATGAACTACGAAACCTTTTCGAAAATGAGAAACTTGGGCATTTGAAATTAGGCAAACTTGAACGTTTGGAAAAATAATGTTGTTACATGATTTACAAAGGGAAGTGTTTTGGTTTACTTAACAATGTTAGTCACTCTATTTTTATACTACGGGTATCGGGTGACCTTTGTAAAAGAAATGGATCTCTAAAAGGAATTTAACGTACGTAGTACCTTAAGGTTAAAACCCGGACTTTGACATAAAATGAAAGTACCTTGAGTTGTGTATAACTTGCCTAAGCTTGTTGTTGTGAAACTTGCCTATGCTTATTGTGATAGCCTTTGTTGTGCAAGAATTGTGTTGCTATACTACTGGCGTCTCGATGGAGGGCGGTTGACTTGTCGAGAACTTACTTGGGCGTGCCGCGTGTGGCGGAGAATTCCGCAGTGCGCTCGCGGTGATAGTGTTATTCCATGGACTAGCTCTCCATGAGGTTTTCTTGTTCGGCCTTGGTATCGGTGGTGGCTTTCGTGCTTGCCCGTCTCGTGGTTGATTCGGCCTTGGTACACGGTAGTTAGCCCTCACACTTGCCAGTTCGGTGTAGTGTGAAGTCTCGTGATCTGACCTTGGTACACGGTAGTTAGCCCTCGTACTTGCCCGATCGACTACGTGACCGCGCCTTGGTATCTCGTAGTCGGCTTTCGTACTTGCCCGATGTCGACCGTGGTTTAGTTGTATAGTATTTTTAGTGCGGCTTTGGCATCGGTAGGACTTGGTGTTCGTGTGTACTTCGGTGTTATCATATTATGGATGCCGCGGTGAGGAAGGTATTCCACGGGCATGATTGATGTTGTGGGCGTGAGACCCATAATTATATTTGAGTAATGACTTGGAGGCGTGAGACCACGACTTGATATAATCGTTATATGTGTATCGTAGTTTGGTTATCATACATGTCTCGCTTTATATAGACTATTATGATTTCATTTCACGATTTTTGATTTCACATACTTGGTACTGTTATCTTGACCTCCTTGAAGCTGCGTTCATGCCGCATGTAAGTACATCTACCGCCGATCCTTTTAGGATCATATTTCAGCGTATTGGGAAGCTCCGTTCCTTTGGAGGCTTATCTTTTGGTATGTTACCCTGAGTCTGTAAGTTCTTGTACATTCAGGGGTATGGCGGGGCCCTGTCCCGTCATAGTTGTTGTAAAAATCATTAGAATTCGATGCTTTATTTGTAGGCGAGGTTGTAAGGATTATGCTTGTTCAAATGTCGATATATATACTTGCAGAAAGGCAACCGCTTTGGTTGGCCTATTTTCTTTATCTTGATCCATATCTAATTGTATGTTTAAGTTCTTATTTCCATTGGTTTTCTCGATGTTGTATCACCAGGGTGCAGGGTAAGGCACGATCACGGGCCGGTTGGGTTGTGACAAAGTGGTATCGAGCGATTAATCCTCGGAAAGTGTCTCTGATCAGTGTCTAGTAAGTCTTGATTATCGGTGTGTTGTGCACCACATCTATAATCGGGAGGCTATAGGACATTTAGGATTGGTTTCCTCTTCTCATTCCGAGATCGTGCCTTAGAAAGGCATGTTGTAAGTTGGACCCTCCGACGTATCTCGTTTTTACGATTATGCCTCGCGCAAGGCAACCGGGCCCGAAGGGCAAAGCGGCGAAGGAGCTGCGAGTAAAGCGGCGGCGATCTCTGAGACCACAAGACACGAGCCTCGATCCGCGATGCAGGCGAGAGGAGATGGGTTACAAAGTGGGCGATTATTGGCGGTTGTGGCGGACTTGAGGATAAGTGGGCGCAGCAGTTCGATGCACCGATGGTTCACCCTAGATCGGATAGTTTGAGGCTACGGGATTTTACGAGTCAGGATGTAGCCGCGAGTTTTATGGGTCGAGGCACGAGGATGATCGCGAGTTCATCAAGCGATTCTGGCGGATCGTGAGTGATCAAGGCATCGGAGACCGAGTCGGTGGTCTAGAGTTCGCATCGGTGCGTGATACATGATCGTAGTTTTGATCGTGGGAGCTGTCGGGAGAGAATGCACTTCGGTATATGGGATGAGTTCTCGAGGCATTTCTTGCACATTTCTTGCCTCGCGGATGAGGAGGGCTCGGCAGATTTTTGGTGTTCGCGAGCGAGCGTGCAGTTCGAAGTACAATGTGGAGTTCGACTCATTGGCGATGCGTCCCGCGTTAGTAGCTAGTATGGAGGATCGAGTGCACGATATGTTCTGAGGCTCGATGATTACCTAGCGAGAGTTGTTGGTGTAGCTCTTGTGGGCATGGACATTGCCAGCATACTGAGCTTATGCACTTGGATGTGAGGCGGAGAGATCGACGGAATGGCCGAGATCGTGAGAAGAGGCGAGCAATGAGGTCCTTTGGTGACTTTCGAGGCGGACCACCCAGCGAGCTAGTTATGCACCTTCGCCCGATCTGAGTGGTCCCCGCGGCCTTGAGACGCCGGGATATTCAGGAGCAGGTCAGGGCTCCCAGGTTTCAGATTTTCAGGGGTGTAGGAGTGCTCGCCGGATGAGGTCGCCTTTGTCTCAGTGTGGCCGTTGTGGAAAACTTCATAAGGGATAGTGTCGTACTAACTTGGGGGATTGTTATTCTTGCGGCCAACAGGGCCATCTGGCGAGAGGTATCCGACCAGGGTAGCTGTAGGATAGCACGAACTCTGAGATCGATTGCGGGTTCTTCACCTTCCATAGCTAAGCGGGATGTTCATACACGCGAGCCACGGCAGGTCGCGGTGGAAGTTCGATTTTACTCGCTTTGAACTGCCTATTTTCAGGTATATCCTTTACCCTCTAGAGCTTTGTATGTATTGATGTTATGATGATGTGTTTAGTGTTATGTTCGGATAGCTTTGTGCTAAAATGTGATTTAGAAGCCTGATTAGCGAAAAGGGGTAAGCCTGGGGGTGAGAAAATGATGAACCTTAGAATATTACAGTTGAGACCTTAGATGTAAGGCCGTCTTGAGTACAAGATTTTGCGGGTGATCTTTGTCAGAATGTATAAGTATACGTGGAGTAATTGTGGGAAAAATTCCTTGGGTGGTGTAAAATGGAAGTGGTAGCTTTCATGACCTGTATAGGTAAGATTGTTCCGGATCGGGAAACAAGAGCTTGATGCGTTAAGTGGGTCGGGTTGGGGCCATGTTGCGGGCCAACCGCGGCTGTTCGAGTGGGGTCAGCTCTGGGTGGTCCCGCCAGTGGTAGATCACGAGGTGCTAGGCCCGAGTTTAGATGACCATCGTATGAGTTCGTGGATATGTTCGACGAGCGGATCGTGAAGGCGGGAATGGCCTTAAGGAGATTGAGGCTAGTAAGATGACGAGTTTGGAGGTGGTGACTCAGTTTTGGGAAGCTGGCGATGGTGAAGTGTGGTGCGTATACTAGAAGAGTTCGAGGGAAGGCACGACGAGTAAGGAAGGAAGAATGCGTGTGTTATTTCGTGGCGGTGTGGCGTTGGCAACTTGTTAGAGAACTTTATCGTTATCCGTCTTGAGAAGGAACATTCGGGACGAATGTTTCTAAGGAGGAGAATGTTATACCGTATTTCCAGTATATGCGTGAGGCGTGCGTATAAAAATTTAAGCCTTAAGGTTGGCAAGGTTCGAAATTTGTACACAAGTACAGAAAAGAATCGTTTTTGACGAAACGCTTTACTAAACTTGCGAAGGAAAATTCCGCTATGTCATTTATAATTTTTGCGGATTTTTCGAGAGGCGAAACATTTTGGACCAACGGGAGGGTGACATGTGTCACCTCGCATTGGACGTGATTGTGGCGGTAATGGGCGAATTGGTGGTCTTGGTTAGGTAGGATATTTTGTGATAGTTGGTGTGGTAGATGGATAAGGTACACAAGGTTGAATCCTCACCTACACTTGCATGGCACTTCGCTTCATCTTGGCCATTGGTTGGCCTATAAATACTCCTAACTTGAAGACTTTCTTCATCCAAAAATCATTTTCCAAGTCTTGAAATCCTTTCCCTTTGTGAGTTGTATTCGTCAAAGCCCCCTTTTTGAGAAGCCTTGGCCAGAGGTACTCCACCCTCTAGTGGTGTGGCCGAAAGTACCCCCCCTTGCCTTGTAGTTTTCGTATAAGACACACCCCCCCTTGGTTGAGAAATACTTCTCCAAGTATTGTTGGAATGCCAAAATACTCTAGCCCAAAACCTTTGTAGTATTTCCAAGCACCCTCTATACGAAAAGCCCAGAAATACTATTATACTTCCCCTCAGTCACAAAAAACGAAACCCTAAGGAAAACCTCCATAGTCGGTTGAAGTGTTAAGTAGTAGTTGCGTAGAACTTCTAAGGGTTGTTGGGCGGGTTGGAGCACCCGGAGTAGGAGCTAAACGTTGTTCAGGATCGACATTAAACTTGGATAATTTTGGGCTTACCGAGGTAAATAATCCTATCCTTCTATTGTAATTGGAAATTACATACTGTAGTTGTATAGGAATGAATATAAGGTTCATAGAAGAGAATTGAACTGTAATAGAAGGATATTACAGAAAAGACTTTAACTGAAATCACATCAGAAGAATATTAAAGTAGAAGATTAAACTGTACTTACATAGAATTTGTATTTGATGAACTTATAACCTTTATTGGTTGAATGTTCTGCGAGTAGCATGTACTACTTGGAAGATGGACAAGGCTAGCCGGGTTATAGCCGTGGAGCGTTTTGCTTATAGTCGATAATCGTCGCGAGGTATGTGATTCTTCCTATACTCTTGAGCATGATATTTTAAAGGAATATATATATAGTACGGTAGACGTACGTGTGGCAATGTCTTTTGACTTAAGCCTAAATAATAAGAATCTTGAAGTATTTTAAAGGAATATATATATAGTACGGTAGACGTACGTGTGTTAACTGAATGTAGTTTTACGGCAATGTCTTTTGACTTAAGCCTGAATAATAAGAATCTTGGAGTATTTCAAAAGATTAAGAAACCTTTTTGAAAGAAGAGTAATACTTGGTTTTGAAAACATAAGAGTTATACTAGCTTTATGGGAAGTTAGGTATAACGTCTAAAGAGAGGTAAAGAAAATGGTTTCTTGATTTTAGAAGTTAAGAGACTTGATCTTAAAAGATAAGAGACTTGACTTAATTGAATTGATATGAATTTTGTTAAAAGTGTGAAACCTCATTCGTGAGTAATGAGTACTTGGTTTTTAAAAGGAATAATGTTTCTTGATTTGAAATCGAATAAGTATCGAGCAAACCAACGCAGCGCTAATAAAGGGAAATGTATTGAATAATTAAGTATCATTAAAACCAGTAGAAACCTCCATTTGCATAGAAGCTAAGATGAGACAAAATGATATTATATTTCCTAGATCATGGCTGCTTTAATAAGATTGTTATGAACAAGAATAACCTACTCAATTATAAGGCATATGTTTCTCAAATTGTTTTAAAGGATTAAAACTATGAACTACGAAACCTTTTCGAAAATGAGAAACTTGGGCATTTGAAATTAGGCAAACTTGAACGTTTGGAAAAATAATGTTGTTACATGATTTACAAAGGGAAGTGTTTTGGTTTACTTAACAATGTTAGTCACTCTATTTTTATACTACGTATCGGGTGACCTTTGTAAAGAAATGGATCTCTAAAAGGAATTTAACGTCGTAGTACCCAGGGTTAAAACCCGACTTTGACATAAAATGAAAGTACCTTGAGTTGTGTATAACTTGCCTATGCTTGTTGTTGTGAAACTTGCCTATGCTTATTGTGATAGCCTTTGTTGTGCAGAATTGTGTTTCTATACTCTGGCGTCTCTCGATGGAGGCGGTTGACTTGTTGAGAACTTACTTGGGCGTGCCGCGGTGTGGAGAATTCCACAGATGCGCTCGCCGTTGATAGTGTTATTCCATGGACTAGCTCTCCACGTGTGGTTTCTTGTTCGGCCTTGGTATCGGTGCGTGGTGATTCGGGCCTTGCACAGTAGTTAGCCCTCGCACTTGCCCGCTCGGTGTAGTGGCGAAGTCTCGTGATCTGACGCAGTACACAGTAGTTAGCCCTCGTACTTGCCGGCCGACACGTGACCGCCTTGTATCGTAGTCGGCTTTGGTACTTGCCCGTGTCGACCGTGGTTTAGTTGTATAGTATTGTTAGTACGGCTTTGGCATCGGTAGGACTTGGTGTTCGAGTGTACTTCTGGTGTTATCATATCATGATCGCCGGTGAGGAAGGTATTCCACGGGCATGATTGATGTTGTGGGCGTGAGACCCATAATTATATTTGAGTAATGACTTGGAGGCGTGAGACCACGACTTGATATAATTGTTATATGTATCTTGTAGTTTGGTTATCATACATGTCTCCGCTTTATATAGACTATTATGATTTCATTTCTGATATTTTGATTTCACATAGTTGGTACTGTTATCGACCTCGCCCGGAGGTGCGTTCACGCCGCAGTAGAGGTACATCGGCTGTCGATCCCCGCTTTTAGGATCACATTTCAGCGTATTGGGAAGCTCCGTTCCTTCGGAGTCTTATCTTTTGGTATGTTACCACAGTGCAGGTTCTTGTACATTCGTGGTATGGCGGGGCCCTGTCCGCCATAGTTGTTGTAAAAATCATTAAGTGCATGCTTGTTGTGGGCGGGGTTGTAAGGATTATCGCTTGTTCAAATGTCGATATATACTTGCGTAAAGGCAACCGTTTTTGTTGGCCTATTTTCTTTTATCTTGATCCATATCTATTTGTATGTTTAAGTTTTTATTTCCGCTGGTTTTTCTCTGATGTTGTATCACTAGGGTGCCCGAGGTAAGGCACCAGTCACGGGCCCGGGTTCGGGTTGTGACATAACTTGCCTATGCTTGTTGTGATAGCCTTTGTTGTGCAAGAATTGTGTTTCTATACTACCGCGTCTCTCGATGGAGGGCCGGTTGACTTGTTGAAAACTTACTTGGGCGTCTGGCGATGTGGAAGATTCCACAGGTATGCTTCCATTATCATTGTTACATGGGCATGTCTACACCGATGATGGATTACGTGGACACGTGACCATTATGGTTATTTATGGCGAAGTATCGTGACTTACGGTTGTGATCGTGCGTGCTGTTTACTGCCCCGCCTACCACGTGGCGGTGGATCTGGTAGAGGTTATTGCCTTGCCACGTGTCGCCTTCTCGCGGCGATATCGTGACTTACGGTTGTGATCTTGTGCTTAGCCGATTCACTTGCCCCGCCATTACGTGGCGCGAGGAGGAGGCCGGTGGAGGCTAGTGCATTTGCCGCGTGTCACCGGCGAGTCGATGTTTGGATGGAGATTCGTGACTTACGGTTGTGATGCAGTGCGTAGCCGATTTACTTGCCCCGGCATTACGTGGCGCGAGGAGGCGGTGGAGGCTATTGCACTTGCCACGTGTCGCCTTCATGATATGGTTATGCAAGATTATTAGTACGGTCGGATCGTAGTTATACTTGCCGTCACGGTTTTATGACACAGTGGGACCCGTGTTCATGTATACTCCTTGGTGTTGTTATATCATAAGCCAGCTGAGGAAGGAATTCCACCGCAGTGATGATTTGGAGGCGTGAGTCACGACTTGATATATTGGTTATATGTTGTATCGTAGTTTGGCCGCCATACATGTCTCCGCTTTATATAGACTATTATGATTTCATTTACGATATTTTCGATTTCACATACTTGGTACTGTTATCAACCTCCTTGGGCTGCGTCACGCCGCAGTGAGGTACATCTACCGTCGATCCCGCTTATAGGATCACATTTCAACAGATTGGGAAGCTCGTTCCTTGGAGGCTTATCTTTTGGTATGTTACCACAGTGCAGAGGTTCTTGTACATTCTGGGTATGGCGGGGCCCCTGTCCGTCATAGTTGTTGTAAAATCTTAAGTGCAGGCCTGTTGTGGGCGGGGTTGTAAGGATTATCGTGTTCAAATGTCGATATATATATATATATACAGAAAGGCAACCGGTTTGGGTGGCCTGTTTTCTTGTATCGTGATCCATATCTATTTGTATGTTTAAGTTTTTATTTCCGCTGGTTTTTCTCGGAGGTTGTATCACTACGGATTGCAGGTAAGGCACGTCACTGCCCGAGTTGGTTGTGACATAACTTGCCTATGCTTGTTGTGATAGCCTTTGTTGTGCAAGAATTGTGTTTCTATACTACCGCGTCTCTCGATGGAGGGCCGGTTGACTTATTGAAAACTTACTTGGGCGTCTACGATGTGGAGTGTTATACCCGTAATTTCGTGACATGTTTAGAACGTAAGTAAGAACTCACAAATGTTAAGGATTTGAGACTTGTAAAAATTTATCGGAAATTATGAAATTGTCGAAAGCGTTGTGTCGTGTCGAATGGGAGGCGACACGTGTCACCCCTTATGCGATGCCTTGGTCGAAATATGCAAGGCAAGAGGTCATGGACCTTAGTCTTGCAAGCATGTGTAGCATGAGAAAGTTGACTAGACAAAAGGTCAATAAGTCTTGATCTTTTGTAAGACCACATCCAAGCCTCACATTTGTAATTATCTGGACCATCCAATTCTCTATTTAATACTAGTAGCAAGAGATGTCTTAACACTTAGAAAATTTTACACAAAATTTGGATGAACATAGGCAAGCTCACTGTTCACTAAGAAAAGAAAGAAAAATTTTCGTTTCTTGTCCATTTGATTCCACACTTTAAACCAAGGTTCTTGAGGGTAGTGTAAGCGTATCTCAATAGAAAAATCTTGGAAAAGATTGTTTTCGGGTTAGTCGCAAACGAAAACCTAAAGTGGTCTTTCTAGGTTTTACTTGGAGTTTGAAGGATAATTGTTGGTATTGTTCTAAGGGTCCCAACATGCGGATTGAGGTGTCTTGGAGGGCTCTAAACTACTAAGGGCGACTTCGATCGAGTTGGATTAAGAATCGTTGAGGTATAATCTTGTTCTTTGAAAGTATTACAAGATTACTTATATTGTTGTTAGCTTTGTATGTCATGGAGCATGAAATTGTTATATCAAGTTATAAAGATTATGGATTGATTATAGTCTTGGAAATCAAATGTAATGTAATCCATTACTAAGTTGAATTACAATTTAATCGTTGTTAGAGAAATCGTCGATGTTATTGACTAAGATTACGGTAGTTTAACCAAATGCGACTTGATATCATTTTATGCTACCAATTTGGATTGAAATGGAAATTTGATAGAATTGGTATTGTTGAACTCAAGATGGCCGATTTTGGACTACCTTCATATATTTGTGAGCGATTGGGGATGTTTAGTTAGTCATTTGCATTCGACTACCTTTCTATATTTTTGTGAGCCAATTGGGGAAATTTGAAGTTAGTCATTTGCATTGGACTACCTTCTATATTTTTGTGAGTCAATTGGGGCTGTTTAGTTAGTCATTTGCATTGGAGTTGCTTCTATATATTTGTGAGCCAATTGGGGCTGTTTGGTTATTGTATTTTCGGCTTTGAAAGAGGTGGCAAAGTGAGTAAATACAAAGGAGGTCTTTGTCAGATTTTCCGTAGATTTAGAGACTTAACACTTATAATATTCTACGATTGAAGTAAGGCTTTAATAGACGTATTGTGAATATTATAGGTTGATATACTACGGGCGGGACTTTGTACTTGGCAAGTGGTTTGACCCGACGAGGTATGTAGAACTTTTCCTATCCTTTGAGCCTGACTAGTTTCACGATATAGTACAGTAGACGTCTGAGACTAGGACATTCTTTACTTGTTTTATGAAATGCCAAGTCGGGTGAGTTAGGAGATTAACTCACTTCTTTGAGAATATTAAAGATGTCTTAAGTCTTGTTAAAGATAAGGGACTTGAAGAATTATAAAGTATGTGATACTTGTGTCGTTTTTAACGTATAAGTCCCTTGGATAGGAAATGGTACTTGACTAAGGTATAAAGTGAATATAACGACTTTTGGGGAGTTGGTTATATTGACTTTATGGAAAGATAAATGACTTGATTTAACGGAAGGCAATTTGGTTTTTAAGGCATCAATTGCCTAAGGTTTTATAAGAAATGAGTCACTTGATTTAGAAACCTAACTTCATTTCTAAAGGGTGTTGTGACTTGCCTTGAAATGTAATTTGGACTTGATACTAGGATTAATAGTATCTGGGAAGTTTTCTACTAAAAAGAGTCATTTGTTTTAAAGAATAGAAGTACGTAGTACTTGGGTTAACTCCCGGATTTTTATAAAAGACATGTTAGTGCCTTGGATAAACTAAAAAGAGAGTGTCTATATATTGTAACAAGAATAATAAGAAGTTAGGGGATTTTCTTAACTTGCTTATTTATTATAAGCCGGTAGTGCTTATGGTATGTGTGATAGCCGGATTTGTGCTAGTGATATATTATTCGTCATGGTCATTCCCTGCTTGTGGCATTGCATATTTCGTGGATTTGCTACCCACGATGCGAGGAATACCTCTGCGAGTCCGTAGGGCTTATGCGGGTGAAATAGTCCCGTGCGGGTGCGTCCGACCTATCGAGGAATACCTACGCGAGTCCGTAAGGGCTTATGCGGGTGAAATAGTCCCATGCGAGAATACCTCACGCGAGTCCACCGACCTACGCGTGAAATAGTCCCGAGTAGAGTCAAATCCTATTTTTGTTGTAAGGATACCCTTATTTTACTCATTGTTAGTAAGGCTCGAGTCGTAATTTGATTATCATACATGCCTCCGCTTTGATTTAGATTTATGATGTAATTACGTACTTCCCATTTTACATACTTAGTACATATTGTGTATCGACCCCGTCCCGCCGCGCTCACGCCAGAAAGTGGTAAGGTTGCGGATCCACACTCTTAGATCACTTATCGGGCGTCAAGCTCCATTCTCCGGAGCTTGTCTTTCTTTTCGTACGCTCTTTCCCCGATGTTGTAGATTATGTACATTCGTGGTATGGCGAGGCCCCGCCACGCTTGTTATTCCTGAGGTGCCGTATTCACATACGTGGTTGGGCTATAAGAACCGAGTTGTAAAGTTGTACTTTTGACTTTGTTTATATTATGGAAGCGGCCTTATCGGATAGCTGTGTTGATATATTGTTTACACCGTGTTTATGTTGTGTATGTTCACGCTATTCTCGATGTATACCGAACCAGGTGCCAGTAGGCACCGATCGCGCCCGGTCGGGTCGTGACAGAAGATTCCACGTATGCTTCCATTATCATTTGTTACACGGGCATGTCTACACCGGCGACGGATTCTCGTGGATACGTGACCATTATGGTTATTTATGGCGAAGATCGCGACTTACGGCCAGGATCGGTGCGTAGCTGCTTACTTGCCCCGCCGCCACGTGACGCAGGTGGATCTGGTAGAGGTTATTGCACTTGCCACGTGTCAGCTTCGCGGCGAAGTATCGTGACTTACGGTTGTGATCTTGTGCTTAGCCGATTCACTTGCCCCCGTCAGCTACGTGGCGCAGGGAGGAGCTGGTGGAGGCTAGTGCATTTGCCACGTGTCAGCTTCGCGAGTCAGTGTTTGGATGGAGCTTCGGACTTACGATTGTGATCAGTGCGTGTCGATTTACTTGCCCCGTCGCCACGTGGCGCAGTGAGGAGGCTGGTGGAGGCTATTCAGACTTGCCACGGTCGCCTTCATGATACGGTTGTACAAGATTATCGTACGGTCGGATCCGTAGTTATACTTGCCGTCACGGTTTTATGACACGCGTGGGACATGGTGTTCATGATACTCCTTGGTGTTGTTATATCATAGATCACGGCCGGTGAGGAAGGAATTCACGCACGAGTGATGATTTGGAGCGTGAGTCCCCGACTGATATGACCGGTTATATGTTTTGTAATGTAGTTTGGTCATCATACATGTCTCTCGCTTTATATAGACTATTATGATTTCATTTACGATATTTTCATTTCACATACTTGGTACTGTTATCGACCTCCTTCTGGCCGCGTTCACGCCGCAGTAGAGGTACATCTACCGTCGATCCCCGCTTATAGGATCACATTTCAGCCATTGGGAAGCTCCGTTCCTTGAGGCTTATCTTTTGGTATGTTACCTCGAGTCAGAGGTTCTTGTACATTCGTGGTATGGCGGCCCTGTCCGTCATAGTTGTTGTAAAAATCTTAGAGTTCAGAGTAATCGCAAGCGTGGTTGTAAGGATCAGAATCGCTCAAAGGTCGATATATATATATATCAAAGGCAACCGTTTTTGTTGGCCTATTTTCTTTTATCTTGATCCATATCTATTTGTATGTTTAAGTTTTTATTTCAGCTGGTTTTTCTCTGATGTTGTATCACTAGGGTGCCCGGGGTAAGGCACCACCACGCCCGGTTCTGTGACATAACTTGCCTATGCTTGTTGTGATAGCCTTTGCGTGCAAGAATTGTGTTTCTATACTACCGCGTCTCGATGGAGGCCGTTGACTTGTTGAAAACTTACTTGGACGCATCTGCAGCGATCAAGATTCCACCGTATGCTTCCATTATCATTGTTACATGGGCATGTCTACACCGATGATAGATTCTCGCGGACACGTGACCATTATGGTTATTTATGGCGATTATCGTGACTTACGGTTGTGATCGCGTCATGCTTACTTGCCCCCGCCCACGTGACGCAGTGGATCTGGTAGAGGTTATTGCACTTTCCACGCGTCGCCTTCGCGCGCGGCATCGTGACTTACGGCCAGGATCCGTGCTTAGCCGATTCACTTGCCCCGCCGCCACGTGGCGCAGGAGGAGTCGCTGAGGCTAGTGCACTTGCCACGTGTCGCCTTCGCGAGTCGTTGTTTGGATGGAGCCGTGACTTACGGTTTGGATCACAGTGCGTAGTCGATTTACTTGCCCCCGCCGCCACGTGGCGCAGGAGGAGCCGTGGAGGCTATTGCACTTGCCACGCGTCGCCTTCATGATACGGGTTGTGCAAGATATCGTACGGCCGGATCCGTAGTTATACTTGCCCCAGACGGTTTTTATGACACGTGGGACCTAGTGTTCATGTATACTCCTCGTGTTGTTATATCATAGATCGCCATATGAGGAAGGAATTCCACGCACGAGTGATGATTTGAGGGCGTGAGTCCCCGACTTGATATGATCGGGTTATATGTCAGGTATCGTATTTGGTCATCATACACGTCTCCCGCTTTATATAGACTATTATGATTTCATTTACGATTTTCAGCCACATACTTGTACCGTTGTATCGACCTCCTTCGGCCGTTCATGCCGCAGAGGTACATCGGCCGTCGATCCTCGCTTATAGATCACATTTCAACAGATTGGGAAGCTCCGTTCCTTCTGAGGCTTATCTTTGCATGTTACCCGAGTCAGCAGGTTCTTGTACATTGTGGTATGGCGGCCCCGTCCGCCATAGTTGTTGTAAAAATCTTAGGTCAGAGCATCGCCAAGTGGGTTGTAAGGATTGTAATCACCAAAGGTCGATATATATATATATCTTTGAAAGGCAACCGCTTTGGTCAGCCTATTTTCTTTATCTTGATCCATATCTATTTGTATGTTTAAGTTTTTATTTCCACTGGTTTTTCTCTCGATGTTGTATCACTAGGGTGCCCGGTAAGGCACCGCCACGGCCCGTTCGGTCGTGACACTATCGCCATCGCTTCTAAACTCTCTAGCGCGCCGCATAACTCCCGAATGAAGTGTTGTCTCGTATAATGACCGGGCCCGTGCTCGTAACCTCTCAGGTTTCACTCGCAGCCTCCTCTCACGCTTTGCCCTTCTGGCTCGTTGCCTCGTAGAGGCATAACGGGTGAAAATAATACGCCGAGGAGTCCAACTTATAACACGCCTTCTAAGGCACGATCTCGAGTGAGAAGAATGGAAACCAATCCTAAATATCCCGCACCTCCCGAGTATAGTGTGGTGCACAACACACCGATAATCAAGACTTACTAGATACGGTCAGAGACACTTTCCGATGATTAACTACTGATACCACTTTTGTCACGACCACCGCCCGTGGATCGTGCCTTACCCTGCACCCTAGTGATACAACATCGAGAAAATCAGAAATAAAAACTTACACATGAAACAAGATATACAATAATGAAATAAGAAAACAAAGCAACTAAAACTAAGCTACCTTTCCGAATATAAAAATAAAAACTTGAACCCAAACAAGCATATCCCTTTTACAAACTCTCGCCACAACAAGATTACAAACCTCTAAGAATGTTATAACAACAACGACGGATGTGGCTCGCCATACCCCGAATGTAAGTACCTACAACGATGTGGACTATACCAAAGATAAGCCTCCGAGAAACGAGCTTCCCAAAATGCTGAATCGTGATCCTATGAGCGAGGATCGACGATCGTGTACTTCTCTACCGCTGCAGATGAACGCAGCCTCAAGGAGGTCGACAACAGTACCAAGTATGTGAAATCAGAAGTACCAAATGAAATCAAAGCATTTTTAAAACCACTTACAAATACAACTAATTCAACCGCATAGTGCCACAAAGATAAACAAGAGCAAAAATAGATATAATGTAATCGTCTTTTCTAGGCCGCTAATGATCGGGCAAGGCCAATCGCCTATAGTATCATTATGCGTGCCTAATCTCGAACTCCCGCACCGCATTGGTCACATTGCACTCCGCATGAGGTATTCTCGCGACGGGGTAGCTAACCCGCAGATCATCCTCGACTCCCGCACCGCATAGTCACACGCATCGCATGAGGCATTCCTCGACGGGTAACACACCGAGTGATCATCCCGAACTCCCGCAGCCCGCATAGTCACACGCATCGCATGAGGTATTTCTCGCATCGAGGTGGCAAGTCCTCGCATCATAACAAGTCGGGGTATGTGATATAATAGCAAAGACAACGCTTATCGTTTAACAACGTAAGCACAACAAGAATAACCCCCTTACACAAACATCACAAGACACTAACACACGTAGCATCATAACATGTTTACTTATCAAACCATCTTACTACACTTTCCAGAAATCAATACAAGACTTTCATAAACAAATAAGTAAACTGCCTTGTATCTTTCTTCAGTCGTTATACCTAACCTCCCATAAAGCTAGTATAACACTTAAGCTTTTAAAACCAAGTATTTCTTTTCTTTCAAAAATGATTCATAACTCTTTTGAAATACTTCAAGATTCTTATTATTTAAAACTCAAGTCAAAAGACATCAATGTAAAACCAAAACAATTTCCATACTTTCTTTTTAAACCAATCTCAAGACAAAAGCGTGCCTTCCTTTTTTTTAACTATTTTAAGACAAAACCATACCTTCCTTTAAAACAAAGGCACTTTTTCCTTTTTAAAGTCAAGTAGCAATATACTTTTTAAACCAAGTGGTCTTACTTTTTAAAAACAAGTAACCTATACCTTTAAATCAAGTTACTTCTCCTTTCCCAAAATCAAGTTGTTTATAAGTCAAGTTATCATTTTAAATCCAATGATAAACTCGTTATACCCGTAGTTCCGTGGTATGTATGCGAGGACGACGACGAGAATACGACATTAAAATCGGAAAGGAAGAAAGACGTGATTTTTCGACTAAAAGTTTCCTGATTTCGTGAAGGAAAAGGTTCGTTAATGGGAATTGGATTCCCGTGATTTGGTATTCGGACTTCTTGGAATATTTGAGAATTATGGAATTTTATTTCCGAATTGGTCACGTGGGCCCACTGAGAAATTTACTGCTTGTGGGGCCCACTTTGTTTTCTAGATTTTGGCCATTATGGATATTTTCGAGATGAAATATTTTGACGAGTAGGAGGGCGACACGTGTCACCCCCTAGGTGGCCTTGTGGCGAAATTATGTTAAGTGGCAAGACAAGTGGCCTTGTCTTGCAAGATATTTTAGTGTGGACAAGTGGCTTGTGGGACCCACACACACTTGTCCCCAATCTCAACCACACACTTGCCTTCATCCTAGCCCTTGGTTGTCCTATATATACACTACTAGTTGATGAAATCTTCCACACTTAACCATTTCAAGACTTGAAAAACCCTCCCTCTCCCTTCATTGTTGCTCACGTTTTTGGGCCCTCATCTTGACCTAAATTTGTCCAACAATTCTTAAACTCTCAAGTGTTCTTCCCTAAGGTGTTAGGAAGATTGTGTACCAAGAGTTGGAAAAGATTTCACACCCCTAACCTCTATTTGTTGCCTTGGCCGAAAGTTGTCATCTTTGAAACCTAAGTGTTCTTCACTTTTTGGAGTTGGTTAGGAGCTTCTATGGGTTGCTTGTAGCGGATTGGAACGTAAAGATTTGGAGCTAAGACTTGCTTGGAGCGACTTTAAGAACTTGGATATTCTTGGGCTTTTTGAGGTAGTGAAACTTAAACCTCTTTGTGAATTGGTTATTATACATATATTATAAGTATATTATGGATTATATAATATATGGAGTAAAGTTTGGAAGGATTTGGATCTTGTTAAGTTGCTAAAATGGAAATTGGCAAGAAAGCCACAAAATGGTAAAAACGTATCTTACTTGCTAAGAAGCTAATAACAAAGTAACTATAACTTATATTAAGATGGAATATAAGTTGGATGACTAATAAAGTAAGTGGATAAGTAAAATGGAAAAAGTTGGCCAAGGACCCCAACTTAAGGACTGTATTTACTTTGGACTGTATTTACTTTGGACTACATTTACATTGGATCATTTACATTTCATTAGGGAAGATTGTTCAATCGCGTTAGTTTGGGCGTGTGATCCCCTTTTTAATTATTGTATTGTTATGAAGGCGTGATAGTAAACCGCAAGCACGGTTGGGCGTAATCCCCTTCTTTTACTTATTGTTATTATGAAGGCGTGATAGTAAACCGCGCTACCGCTTGGGCGTGTAATCCCCTTCTTTATGTTGTTTAAATTATTACGCCTTATATATGGCATATAATTACTGTTATTCGCCTTGGATAAAGATGGAAAAGTAAGTAAAACGGAAGTCTTTGCCAATTTTCCGTAGAATTAGAGGGCTTTTTATTGGTATAAGTCTTCAATGGTAAGAAAGGTGTTATACCCCGTATTTCCAGAGTATGTACGTAAGGACGTACGTAGAAAAGTTTGGGCTTTAAAGTGGCTTGGCCGATTATTTTTGTGCACAACACCCGATTAGAGTCGTTTTTCGACGAAACGTTTTACACAACTTGCGAAGGGAAAAATACCGCGATGTGATTTTTAATTTTTTGGAGATTTTTACGAGAGACGGTGTTGGACCAACGAGAGGCGCCACGGCACCCTCTCATTGGCGGAATAATTGGCTGGCACATGGGACGATTTGGCCATTGTTTTGGTCGGCGGGTTGGTAGGATATTTTGGTGGTAGATGGATAAGTGCACTTGGCATGATCATGGCCCTACACTTGCCTTGCACTTGACATGATCTTGGCAATTGGTGGGCCTTTGCTAGACCTATAAATACCCCCCCCCCCCCCTTTGAAGACTTCTTCATCCAAATAATTTCCTAAGTCTAAAATTCCTCCCTCCCCTTGTGTTGTGGTTCGTCCAACAACCCCTCTCCCCCTTTGAGAAGGCCCCCTTGGCCGAGAGCCCTCCCCTCGTCGAGTACCCCCAGTGGGGTTGGCCGAGGGTATACACCCTCAGGTGTTGTCTCGTATAAATACCCCTCTTGGTAGAAATACTCTCAAAAGTATTGTTACTATACCCAAATTACCTTAGCCAGATACCTTGTTGTATTCTAAGGTTATACCTATACTAAAGCCAAAATACTATTATACTTCCCACTACAAAACCGAAACCCTAGGAAAATCTCCATAGTTAGTCGAGTTTTATGTAGGTTGGTTAGAACTTCTAAGGGTGGTTTGGAGCCGTTGAGCGCTGGTCGAGCTAAACGTTGCCCAGATCGACATCTCTACTTGGATAATTATGGGCTTATCGAGGTAATTATCTTGTCCCCTATTGTAATTGGAGATTACATGTTGTAGGAATATATAGTTGAAGTATACTATATATAGAATCGAACATAGTTTTGTGGCAATGTCTTTGGACTTAAGCCCAATTTAAAGAAGAGAATCGAATCAGAATTACGTAGGATATTACAGAGACTTGTAGTTTGACTGCAGTGAGTGCCCAATTTCCCGTAGGATCTTGTATCTAGATTTATTCTACCGAGTAGTCTAGACTTTGATAGACTTGTATAACCCGTATAGGTTGAATGTTCCGCGAGTGGCACGCGCTACTTGAGAAGGTGGACCGTGCTAGCCGTTATAGCCGTGGAGCGATTTGCTAATAGTCGATAATCGCCGCGAGGTATGTGAACCTCTTCCTATCTCTTCTAGCATGATACGTATAACTATGTAGTACCAGACGCACGTGTGAATTGAACGTAGTTGTACGGCAATGTCTTTTGACTTAAGCCCGAATAATAATAATCTTGAAGTAGTTCAAGAGAATTAAGAACTGTTTTAAAAAGAAGAGTAATACTTGGTTTTAAAATCTTAAGAGTTATACTAGCTTTATGGGAAGTTAGGTATAATGGCTTAAGAGAGATAAAACGAATGATTTATTTATTTTAGAAGTTAAGAGACTTGATCTTGTAAGATAAGAGACTTAACTTAAATGAATTATATGAATTGTGTGAAACCTCATTCGTGAGTAATGAGTACTTGGTTTTTAAAAGGGATAATGTTTTACTGATTTCGGAAATCAGAAATGTGTATCGACAAACCACCGCAGCGTTAATAAAGGAAAATGTATTGAATAATTAAGTATTATTAAAACCAGTAGAAACTTCCATCCGCATGAAGCTAAGATGAGACAAAATGATATTTCCTAGATCATGGTCAGTGTAATAAGATTGTTATAAACAAGAATATCCTACTCACATATAAGGCTTATGTTTCTCAGATTGTTTAAAAGAGAATTATATTCTTAAATGAATAAGACCATGAACTACGAAACCTTTCTAAAATAAGAAACGTGAACATTTGAAATTAGGCAAACTTGGACGTTTGGAAAATAATGTTGTTACTTGATTTTACAAAGGTAAGTGTTTTGGTTTACTTAAAAAGACAGTTACTCTATTTTATACTACGGGTATTGTGTGACTTATGTGAAAGAAACGTATCTTTTAAAAGAGTTAATGTATGAAGTACTTTGGGGATAAAACCCCGATCTTGTTAATCATATAGTAGAAAGTGCCTTGTGTGTATAACTTGATCGTGTTGGGTTGTGATAGCCTTGTAATACTTTCTTGTTGATTTGTTAAGTAAACATGCTAGGACGCTACGGTGTTAGTATTCGTGATGTTTGTGTAAAGGGTTTCCTCGATTGCGCTCAAATTGTTTCACCATCACCGATATGTTTGTATTGTACCACTCACCTTGACTTGTTTCCGAGGTTGCGCCTCCGTCGCGGATAGACTCAGCGGTCCGCGTGACCTATGATTCGAGAATACCTCACGCGGGTCCCGGGCCTATGCGAGCTACGAGTTCCGTGTTAGTGCGCGCCTTTATGGTCACGCGGCCTACGTGGCCACGCGATCGCGAGTCCAGCGGACGCCGGAGTAGCTTACCGATGCGGGTTATACCTCATGCGGCCTATGAGTTTGGCCTACGCGAGTCGCGGAGAGTTCTGTGGCTAGACGCGCACATTAGATATCACGCGAGTGGCCGCTTTGATCATGTGACGGCCCAGACGGATCTCATGATACGCTTTATGACCTTGTTGGTACTGTGGTTTTAGTTGTCGGCCATGCCTTCGCATTTACCCTCGCACGGTTTTATTAGGACACGTGGGACCAGTGTTCATGTGTATTCTTGATGCTTTTATATCATAGATCGCTTCGCGGTGAGGAAGGTATTCCACGCATGATTGATGTTGTGGGCGTGAGACCCATAGTTATATTGAGTGATGACTTTGAGGCGCGAGTCCCCGACGGACATGACCGCTATTTATCAGGAATCGTAGTTTGTTATCATACATGTCTCCCGCTTTATATAGACTACTATGATTTCATTTACAATATTTATTTTCGCCACATACTCGCACTGTATCACCTCCTTCGGGCCGCTCACGCCGCATGTAGCGTACACCGCCATCGATCCTCGCCTTAGGGTCACGAGCGTTGGGAAAGCTCGTTTCTCGAGGCTTATCGGTGGTATAGTCCCCGTCGTTGTAGGTATTACATTCGGGGTATGGCGGGCCCCGTCCCGCCATTGTTGTCGTATCATTCTTAGGTCCGTAGCATCGCCATTTGTGGGCGAGTTGTAATAAGGATGTAACTCGTCGGCTTTAAATTGATTTATATATATGCCAAAGGCAAGTTTTTCTCGACATCGTTTACTTCATAATATTTTCATGTCTTGTTTATGTTCACTGACACTCGATGTATGGCTACTTGGGTGTCCGGTAAGGCACCAAATACGCCCGTTCGGTCGTGACAAAAGTGGTATCGAGCGCTTAATCCTCTGAAAGTGTCTACACCGTATCTAGTAGAGTCTTGATTATCGGTGTCAGTTGCACCACACCAATAATCGTGAGGCTATAGGATATTTAGGATTGGTTTCTATTCTTCTCACTCCGAGATCGTGCCTTAGAGTCGTGTTGTAAGTCGACCTCTAACGTATTTCTTTCTACCGCTATGCTCCGCTGCAGGGCAACCCGCCCGTGAGGGCGAGGCGGCGAGCCGCGAGTAGAGTTCGAGGGTTACGCGCAGCCCAATCATCACCGTGGTGCTTCATTCTGGAGTCTGCGACGTCACTAAGCCCCAACAGGTTTAGCACGGCCGGCGCAGCTCCATCGCCATGATGTTTGAACCTTCGCCTACGATCGGACAGAGAATATAGATTGCAAAGAGGCGACCACATTAGCTATGGATTTGGCTACCGAGAGTATACCGTTGTACCGCGAGTTTTGATAACTACCTAGAGAGGTTGTAAAAGAGTAATTCTTGATTAGGCTTGAGCATGGCACGTGTGCGCTTACGCGCAGCAGCCGAGAAACGAGATCGACGTTAACGGGCGACGCCAGGCAGGCCAGAGCAAGCGTCCTTTGATAACTTTCGAGGCGAGTCACCACCAAATGATTAGATATGCACTCCGCCAAAGGCAGAGTGGTCTTCCACGGATTTCGTGACGCCGGGTACGCAGAGTTAGTCGTAACTCCGTGGCTTCCGTTCACAAGTGGCGATGTCATCCCGGGGAATGTCGTCTTTTAGATGGTACTTGTTGTACCTATGACCGTCAGGGTCTGATGTCGAAAGAGTGTACTAGTAGGAGGACTTAGCCTTCAGGATCGGTGGGTAGTTCGTTACCTTCCCTAGCTATGCGCCCTACGGGGCAGGTTTGATTAGAACGACTAAGGGGAGTGAAGCAGTGAATACAGATAGATCTTTAACCCTCTAGAGTTTTGTATATGTGATAAGAAGAGTATACCTTAAGTGTTATATTCTGATAACATTGTGTAAATTGTGATTAGAAATCATGGTTAGTTAACCGAGTAAGATTTTGGGGGATAGAGAAAGTGTGAGCCTTAGAGTTTTATTCATAGAGACCTTAGAGGTAAGGCCATCTCGAGTAAAAGACGTATGTTTATGTTTGACCCTTATAGGAGTGCATAGTGCACGTGAGCTATGGTTGTGGGATAAGTCCCTGAGTAGTGTGGAATGAAAGAGGGTAGTTGAGCTAAGAAGACCGCTAGGTTTTCATAACGTAATTAGTGAAATTGTTCCGGTTCGGGGAGCAAGTGTTTTACGCGAGAGTGGGTCGGGTTGAGGCCATGCCGCGGGTCAACCCGCGACTTAAGCTTTTTGGTGGTCCCGCCAGATAAGTCACGAGGGTGTTAGGCCCAAGTTTAGTTAACCATAGACGAGTTCGTGGGACGCGCTCAACCACTAGTCGGGCGATGGGGCAGCCCATCGTGTTCTTCGGTCAGGACCGTTTACTAGGCTGTGTTAGTATATCAGAAAGGTTGTGAGGCTGCACAGGGTGCCTACCTTCACCTTATGACGCATGTGGAGCCAGTGGTACTACCGCTTTTTTTTTCCGAAGCTTTACCAGCAGGTTAGGAACTCAGTAGTCTCCGACGCATTCTCCCGCCGCGTTTGGATTTCGCGGTAGTTGTGAGGATTGTTGTCTCTCGTGGAGGAGTGTTTAGCTACCATTTCGGTGTTCGGATATCGCCTACGGCTCACTCAGGGCGGAAGTGTAAGATGCCTGGCCGATTGGTTCGTTGGCGTTCGGATAGTTGGTTCAGGCTTGTTCCAGCAGACTGTGGATAGGGTGTGACGAGTTTTGGATAACAGAGGAAACTTAGCCCGAGTTACCTTGGGCCTTTTTGAGTTCACGTGAAGAATAGGCCAGGTTGCCTATATGTTAGCATTTGCCGTCCGACTTAGAGGCAAGACGTCCGCTTTTCGTATTGTTATGTTCAGAAAGTATCGAGATCCATCAGTGTTCCCAGTTAATGCTGACCACGTTAGAGATAGTAACCCCGAGTTTTAGAAACTGAAGCAGTATCAGAAATGTAGTAGGTTATGAGAAAGAGTTCGAGTGTGCAAGAAGTGTACGACATCCTCAGGGATCGCATGCAGTCCGGTACCATTTGTTGGGTCGCCGGAGTGACACTAGAACCTCGCAAAGTGACAAAAGTGGTATCGGAAGAAGCGAGCATGTATGGCGAGCATAGATGTGATCATTTCTTTGGTAAAGAGAAGGTGCGAAGGAAGTATATTTTAGACCCCGAGAGAGGTTTTGTGGTGATATTGGAGGTGTTTCCTCGTGGACTTGGATGGAAGTATTTGCGGATGTTTCGTGGCCAGCGTGTAGTGATTGTTTCGTAAGTGTAGTAGTGAAGACTATCTTGGCGCCGTTCGTTTTGAGACTTAGAAGGAACATTCGGGACGAATGTTTCTAAGGAGGGGAGAATGTTATACCCCGTATTTCCAGAGTATGTACGTAAGGACGTACGTAGAAAAGTTTGGGCTTTAAAGTGGCTTGGCCGATTATTTTTGTGCACAACACCCGATTAGAGTCGTTTTTCGACGAAACGTTTTACACAACTTGCGAAGGGAAAATTCCGGCTATGTCATTTTTTATTTTTTGCGGATTTTTCCGAGAGACGAAGCGTGTTGGACCAACGAGAGGGCGCCACTTGGCACCCTCTCATTGGCGGAATAGTGGGGCGGCACATGGGACGATTTGGCCATTGTTTTCAAGGGTTGGTAGGATATTTTGGTGGTAGATGGATAAGGTGCACTTGGCATGATCATGGCCCTACACTTGCCTTGCACTTGGCATGATCTTGGCCATTGGTTGGCCTTTGCTAGACCTATAAATACCCCCCCCCCCCCCTTTGAAGACTTCTTCATCCAAATAATTTCCTAAGTCTAAAATTCCTCCCTCCCCTTGTGTTGTGGTTCGTCCAACACCCCCTCTCCCCCTTTGAGAAGGCCCCCTTGGCCGAGAGCCCTCCCACATGGCCGAGTACCCCAGTGGGTTGGCCGAGGGTATACACCCCCTCGTGGTGTTGTCTCGTATAAATACCCACCTCTTGGTAGAAATACTCTCAAAAGTATTCTTATACCCAAATTACCTTAGCCAGATACCTTGTTGTATTCTAAGGTTATACCTATAAAAGCCGAAAATACTATTATACTTCCCGTCCACAAAACCGAAACCACAGGAAAATCTCCATAGTTAGTTGGAGTTTTGCGTAAGTTGGTTAGAACTTCTGGGTGGTTTGGAGCGGGTTGAGCGCTGGTCGAGCTAAACGCTGCCCAGATCGACATCTCTACTTGGATAATTATGGGCTTATCGAGGTAATTATCTTGTCCCTATTGTAATCGAGATTACATGTTGTAGGAATATATAGTTGAAGTATACTATATATAGAATCAACATAGTTTTGTGGCAATGTCTTTTGACTTAAGCCCTAATTTAAAGAAGAGAACCGAATCAGTATTACGAGGATCAGACATGAGACTTATGTAGTTTGACGTGGGGAAGTGGTCGCCAATTTCCCGTAGGATCTTGTATCTAGATTTATTCTACCGAGTAGTCTAGACTTTGATAGACTTGTATAACCCTGTATAGGTTGAATGTTCTCGCGAAGTAGCGTGTGCTACTTGAGAAGGTGGACCAAAGCGGGTTATAGCCGTGGAGCGATTGCTAATAGTCGATAATCGTCGCGAGGTATGTGAACCTCTTCCTATCTCTTCTAGCATGATATGTGTATAACTATGTAGTACGGGTGACGTGCGTGTGTGAATTGAACGTAGTTGCACGACAATGTCTTTCGACTTAAGCGAATAATAATAATAATCTTGAAGTAGTTCAAGAGAATTAAGAACTGCTTTAAAAGAAGAGTAATACTTGGTTTTAAAATCTTAAGAGTTATACTAGCTTTATGGGAAGTTAGGTATAATGGCTTAAGAGAGATAAAACGAATGATTTATTTATTTTAGAAGTTAAGAGACTTGATCTTGTAAGATAAGAGACTTAACTTAAATGAATTATATGAATTTTGTGTGAAACCTCATTCGTGAGTAATGAGTACTTGATTTTTAAAAGGATAATGTTTTTGATTTGAAATCGTAAATGTGTATCGACAAACCACCGCGGCGTTAATAAAGGAAAATGTATTGAATAATTAAGTATTATTAAAACCGGAGAAACTTCCATCCGCATAAAGCTAAGATGAGACAAAATGATATTTCCTAGATCATGGTCATTGTAATAAGATTGTTATAAACAAGAATATCCTACTCACATATAAGGCTTATGTTTCTCAGTTGTTTAAAAGAGAATTATATTCTTAAATGAATAAGACCATGAACTACTTAAACCTTTCTAAAATAAGAAACGTGAACATTTGAAATTAGGCAAACTTGGACGTTTGGAAAATAATGTTGTTACTTGATTTTACAAAGGTAAGTGTTTTGTTTATTTAAAAGACAATACTCTATTTTATACTACGTATTGTGTGACTTATGTGAAAGAAACGATCTTTTAAAAGAGTTAATGTATGAAGTACTTTGGGGATAAAACCCGATCTTGTTAATCATATAGTAGAAAGTGTCTCGTGTGTATAACTTGATTGTGTTGGGTTGTGATAGCCTTGTAATACTTTCTGTTGATTTGTTAAGTAAACATGCTAGGATCTACGTGTGTTAGTATTTTGTGATGTTTGTGTAAAGGGGTTTCCTCGATTGCGCCAAATTGTTTCACTATCGGTACCGATATGTTGGTATTGTACCACTCACTCGACTTGTTTAGGCGTTAAGTCGCCCACGCGGGTAGACTCAAAGTGTCTGCGGTGACCTATGATTCGAGAATACCTCACGCGGTCGGGGGCCTATGCGAGCTACGAGAGTTCCGAGTTAGTGTGCGGCCTTTATGGTCATACTGCCTACGTGGCCACGTGCTGCGAGTCGAGCGGATGCCGGAGTAGCTACCGATGCGGGGTTATCCTCATGCGGGCCTATGAGTTTGGCCTATCGCGGAGTCATGAGAGTTCGTGGCTAGACGCGCACATTAGATCTCGCGCGGTGGCCGGCTTTGATCATGCGATGGCCAGACAGATCTCATGATCTGATTTATGACCTTGTTGGTACTGTGGGTTTTAGTAGTCGTCTATGCCTTCGTACTTACCCTGTACGGTTTTATTAGGACACAGGTGGGACCTGGTGTTCATGTGTATTCCTCGATGCTTTTATATCATAGATCGCCAGCGATGAGGAAGGTATTCCACGCATGATTGATGTGGGCGTGAGACCCATAGTTATATCGAGTGACGACTTTGAGGCGTGAGTCCCCGACTTGACATGTCGCTTATTTATCAGGAATCAGTAGTTTGGTTATCATACATGTCTCTGCTTTATATAGACTAGTATGATTTCATTTACGATTTATTTTCGCCACATACTAAATTTTTGTTATGCGACCTCGCCAGAAATTGCGTTCATGCCGCAGTAAAGGTACACCATCATTGATCCTCGCCTAGGGTCACATTCGAGGCGTTGGGAAAGCTCCGTTTCTCGGAGGCTTATCGGTGGTATAGTCCTGTCGTTGTAGGTATTACATTGTGGTATGGCGGGCCCCGTCCCGCCATTGTTGTCGTATCATTCTTAGAGTGCGTAGTAATGCTGGGCGAGTTGTAATAAGGATGTAACTGTTGGTTTTAAATTGATTTATATATATGCCGAAAGGCAAGTTTTCTCAACATCGCTTACTTCATAATATTTTCATGTCTTGTTTTATGTTCCGCTGATTACTCTGATGTATGGCTACTTGGGTGTCCGGGTAAGGCACCAGTCACGGGCCCGGGTTCGGGTCGTGACAAAAGGTTTGATAGAAGTACTATGACCATTTTAGGAGTGGAGTACTACGTGTGGCGTGATCTGCTTGTCTTAAGGAGTAGCCGACGGGTTGAAGTACTTGGAGCGTTTTGCTATTTGTCGATAATCGTCGCGAGGTATGTGAACCTCTTCCTATCTTTTCTAGCATGATTGTTGTGAACTATGTAGTGAGCGTCACGTGTGCTAAACGAGTTTTGGTTGGTTTAAAACATAAGGTGTTATAATAGCTTTATGGTAAGTTAGTTATAACGACTTTATGTAGGTAAAAGAATGGTTTATTGATTTTAGAAGTTAAGAGACTTGATCTTAAAAGATAAGAGACTTAACTTATAAATGACGTTTTATGAAATGTTAAGGACTATGAATTTTGTTAAAAAGTCAGGAAACCTCATTCGTGAGTAATGAGTACTTGGCTTTTAAAGAATAATGTTTTACTGATTTCGGAAATGAGAATAAGTATCGAACAAACCATTGCAGCGTTAATAAAGGAAATGTATTGACTAATTAATTATATTAAAACCAGTAGAAACCTCCATCTACATAGAAGCTAAGATAAGACAAAATTGTATTACATTTCCTAGATCATGGTCGCTTAATAAGATGGTTATAAACAAGAACAAGCTACTCACACATAAGGAATATGTTACTCGATTGTTTTAAAAGGAGATTACGTTAAGTGATTAAGACTATGATCTATGGAATCTTTCAAAATAAGAGACTTGAGCATTTGAAATTAGGCAAACTTGAACTTTTGGAAAAAATGTTGTTACTTGATTTTAATAAGGAAAGTGTTTTGGTTTACTTATAAATGTTAGTCACTCATGTTAATACTACGGTATCGGGTGACCTTTGTAAAAGAAATGGATCTTTTAAAAGAATTTAACGTATGTAGTACTTTGGGGTTAAAACCCTGACGTTGACATAAAATGAAAGTATCTTGAGTTGTGTAACTTGCCTATGTTTTGCGTGTGATAGCCTTGTTGTGCAAGTATGTATTTCTATACCGCCGCGCCTCTCGATGGAGGGCCACTGATTGGTGTGAGCGATTCTCATCGAGTCCCATGAGATGGGCCGAGACATGTATTCCATACGATTCTATCGAGTCCCATGAGACGGGACGAGACATGTATTCCATACGATTCTATCGAGTCCCATGAGATGGGCGAGATATGTATTCCATGCGATTCCTATCGAGTCCCATGAGAGGGATGAGACATGTATTCCATACGATTCCTATCGAGTCCCAGAGATGGGCCGAGACATATATTCCATACGATTTCTCGAGTCCCATGAGATGGGCGAGACATGTATTCCATACGATTCCTATCGAGTCCCATGAGATGGGCCGAGACATGTATTCCACACGATTCTTATCGAGTCCCATGGGATAGGCCGAGACATGTATTCCACACGATTCCACCTCGAGTCTCATGGGATGGGCCGAGACATGTTATACGTATCATACGATTTATACCTAGGCTATGGCGGTGAGGAAGGAGTTCCACGGGCATGAGGGATGACTTCAAGGGTGTGAGTCCCTGACTTGACATGACTACTTTTATGTTGTAAACTGTAGTTTGGCTATCATACATGTCTCCTATTTTATATAGATTGTCATGATTTCATTTCTGTGATTTCGCCACATACTTAGTACATTTGCCAATGCGACTCGCCCGGGCCGTTACGTCACGCCAGCGGTAAAGGTACACGGTTGTGGATCCTCGCTCATGGGATCACGGTCGGTAGTATTAGGAAGCCCGTTTCTCGAGGCTTATCTTGTGGTATGTTACACCGAGTGTGGGTTCTTGCATTGTGGTATGGCGGGGCCTGTCCGTCATAGTTGTTATCACTTTCTTAAGTGTGTAATCTTGTTGTGGCGGGGTTGTAAAGGATGTAGCTGCTCGATTCTCATATATGCAAGAAGGCAACGTTTTGGTTGCACTATTTTTATCATATCTCTTGTTTCATGTTCATGTTTTTATTTCACTGATTTTCTACGATGTTGTATCACTAGGGTGCCCGGTAGGCACTACCACGGCCCCGGTTGGTCGTGACAAAACCATTCTTATTTTAAATCAAGATAACTTTATTCTTTAAAGACCACACACCCATTACTCATGGTGAGGTTTTACAACTTTTAACATAATTCAAGTCCTTAATATTTCATAACAAGTCACTTAACTTTGGAATCAAGTCAAGGACACAAAGGAAAATCAACTTCCTTTAACACACGCGTCGATCACCAGCGCTAAATATATTTCACAAATATCATGCTAGAAAGGATAGGAAGAGGTTCACGTACCTCGCGGCGATTATCGACGATAAGCAAAAGCGCTCGAGTACTCTTGCTGGCTTTTCCACCCTTCCAGTAGAATCACGCCACTCGTAGTACTTGACTATAATGGTCATAAAGCGCCTATTAACTTAGATCCGCCCTTTAGAATATTTCTAAGTACAAGGTTCCTTATTCTACGGAAAATTGTGAAAGACTTCCCCTCTTTCCACATGACCACATAAATCTCCTCATCTAGCGAGGCACGCTGCGAAACCAACAATCCCACAGGGGTTACACGTCTAACCTGGGCGTGTACAATTCTACTCACAATAATACTACAAGTGCATCAGAATACGGTCTTATGTAAATACAGTTCAATTCTTATCCATATTCATTCTCATATAGTATACTCGACTATACATTACTACATGTAATTTCCAATTACAATAGGATAAAGATCATTACCTCGATAAGCCCAAAATTATCCAAGTTTATAAGTCGATCCTGAGCAGCGTTTAGCTCCAATTCACTTACGCCCAGCCCGCTCCAAGCAACCCCGAAGTTTCTAAACAACTTCTCTTTAACACTTCATCTAAGCTATGAAGATTTTCCTGACTTCATTTTTAGACTAAAGGAATAAAGTAGAATTTCGGGCTCAGTATTGAAATAACTTTGGAATACTACTAGGAATACTAGGCTAAGGTATTTTGGGCTATACCGACACTTGAAGAATTTTTCTACAAAGGGGATTTGGACGAGAACTACGAGAGGGAGATTTTTGTGACTTAGAAACATTTAGGTGGATGAAGAAGTCTTGAAACCAATGGGGTATTTATAGATAAATCAATGGCTAGGATTAAAGCAAATGTAAGGTGAGGATGAATACGTGTGTGTGGGTAGTTGGCCAACCATTTGTCTGCCATAACAATGGGACAAGTGGCGAGCCACATCCCACCCAAATCGACCAACAGCTTTACTAACAATCGGCCGCGTGGCCTCGGGGTGACGCGTTCGCCCCGATTAAATCAAAATATTCCGTCTTCCGAAAAAATATCCGTAATGCCAAAAATCCGAAAATAAAGTTGGCCCCACAAACCGTAAATTTTCGATGGCCCCACGTGACCAATTCCGGAAATAAAATTCCATAATTCTCAAATATTCCAAAAAGTCCGAATACCAAAGGAATCAATTCCGCTTTGAACATTTTCCTTCTCAAAATTGGAAACTTTTAGTGAAAAATCACATCTTTCTTCCTTTCCAATTTTACTGTCGTATTCTCGCACGTACGTCCTCATATACATACTCTGGAACTACGGGGTGTAACATCCCACTCGAGAATATAGTAGATGATTCTATGCTGCAAAGGATAATGAATGGGCAAAGTATGGGAAATTGAGAGCTTGGATATTAGTGAATTTGAAGCGGAAAACTTCGGTCCGTCAGACCAATCCGAGTAATCTCTCCTATTACTCCTCCGAAGTGACCACGGTTGAAGACCATGACGCGACCACATGCCTCACAGGAAGAACCCACTTGAAACTCCCTACAGCGAGGCTTATTAGGTAGCCATTGACACCTTTATCTACTAGGGTGGTCGATCACATCGCGGTCAACCGGAAGACAGCGGAACATTACAAAGAGCGGGATAACCGCGACATCACTAGTACCTCCACACTACCGAAATTTACTCAAGCGAAAAGGGAAAAATCTGGGCGAGAATTGCAATTGATGAAACTAAAGCGTGATGGCATACTCGAGTCAAACCGGTCGGCGCGGTCGGAGGTTCGAGTGGTCGGGTGTCCATGGGTCTAAGAATAATCCCGTTTTGCATGAATCAATATCAGTTGGGAGCATTGAAGAGACTCATATTCCCAAGGAGCCTATCACGGGTGCCAAGGTATCACACTTTAATCTCGCGGAACGAAGAGCCTCCTCTGTCAAATCCGGGGCATGGGTCAAGGCTAAGGCGGTCGGCGAGTCCATGACTATGAATATTCCCATTATGCAGAATCAAAGGTCGTTGGTGAGCGAAGAGATCTCTATCCCCGAGGCCTAACATTAATGTCGCGGAGCCAGCGTCGCACTTTAATGTCGCGGGTACCGATGAGGCATCTTGACAACGGGTCAAGGCGCGGGTCAGCATGCTAAGACGGGTCAGGCGGGAGTCCATGGGTCGATGAATATTCCCGTTATGCAAAGACCAAGGTCAGTTGTGAGAAACGAAGTGACTTCTATTTCCAAGGAGCCTAGGTACTCCATGAGCATTAATATCGCGGAGCCAATGTGAGACTTAAATGCCGCGGAACAAAGTCAAATCTCACTTAATGGGACAACAACCTGCGAATTCTTTAAAGTGTTACTAATGAATCCTTTCCTACTTTAGCAAGCTTGTAGTGGAACCCATCACGAAACCTCAACAACCCTTCGCTTTAATTCTACCTTGGGCGCGGGTATATTAATAACAACCCCTCTCTCGTCGATACCTCTTCATTACTCCCGAAATTCATAATCTCACCCCTTCTATCCTCCTACCATCAATTCTTCCCGAACCCATGATAAATTCCTACCCTTCCAAATGGCACGCGAATCCTCTGCATGCGGGCCCAAGTTCTATTCCATCTACCCAATCCTCTTGTCTATACCTCGTAAATACCTAATGACTTACACAAATGCATCTTGTAACGACATGAAACTCCACCCGTTGGTACAACATATAATACTTTACCCCCGAATCATGGCAAAGGTTTCATCCCTCCTAAGAAGACTTATGCTGGAGTCTTTGCGGGTACTAGGCTTGAAGCAAAGGGTATGAAGTTACAATTCATTGAACAACAAGGGGAGGAAGTAGAAATAGAAGCTGAGGACGAAGTTCCATTCATTGAAACATGGGGATATTGCCTAATAGGTTGCTTCACGGGTCCTTTCCCGGGAAAAGAGTCATTGAATACCATTGTGAAGGGATGGGGAGTGAAGTGTCGTATTATACCGTATGGCAAAGGATGGTATTTTCAAATTCATGTGGGAGGAGCGCGCAAATGTACTCCGTGGTGGCCGCATGGTCTTGGAAAACTATGATGCTAAAGCCTATTAATAAGGAGTTCTAATAACTTGATGATTTATTCATGGACATTCCATTTGAGTCACTTTCCATGACATTCCACTTCTATTTGAGTGTGACGCGCCTTAGCAAGATTGCTTCACGTGTAGGAAAACCTCACATACACGGATCAATATACTAAGGAAAGGTCAAAAATGAATTATGCAAGAGTATTAGTGGGTAGATGTTAGCAAGGAACCGGTAATGGAATTTGGTGTCAAACTCCCGACAATAGAAGGTATACTCAAAGGGTGAACTATGAGAACTACCGGACTTTGCTATCATTGTGCGGCTTTTGGACACAATCACTTGGTGTAGAAAACCGAGGATGATGCCAACACCAAGAAGCTCCTAAAAATCGCAATCGGTGGTACCCCTAGCAAAGAGAGTTTACTACTTGTATGGATGCCAGCAGTGCAGGTGGAACCAACCTCTTTCCATCCATACCTACTCAACATCCCGCAGATGATGGAAACTTGATGGACACTGAAGACAGTGAGCACACACCACCTATTGTTCCCGGAAGTATGGGAGACGCTACACATGCTGCGGTTCCTCCGGTTATGTGTCACGACCCGAACCGGGCCGTGGTCGTGCCTTACCGGGCACCCAGTACCTACATCTGTCAGGTAACCACTGGAATATAAAGCGAGACGTGAAATAATATGAAGTGAGAAACAATTTATCTGAGAAAAGTTGCCTTTCGGCATATATATATATAAACTTGAACCCGAACAGTTACATCCCTTTTACAAACTACGCCGCAGCGATTATGCACTCCAGAATGTTATAACAATAATGGCGGACGGGGCTTCGCCGTACCCCGAATGTAAGTACACACAACGACAGGGACTATACGAAGATAAGCCTCAGGAACGGGCTTCCCAAAAGCTGAGCGTGACCATGAGCGAGGATCAACAATGGTGTACCTCTGCCTGCGGCATGAACGCAGCCAGAAGAGGTCGATCTGACAACAGTACCAAGTATGTGAAACTAAAAATACGTAAATGAAATCATGGTAGTCTATATAAAGCGTAAGACATATATGATAAGCAATTTACGATGCCTGATATATAGCGATCATGTCAAGTCGGGGACTCACGCCCTTAAAAGTCATTACTCAAATATAACCGTGGGTCTCATGCCCTTGATATCAATCGTGCCGTGGAATTCCTTCCTCACCGCCAAATCCATGATATAAAAGCCCGAGAATACCATGAACACGGGTCCCTGTGTCATAATAAAACCGTGACGGTAAGTCGAAGGCATAGACGACTACTAAAACCCACAGTGCAACAATGCCATACAGCGTATCACGAGGTCATTCTAGGCCGGCGCCACGTGATCGGTGCTGGCCACTGCCTCGTATCGATGTCGCGTCTAATCCTGAGCATCTGTTTGCTCATCGTGTCTGGACCCGACCTCGGTGATCTGCTCACCTCGCACCCTGGTGATACAACATCGGAGAAAAACCCGGTGAAATAAAAACTGCATGAAAGAAAACAGTGAAATAAAACAAGCTAACCCAGTTTACCTTTTGTACATAAATGAAAACTTGAACGATTACATCCTTACAAACTCGCCCCTGTGGCTCTACACTGCAGAATTTTAAAACCATAACGACTTATTGTGGGTGAGGGCCGCCATACCCCCGAATGTACAAAAGTCTACTACTTGAGGAACTGCATACAGAATGACTTAGGAGATATGGAGCTTCGAGAATGAACAACGATCCTAAGAGTGCGGATCGGCCAAATGTTTATGTACCTCGGACTGCGGCATGAGCGCGGCCGAGGGTCGCATTGCAACGGTACCAAGTATGTAGAAGCCGAAAATCACCGTAAATGAAATCATAATAGTCTATATAAAGCGGAGCGTATCGATAACCAAAACTACGAAGATAATAACATATATAGCGATCATGCCGGTATCGGTGTGGACTAAATGCCCGAAGTGAAATCATCGCTCAAATACAACCCGGGAATTTAACTCCGCACACCCGTATGCCCCTTAAGATCTCACTCCTGTGATAGCACGCCCCCGAACCGCCCCAGCTGGGCCCATACCGGACCATCCAACGCGGGTTTCGTGATGCCTAAATGAGATA
>CM056729.1:83959032-84118220 GCA_029844215.1 Przewalskia tangutica
TATGGGCCAAGTAGGACAAACAACCTTTGTTGACTAGTTTCTTCATGCTGAGATAAGAAATGATCTTCTTTAGAGCAGGACTTGGATACCCCTCCACTCAAGTCTAGGAATCCCAGGCATAACAAAGGAAATTGTCTTAGCATGACAGTCCAAGACCGCATGATATGATGACAACTAACTCATACCTAAAATAATGTCAAAGTCTAACATATTCAAGATCGTCAGTCTACCACGTGTCATACCCTATAAAAGTAACTAAGTAAGACCGATACACTCGATCGATCGATACACGATCGACCGATATTAAATCTCTAACTAGATGGACACATGCATAGGCACATCAAGATGGTCACAATTCAAATCCCAAACAACCGAATGATAAGCAGATACATATGAAAAAGCATATCATGGATCAAATAAGACCTTAACTAGTCAATGAAAAATAGAAATGTTACCTGAGATGGGTTAGTGGGCAAGACAAGTGGCCAAAAGTCTTGCATGGTATTGCATGGCACATTGGATTGTTTTTGCAAGTTTGTGGTCAAGTCAAATGGTCAAGGTCTTGCATGACTTTTGTAGGACAAGTGTGGAGAGGAACCTACACAAACACATCTCTATCATACACATGTTTCAATCCTAACCCTTGGTTGTACTATATAAACCCCTTTGGTTGATGAAAATCTTCCACACTTAGTATAATTCTAGACTTAAAAATATTTCCCTCTCCCTCCTTCTCAATTGCTCTCATCGAAACAGCCCCCTTCCTTAACCAAATGTTGTCCAAAAATTCTTAAACTTATAAGTGTTCTTACTTAATGTGTTATGAAGATTATTAACCAAGAGTTAGACAAGATTTCTGTCAAGACCCGAACCCGGGCCCGTGACTGGTGCCTTACCCCGGGCACCCTAGTGATACAACATCAGAGTAATCAGCGGAATATAAACAATAACATGAAATAACAAGAAGTATAAAACAATAATCTGTGAAAACTTGCCTTTCGGCATATATAAACAATCTTTTAAAGCGAACAGTTTAATCCTTTTTACAACCCTGCCCACATCAGTACTACAGACCTCTACGAATGAAATGACAACAACGACGGGACAAGGCCCCGTCATACCCCTGAATGTAAGCACCTACAACAACAGGGGACTATACCAAGATAAGCCTCTGGAGAAACGGAGCTTTCCCAACGCTGACTGTGACCTAAGAGCGAGGATCAACGATCGTGTACCTTTACTGCGGCGTGAGCGGCCCCGAAGGAGGTCGATGCAGTGCAAAATTTATGTGGCCGAAAATAAATCGTAAATGAAATCATAGTAGTCTATATAAAGCAGAGACATGTATGATAACCAAACTCTGATTCCTGATAAATAGCGCCATGTCAAGTCGAGGACTCGCGCCTCAAGTCATCACTCAAATATAACTATGGGTCTCACGCCACAACATCAATCATGCGTGGAATACCTTCCTCACCGCCAGCTTATGATATAAAAGCATCAAGGAATACACATGAACACGTGTCCCACTGTGTCCTAATAAACCGCATGGTAAGTACGAAGGCATAGCCGACTACTAAAACCCACGCACCAACAAGGTCATAAATCAGACATGAGATCCGCTGGCCGTCACATGATCAAAGTCGCCACTCGCCGCAGTATCTAATGTGCGCGTCTAGCCACGAACTTCCGCACTCGCGTAGGCCAAACTCATAGGCCCGCGTGAGGTATAACCCCACATCGAGGGTAGCTACTCCGGCGTCCGCACGACTCGCGATCCGCGTAGCCACATAGACCGCGTGACCATAAAGGCCGCACACTAACCTGAACTCGTAGCTCCGCATAGGCCCCGGGACCGCGTTAGGTATTCTCGAATCATAGGTCACTGCACGCGAGTCTACCCGCGTCGGAGGCGGCTTAACCTCCGGAAACAAGTCAAGGTGAGTGGTATAATACCAACATAACGGCTGATCTTTAAACAACTTAAGCGCAATCGAGGGAAAACCCCTTTACACAAACATCACAAGATACTAACACACGTAGCATCCTAGCATGTTTACTTATCAAACAACAAGAAAGTATTACAAGGCTATCACAAACCAACACAATCAAGTTATTCACACAAGGTACTTTATGTTAACAAGTTCGGGTATCTATCCCCAAAGTACTTCATACATTAAATCTTTAAAAGATCCGTTTCTTTCACATAAGTCACACAATACCCGTAGTATAAAATAGAGTGACTGTCTTTTTAAGTAAACCAAAACACTTACCTTTGTAAAATCAAGTAACAACATTATTTTCCAAACGTCCAAGTTTGCCTAATTTCAAATGTTCATGTTTCTTATTTTAGAAAGGTTTAAAGTTCATAGTCTTATTCATTTAAGAATATAATTCTCTTTTAAACAATCGAGAAACATAAGCCTTATATGTGAGTAGGATATTCTTGTTTATAACAATCTTATTACAATGACCATGATCTAGAAATATCATTTTGTCTCATCTTAGCTTCTATGCAGATGGAAGTTTCTCTTTGGTTTTATTAATACTTCATTAATCAAACATTTCCCTTTATTAACTGGGCAGATGGTTTGTCGATACACATTACGATTTCCAAATCGAGTAAAACATTATCCCTTTTAAAAAACCAAGTCCTCATTACTCACGAATGAGGTTTCACACAAAATTCATATAACTCATTTAAGTTAAGTCTCTTATCTTACAAGATCAAGTCTCTTAACTTCTAAAATAAATAAATCATTCGTTTTATCTCTCTTAAGTAGTTATACCTAACTTACCATAAAGCTATAATAACTCTTAAGTTTATAAAACAAAAAATTACTCAACTTTAAAAAAAGTACTTAATACTCTTGAACTACTTCAAGATTATTATAATTCGGGCTTAAGTCAAAAGACATTGCAGACAACCACGTTCAACTAACACACGTCGCCTGGTACTACATAGTTATACACATATCATGCTAGAAGAGATAGGAAGAGGTTCACATACCTCGCGACGATTATCGACTATTAGCAAATCGCTCCACTCCGCCATAACCCGCTAGCACAGTCCACCTTCTCAAGTAGCACATGCTACTCGCAGAACATTCAACCTATACAGGTTATACAAGTCTATCAAAGTCTAGACTACTAGGTAGAATAAATCTAGATGCAAGGTCCTACGGAAAATCGGGCAGCACTTCCCTATCCGTCAAACTACACAAGTCTACTGTAATACAGTCCTACGTAAATACAGTTCAGTTCTCTTCTTTAGATTCAGGCTTAAGTCCAAAGACATTGCCACAAAGCTATGTTCAGTTCTATATATAGTATACTTCAACTATATATTCCTACAATATGTAATCTCCAATTACAATAGGGGGACAAGATAATTACCTCGATAAGCCCATAATTATCCAAGTAGAGATGTAGATCCTGGGCAACGTTTAGCTCCAACTCATGCGCTCCAACCCAGCTCCAAACCACCCTTAGAAGTTCTAACCAACTTCTACATAAAACTCCAACTAACTATGGAGATTTTCCCTGTGGTTTCGGTTTTGAGACCGGGGAAGTATAATAGTATTTTCCAGGCCAGATAGTATAACCTTAGAATACAACAAGTTATACGGCTAAGGTAATTTGGGTATAAGAATAATACTTTTGAGAGTATTTCTACCAAGAGGAGGTATTTATACGAGACAACACCACGAGGGGTGTATACCCTCGGCCTACCCACTAGAGGGGGTACTCGGCCAAGGGGGTGGAGGGCTCTCGGCCAAAGGGCCTTCTCAAGGGGAGGGAGGCTAGGACGAGAACCACACTACAAGGGAGGGAGGATTTTAACACTTAGGAAATTTTAGGAATGGATGAAGAAGTCTTCCAAGGGGGGGTATTTATAGGTCTAGCAAAGGCCAACCAATGGCCAAGATCATGCCAAGTGCAAGGCAAGTGTAGGGCCATGATCATGCCAAGTGCACCTTATCCATCTACCACAAAAATATCCTACCAACTCCATGACAAAATAGGCTCCCAATTCGTCCCAAATCCGCCCCACTTTTCCGCCAATGAGAGGGTGCCAAGTGGCGCCCTCTCGTTGGTCCAACACGTTTCGTCTCTCGGAAAAATCCGCAAAAATTAGAAATGTCATAGCCGGAATTTTCCCTTCGCAAGTTATGTAAAACGTTTCGTCGAACAACGACTCTAACCGGGTGTTGTGCACAAAAATAATCGGCCAAGCCTACTTTAAAGTTCAAATTTTCCTACGACGCCCCACGCATACTGAAATACTGGTATAACATTCTCCCCTCCTTAGAAACATTCGTCCCGAATGTTCTTTCTAAGTCTCAAACAAACGCGCGCCAGTATAGTCTTCACTACTATACTTACGAGAACAATCCTGCCACATCTGGCCACAGAAACACCCGCGCAAAATACTTCCATCCAAGTCCACGAGGAAACACCTCTAATATCACCACAAATACCTCTCTCCGGGGTCTAAAATATACTTTCTTCGCACCTTCTCTTTACAAAAGAAATGATCACATCTATGCTCGCCATACATGCTCGCTTCTTCCCTTACGTGTCGTACCCTTCTTGTACACTCGAACTCTTACCACATTTCATTCGCTTGGTTTCCAAATTTGAGTTTTTATCTCCAACTTGGTCATCATTAACTGGGAACACTCTGGATGGATCTCCGATTTCCTTCTCGAACATAACACGAAAGACTGGACGCACTGCCTCCTAAGTCGGACGGCAAATGCTAACATACAGGCAACCTGGCCTATCCCTCTCATGAACTCAAAAGGCCCAAAGTAACTCGGGCTAAGCTTCCTCTGTTATCCAAAACTCGTCACACAGTCTGCTGGAACAAGCCTGAACCAACTATCTGAACCTTGCCAACATCGAACCAATCGACCGGCAACTTACACTTCCGCCCCTACAAGGCTTCATAAGGCAACATCCGAACACTGAAATGGTAGCTAAAAACACTCCTTCAACAGGAGACAACAATCCTTGCAACTACCCCTGAAATCCAAACACCGGCAGAGGCGAATGTGGTCGAGACTCACTGAGTTCCTAACCTGCTCGTAAAACTTCCAAAAGAACGATCGTACCACTGGCCCCACTGCGTCATAAGGTGAAGGTAGGCACCGATGCGACCTTACAACCTTTCTGATATAACGTCTCGCAACTTGCTACCGAGTACACGGTTTGGGCTAAAAGATAAGACGGGCTGACCTCATCGGCCCGACTACTGATCGAATGCATCCACGAACTCGTACGCTGGTTAACTAAACTTGGGCCTAACACCGTCATGACCCTGTCACAAGGCGGGACCACCAACGACTCACCACCAAACGGCCGCGGGTTGACCCAACGTGCCTCAACCCGACTTCGAACGCAAGACACTAGCTCCCCGATCCGGAAAAATCTCTCTAATCATGTTACGAAAACCTAGCGGTCTTCATAGCTCAACTACCCTCTTTCATTTCACACTACTTAGGGACCTATCCCAAACATAGCTCACGTGCACTATGCACTCCGATAAGGATTAAACATAACACTACACCTTTACTCGAGATGGCCTTACCTCTAAGGTCTCTACGTATAAAACTCTAAGGCTCACACCTTTTCTATCCCCCAAATCTTACTTGGTTAACTAACCATGATTTCTAATCACAATTTACAAAATAACACTTAAGGTATACTCACCTTATCATATATACAAAACTCTAGAGGGTTAAAGATATGTCTGTATCTACTGCTTCACTCCCCTTAGTCGTTCTAATCAAACTCGCCTGAGGCGCATAGCTAAGGAAGATGACAAACTACCCACGAATCTCGAAGGCTAAGTCCTCCTACTAGGACACTCTTTTCGACATCGTGACCACGGCGGTCATAGTACAAGTACCATCTAAAAGACGACATTCCCCGGGATGACATCTGCCACTCTGTGAACCGGAAGCCACAGGTTCACCAACTCCTGATACCCCGAACGCCCCGAACCCGTGGAGGACCTCTCGCAGGTGGATGTGCATAATCTAATCATTGGTGAGGTGACTCGCCTCGAAGTTACCAAAGGACCTTCTTTGCTCTGGCCTCTTCTCGCCCGTTAACCCGTCGATCTCTCGTTTCTCGGCTGCGCGATAAGCCGTCTGCAGGCTATGCTCGAGCCTAATCAAGAATTACTCTTGCACAACCTCTATTAGATAGTCATCAAGACTCGCAGACATCGGTATACTCTCAGTAGCCAAATCCATAGCTAGTAATAGGGTCGCCTCTTTGCGATCTATATTCTCTGTTCGTCGTGGGCGAAGGTTCAAATATCATGGCCGCAGAGGGACCGCCGCCGTATTAAACTCGATGGGGCTAGTGGCGTCGCAGTAACTCCCCGAATGAAGCACTACCTAGGTAAAGGTTGGGCTGTGCCCACGTAACCTCTGCACTCTGCTCGCGCCTCCCAGGCGCGCCCTCCCTGGGCGGGTTGCCTACGCGAGGCATAACGGTAAGGGAAAGAAATACGTTAGAGGTCCAACTTACAACACACTCTAAGGCACGATCTCGAGTGAGAAGAATAGAAACCAATCCTAAATATCCTATAGCCTCTCGATTATTGGTGTGGTGCACAACACAATCGATAATCAAGACTTCATCGATACGATGCGTAGACACTTTCCGAGGATTAATCGCTCGATACCACTTTGTCAAGACTAACCGCCCGTGGATCGTGTCTTACCCGCACCCTAGTGATACAACATCGCAGTAATCGAATAAAAACAATAACATGAAATAACGAAGTATAAAACAATAATCAGGAAAACTTGCTTTTCGCATATATAAACAATCTTTTAAAGCGAGCAGTTTAATCCTTTTACAACCCCGCCACATCGATTTACTGCACCTTACGAATGAAATGACAACAACGACGGACGGGGCCGTCATACTGTCACACGACCGGCGGGCGCGGTGCCTTACCCGCACCCAGTAGTCAAACAACATCGAGAAAATCAGCGGAAATTAAAACTCATACATGATAACCAATGAAAAGAGAAAGCAGCTAACCAACGGTTACCTTTTCTCGAAAATAACTAACACTGAAGCGATAATCCGCCACATCGATTTTCTGAGACTTAAGAATTTTTATAGCATCTCTGACGGGACAGGGCCCCGCCATACCCCTGAATGTACCAAAGTTCTACAACTTCAGGGAACCGTACCAAATGACAAAGTCTCCAAGGAAGGAGCTTTCGAGCTGAACGATCGAAAGTGCGGATCAACAAGCGATGTATCTCGACTGCGGCATGAGCAGCCACGAAGAAGTCGCATAACAACAGTGCAGAGTATGCGAAGCAAAAAATCGTAAATGAAATCATAATAGTCTATAAGGAAAACAGGAGACATGTATGATAACCAACTACAGTACACCACGTATATACAGTTCAGTCAAATCAAATCACATCAAGCCAGGGACTCACGCCCGAAAGATCATTACTCAAAGTGGACGCATACTGCGGCTACCCAACGTGTCAGTATGTTCAACCCAATAACAAGATATTACTCACGGTGGACGCATACTCGTGGGCTACCCAACGTGTCAGTATGTCCCAACCAATAACAAGATAATACTCACTGTGGACGCATACTCGTGGGCTACCCAACGTGTCAGTATGTCCCAACCAAATACCCAGATAATACTCACGCGGGCGATACTGGGCTACCCAACGGTCGGTATGTCCAAACCATTACAAGATAACACTCCTAATAGAAGCATACGTGGGCTACCCAACGTGTCGATATGTCCCAAAGGATCAATATAGTGGAAGCGTACCGGGCTACCCAACGTGTCGATATGTCCATCATACCACCCGATATCCGGCCCTCCGTCGAGAGACTCGGTAGCCCAAAGTCAAACACTTGCACAACAACAAAACTATCACCACAAGCACGAGTAAGTTACACACAACTCAAAGTACCTTCGTTTAAGTCGACAAACCGGGTTCCAACCCCAAAATACTACATTCTTTCCTACCTTCAAAGACCTCTCTTTACGTAGAAACCATACGATACTATCACACGTAGTATCACACACATTCATGTTTAAAACACGTACTTCAAACACAATTAACATAACGTCAAGTATACCTTTTAAAAGTCCAAGTAATTAACTCCTTTAAGGTCAAGTATTCCTACCTTTTAAAACCAAGTCATTTACTTTTCCCTTAAGAAAAGTTCGATATTTGAAAACAAGTGATTTATACTTTCAAACTCAAGTTACTTCTCTTTTCCAAAATCCGAAGACATTATCCTTTGCAATCCATTAAGTTCATTCTTTGTAATTTTAATAAAAGTAAGAACTTTTTATAAATTATTCTCATTTAAGCATACATGATATATGAAATGTAATATCATTTTGTATTATCTTAGTTTCTATGCAGATGGAGGTTTCATCGTTTTAATATAATCAATTAGTCGAAACCATTTCCTTTATTAAGCCATAGATGGTGTGTTCGATACTTGTTCCCACTTTCGAAATCCATTTCACATTCTTATGCCGTTATACCTAACTTCCCATAAAGCTAGTATAACTCTTAAGTTTTCAAAAACCAAGTATTACTCATTACTCACGAATGAGGTTTTACAACTTTTGAATACATTACAAAACTTTCACAATTCTAAGTTAAGTCTCTTATCTTACAAGATCAAGTCTCTTAACTTCTACCAATCAACAACCGTTCTTTTACTCACATAAAGTTGTTATAACTGACTTCCCATAAAGCCGTTATAACCCCTTTATGTTTTAAACCAACCAATTACCACATAAACATTTATGAGACCAAGAGGGCTCATTCTTTAAGCACAGTGCCCATTACTAACGGATAAGACTTACTACTCTTACACCTAATGAAGCCCTTTACACTTCATAACAAGTCAAGAACCACAATTTGGAAAATCAATTTCCTTTAACACACGCGTCGTCAACCGCACTATATATTTCACAAATAGTCATCAAGAGGATAGGAAGAATCACATACCTCGCGACGATTGTCGACACTAAGCAAAATGCTCCACATCTTATCTCCCTTAAGAAGAATATGCTACACGTAGTACTTCAATCCTATAAGGGCCATAAAACGTCTATCAAACTCTAGTTTCGAACGTAGAGTAAACTAAGTACAAGGCCCCTACATTCTATGGAAATTGGACAGAACTTCCTTTGTTTCTATTAACTCGCCACCTTTCACAAGGCCGAAATCAACAAGGCTACAAGATCCAAATCTAAGCCAACTTAACTATAATGTACCTCGTGCTCACAAATCTATACAAACTTAACTATAATGACCTCAGGGCTCACAAATCTATTCAAACTCTAAATATAACGACCTCAGCTCACAGATCTATACTACTATCACAAGTACTAACTCAAAACCCAGAGAAGGGAAACTCTTACCTTTTAGAAAAGCCCACAAAAGCCCTTTTCTTCCACTTCCTTTCCGTCAAACCAACCACCAGCGCTTCCCACAAGTTCACCAACACTTTTTCCTTCTTGCCGCCGCTCCAACAGTTCCCTAAGGCCAGGTTTCTCAAACCTAGAGAGAAGGGAGAGGGTTTTCTCTTGGGAGGTTTGAAATGAAATGGCCAAGTCTTCCAAGACTTGGCCCTAAAATAGGCTTCTATCGTAGTCAAAGGATGGGAGGGACACTTGTCACCCTCCCATAGGCTCTTATAAAAATATCCCGATTTTTCTCCTTTACCCGCAAAATCCGCCTCGGCGCCCGCACCCGCGGCGCCATGCTTCTCGAAAATAATTGCAGCGTCTGCGCGCACGCATTCGGCGGCCGGCGCCAACACCTGCAGACCCTCGGATAATCGCGCGCGACCTCGTTTCTCGGCGCACAACCACGAACCCCCGAATCAAGTCAGCTTTACCAAGGCGCCAAACTTGAAACTTCCATAACTTTTGACTCGATGTCCAATCGACGAGCGGTTTGTTGCGTTGGGATCTAGATTTAACGGGCTACACATTAGGCTTTTAAACACCTCAAATTCTTAACAACTGGGGTCCAACACTCAAAGGTAAACTCAAAGTCCTTCCACACATGTTTGCCAACTTATCTATCTTCTAGAATTTACTGGTGTAACATTCTTCCCTTAGAAACATTCGTCCCGAATGTTCCTTCCAAGTCTTGAGAACACATGCGTGGTATAGTCTTCACTACTATACCTACCAAAACTCATTTATGCCTCTCATGGCCATAATATAGAAATCACGCATCTCCAAATTCCAATAACGGAAATCACCTCTACGTGCAAACATCACTATTTTCTCCTCCCTTGGTCTAAAGGAGACTCTCCTTACTCCGTACCTTCCTTGTACACCCACACCTCTCTAGTACATCGCCCACAATTCATCCACTGCCTGCTTTCTATCACCTTGGAGTCACTACCTCCAACTCGTCCATCTTACTAATCCACGTCATGAGCTACCACTCCCATCACAAACTACTCGTGGAATCATCACACAAACTCCATGTATACCATACACTCAGACAAGGATTAACAAGAGCTTCTACCCAAGACGGCTTTACATCTAAGGTCTCAAAATTTTTCTTATCCCCAAACTTACCCTCTTTAATAACCATGCTTCCAAAACACATAATATACACAAAGCTACCAACATAGCACTCAACACATCACCACAACATCAAAGCATACAATACTCTGAGGGTTAAGAACGCATCAGAACTATTGCTTCACTTCCCTTCTTGTCGCTCTACTCATGTTCTTTCGACGACGCACAAAGGAGGAGGTGAATCGTCCAGCGATCCGAAGATTCGAATCTCAACCTCCGCGCTATCTCGGTGGGACAATTCCTTGCAAAATGGCCCGGTGGCCGCATGTAAAATGTGATTCCCTATTAGCACGACACTCCCCATCGTGGAGCCTACCACAATGGTCACAACGAGGTAAGGGTGGTCCCATCCGACTAACATCCCCGATCCCCAAAACTCGAAACTGGAGCCCGACCGCTCGAATTTTCGAGCCCCGACGATCGAGGTGGAGCACTCCGTCGCGGGCGCATAACTAACCCTGTGAAAGGGCCGCCCGGGTCACCAAAGGACCCTGCTGCCTTGGCCCTACTCTGCTGCTCTTGGTCATTCCGTCGACTCCGACGTGCCTCACATCCAAGTCGTGAGCTGCGTGCGGCAATGTCCACGCGGTGAAGAGCTACTCGAGCAACTCTCGCCAAATAGTCATCAAGCCGTGACATACGGTGCACTCGCCCTCCATGTCGGCTACTAACGCGGGGACGTCTGAGCTGGTGAGTTAAACTCCACGTTGTATTCTGCGAACCGTGCGCGATTCGCCTCAACATCAAAAATCGCTTCGGCCGAGTCCTCCTCGTCCGTGGAGGCAAGAAATGTGCAAGAAATGCCTCCGAGAACTCGTCCCATCTCTTGGAAGTGCATGCCTCCCGGGGCGGCTCGCGAATCAAACCGATCATGCGGTATCACGCGGCCGATGCGAACCTAGGACCACTGACTCGGTCTCCGATGCATTGATAAATCTCATGATCGTCAGAATCGCGTCGGATGAACTCGCGGATCATCCTCGTGCCTCGACGTAGAACTGCGCGGGCCTGGCTCGTAAAGTCCCGCAGCCTCAAACTATCCGATCTCGTGTGAACCATGGTGCATCGAATCTGCTGCGTCGGCCTATCCTCGTGTCGCCACAACCACGGCGATAATCAAGCAACTCCTTGTAACCCGTCTCCTTGCTCGGCCTGGGGCTGGAGGCTCGAGTCTTGTGGTCTCAGAGGCGCCGCTCTACTCGCAGCCTCCTCTGCCGCCTTGCCGCCGGGCCCTGGTTGCCTTCGCAGGCATAATCGGTAAAACGAAACACGCTGAGGTCCAACTTACAACACGGCTCTAAGGCACGATCTCGTAATGAGAAGAAGGGAATCCAATCCTAAATGTCCCGCAGCCTCCTGATTATAGATGTGGTGCACAACACATCGATAATCAAGACTCTACTTAGACACGGTCTGTAGACACTTTCCGAGGACTAACTGCTCTGATACCACTTCTGTCACGACCCGAAACCGGGCCCGCTACTGGTGCCTTACACGGGCACCCAAGTAGTCAAACAACATCAGAGAAAATCAATGGAAATTAAAACTCATACATGATAACCAATGAAAAGAAAAGCAAGCTAACCAAACGGTTACCTTTTACGAAAATAACTAACACTGAACGATAATCCCTGGCATCGGGCATTACGGACCTAAGAATTTTTATAACATCTCTCGGCGGACGGGGCGCCATACCCCGAATGTACCAAAGTTCTACAACTTCAGGGAACCGTACTAAATGACAAAGTCTCAGAAGGAAGGGAGCTTCGAGAACCGAGCAATGATCCAAAGTGCGATCAACAAGCGATGTATCTCAACTGCGGCATGAGCGGCCCGAGAAGGTCGCATAACAGTGCAAGTATGCGAAAGAGAAAAATCGTAAATGAAATCATAATAGTCTATAAGGAAAGCGGGAGACATGTATGATAACCAACTACTGATGCACTGCGTATATCTGATTCGGTCAAATCAAATCACATCAAGCGAGGACTCACGCGCGAAAGATCATTACTCAAAGTGGGCGCGTACTCGTGGGCTACCCAACGTGTCGGTATGTTCAACCCAATAACAAGATAGTACTCACGGTGGGCGATACTCGTGGGCTACCCAACGTGTCGGTATGTCCCAACCAATAACAAGATAATACTCATGTGGGCGCGTACTCGTGGGCTACCCAACGTGTCGGTATGTCCCAACCAAATACCCGGATAATACTCACTGGGACGTACTGCGTGGGCTACCCAGCGTGTCGGTATGTCCAAACAGTTTACAAGATAACACTCCTAATAGCGTACCCGTGGGCTACCCAACGTGTCGATATGTCCCCGAAGGATCAATATAGTGGAAGCATACGTGGGCTACCCAACGTGTCGATATGTCCATCATACCACCCGATATCCTACCCTCGCCGAGAGACTCGGTAGCACAAAGTCAAACACTTGCACAACAACAAAACTATCACCACAAGCGAGCAAGTTACACACGACTCAAAGTACCTTCGTTTAAGTCGACAAACCGGTTCCAACCCCAAAATACTACATTCTTTCCTACCTTCAAAGACCTCTCTTTACGTAGAAACCATACGATACTATCACACGTAGTATCACACACATTAAATGTTTAAAACACGTATTTCAAACACAATTAACATAACGTCAAGTATACCTTTAAAAGTCAAGTAATTAACTCCTTTAAGGTCAAGTATCCCTACCTTTTAAAACCAAGTCATTTACTTTTCCCTTAAGAAAAGTTCGATATTTGAAAACAAGTGATTTATACTTTCAAACTCAAGTTACTTCTCTTTTCCAAAATCCGAAGACATTATCCTTTGCAATCCATTAAGTTCATTCTTTGGAATTTTAAGAAAAGTCGAACTTGTTATCAATGATTCTCATTTAAGCGACCATGATCTAGGAAATGTAATATCATTTTGTCTTATCTTAGTTTCTATGCGGATGGAGGTTTCTACTTGGTTTTAATATAATCAATTAGTGAAACCATTTCCTTTATTAAGCCTGATGGTGTGTTCGATACTTGTTCCCACTTTCAAATCCATTTCACATTCTTATCCGATTATACCTAACTTCCCATAAAGCTAGTATAACTCTTAAGTTTTCAAAAACCAAGTATTACTCATTACTCACGAATGAGGTTTTACAACTTTTGAATACATTACAAAACTTTCACAATTCTAAGTTAAGTCTCTTATCTTACAAGATCAAGTCTCTTAACTTCTACCAATCAACAACAGTTCTTTTACTCACATAAAGTTGTTATAAGCGACTTCCCATAAAGCGTTATAACCCCTTTATGTTTTAAACCAACCAATTACCACGTAAACATTTATGAGACCAAGAGGGCTCATTAACTTTAACAGAGTGCCCATTACTATGGATAAGACTTACTACTCTTACACCTAATGAAGCCCTTTACACTTCATAACAAGTCGAGACACAATTTGGAAAATCAATTTCCTTTAACACACGTCGTCGACCGCTATATATTTCACAAATAGTCATCTGTGAAGAGGATAGGAAGAATCACATACCTCGCGACGATTGTCGACACTAAGCAAAATGCTCCACAAGACTATCTCCCCTTAAGAAGAATATGCTACGTAGTACTTCAATCCTATAAGGGCCATAAAACGCCTATCAAACTCTAGTTTGAGCGTAGAGTAAACTAAGTACAAGGCCCTACATTCTACGGAAATTGGACAGAACTTCCTTTGTTTCTATTAACTCGCCACCTTTCACAAGGTAGAAATCAACAAGGCTACAAGATCCAAATCTAAGCCAACTTAACTATAATGACCTCGGGCTCACAAATCTATACAAACTTAACTATAACGACCTCAGGCTCACAAATCTATTCAAACTCTAAATATAATGACCTCGGGCTCATGGATCTATACTACTATCACAAGTACTAACTCAAAACCCGAGAAGGAAACTCTTACCTTTTAGAAAAGCCCACAAAAGCCCTTTTCCACTTCCTTTCCGTCAAACCAACCACCGCCGCTTCCCACAAGTTCACCAACACTTTTCCTTCTCGCCCGCTCAACAGCTTCCCTAGGCCGGGTTTCTCAAAAACCTAGAGAGAAGGAGAGGGGTTTTCTCTTGGGAGGGTTTGAAATGAAATGGCCAAGTCTTCCAAGACTTGGCCTAAAATAGGCTTCTATCATTGGTCAAAGGATGGGAGGGACACTTTGTCACCCTCCCATGAGCTCTTATAAAAATATCCCTGATTTTTCTCCTTTACATGAAAATCCCGCCTGGCGCGGCCCGCCAGGCCGCTGGCACTCTTCGAGAAAATAATTGCACGCGTCTGCGCCATGGCATTCGCACGTGGCGCCAACACCCGCAGACCCTCGTACAATCGGCGCGCGCCACGTTTCTCCGTACGGCCGCTGAACCCGAATCAAGTCACTGCTTTACTTGACTGCGCGCCAAACTTGAAACTTCCATAACTTTTGACTCCGATGTCCAATCGACGAACGGTTTGTTGCGTTGGGATCTAGATTTAACGGGCTACACATTAGGCTTTTTAAACACCTCGAAATTCTTAACAACTGGGGTCCAACACTCAAAGGTAAACTCAAAGTCCTTCCAACACATGTTTGCCAACTTATCTATCTTCTAGAATTTACGGGGTGTAACAATACCCCTGAATGTAAGCACCTACAACAACAGGGGACTATACCAAGATAAGCCTCCGGAGAAACGGAGCTTTCCCAAACGCTGAACTGTGACCCTAAGAGCGAGGATCAACGACTGGTGTACCTTTACTGCAGCGTGAACGGCCCGGAGGTCAACAAGAGTGCCGAGTATGTGAAATCAAAATAAATCGTAAATGAAATCATAGTAGTCTATATAAAGCGGGGAGACATGTATGATAACCAAACTACGATTCCTGATAAATAAGCGATCGTGTCAGTGGGGACTCACGCCAAGTCATCACTCAAATATAACTATGGGTCTCACGCCACAACATCAATCATGCGTGGAATACCTTCCTCATCGCTGGCTTATGATATAAAAGCATCAAGGAATACATGAACACCGGGTCCCACTGTGTCCTAATAAAACCCGTGAGGTAAATGCGAAGGCATAGACTACTAAAACCACAGTAACAAGGTCATAAAGCGTATCATGAGATCTGTCTGGCCGTCATGATCAAAGGCGGCCGCTACCCACAGATCTAATGTGGCGTCTAGCCACGAACTCTCATGACTCGCGCGTAGGCCAAACTCGTAGGCCGCGTGAGGTATAACCCGCGTCGGTGGCTTCCCGGCGTCCGCTCGACTCGCGATCGCGTGGCCACATAGCGGCGTGACCATAAAGGCGCTAACACGGAACTCTCGTAGCTCGCGTAGGCCCGGGACCGCGTGAGGTATTCTCGAATCATAGGTCACACAGACTTTGAGTCTACCGCGTGGAGGCTTAACCTCGGAAACAAGTCAAGGTGGTGGTATAATACCAACATAACGGTGATCTTTAAACAACTTAAAAGCGCAATCGAGGGAAAACCCCTTTACACAAACATCACAAGATACTAACACACGTAGCATCCTAGCATGTTTACTTATCAAACAACAAGAAAGTATTACAAGGCTATCACAAACCAACACAATCAAGTTATTCACACAAGGTACTTTATGTTAACAAGTTCGGGTATCTATCCCCAAAGTACTTCATACATTAAATCTTTAAAAGATCCGTTTCTTTCACATAAGTCACACAATACCCGTAGTATAAAATAGAGTGGATCTTTTTAAGTAAACCAAAACACTTACCTTTGTAAAATCAAGTAACAACATTATTTTCCAAGCGTCCAAGTTTGCCTAATTTCAAATGTTCATGTTTCTTATTTTAGAAGGTTTAAATGTTCATAGTCTTATTCATTTAAGAATATAATTCTCTTTAAACAATCTGAAACATAAGCCTTATATGTGAGTAGGATATTCTTGTTTATAACAATCTTATTACAATGACCATGATCTAGGAAATATCATTTTGTCTCATCTTAGCTTATGCAGATGGAAGTTTCTCTGGTTTTATTAATACTTCATTAATCAAAACATTTCCCTTTATTAACGCGATGGTTTGTCGATACACATTCTGATTTCCGAAATCAGTAAAACATTATCCCTTTTAAAAAACCAAGTACTCATTACTCACGAATGAGGTTTCACACAAAATTCATATAACTCATTTAAGTTAAGTCTCTTATCTTACAAGATCAAGTCTCTTAACTTCTAAAATAAATAAATCATTCGTTTTATGTTATACCCCGTATTTTCAGAGTATGTACGTAAGGACGTACGTAGAAAAGTTTGGGTTTTAAAGTAGGCTTGGCCGATTATTTTTGTGCACAACACCCGGTTAGAGTCGTTTTTCGACGAAACGTTTTACATAACTTGCGAAAGGAAAATTCCGGCTATGTCATTTCTAATTTTTGCGGATTTTTCCGAGAGACGAAACATTTTGGACCAACGAGAGGGCGACACTTGTCACCCTCTCATTGGGGACGTTGGGCGGCAATGACTTGGACGAATTGCTTGGCTTTTTGTCAAGTAGTTGGTAGGATATTTTGTGGTAGATGGATAAGGTGCACATGGATGAATCTTGACCCTAAACTTGCCTTGCACTTGGCATGATCTTGGCCATTGGTTGGCCTTTGCTAGACCTATAAATACCCCCCCCTTTGGAAGACTTATTCATCCTAAAAAAAATTCTAAGTCTAAGAAATCCTCCCTCCTTTGTTGTGGTGTTTCGTCCAAACACCCCCATCCCCCTTTGAGAAGCCCCCTTGGCCGAGAGCCCCTCCCCCCTCCTAGTGGTGCTAGCCGTGGGGTACCCCCCCCTAGCCTAGTTGTTTTCGTATATAACCCCCCTTTGTGGTATAGAAATACTCTCCAAGTATTGTTATTATGCCCAAATACCTTAGCCTTATACCTTGTAGTATTCCAAGGTTATACCTATACTAAAAGCCCAGAAATACTATTATACTTTCCGTCAGTCACAAAAACCGAAACCCTAAGGAAAATCTCCATAGTTAGTTGGAGTGTTTTTTAGAAGTTGGTTAGAACTTCTAAGGGTGGTTTGGAGCGGGTTGGAGCGCACGGAGTAGGAGCTAAGCGTTGCTCAGGATCGACATTATACTCGGATAATTTTGGGCTTATCGAGGTAAGTACTACTGTCCTTCTATTGTAATTGGAAATTACATGTTGTAGGAATATATAGTTGAAGTATACTATATATAGAACTGAACATAGTTTTGTGGCAATGTCTTTGGACTTAAGCCTGAATTTAAAGAAGAGAACTGAATAATTACGTGGATGTATTATGAGACTTGTGTAGTTTGTGGGTAGGGAAGGGCCAATTTCCGTAGGATCTTGTATCTAGAATTGTTCTACCAGTAGTCTAGACTTTAATAGACTTGTATAACCTGTTTAGGTTGAATGTTCATGAGTGGCGTGTCTACTTAAGAAGGTGGACCAAGAAGCTAATGTTATAGCCGATGAGCGATTTGCTAATAGTCGATAATCGTCGCGAGGTATGTGAACCTCTTCCTATCTCTTCTAGCATGATATGTGTATAACTATGTAGTACGGTAGACGACGTGTGTTAATTGAACATAGTTGTACTGATGTCTTTGAGTTAAGCGAATAATAATAATCTTGAAGTAGTTCAGAGAATTAAACTGCTTTTAAAGAAGAGTAATACTTGGTTTTAAAAGCTTAAGAGTTATACTAGCTTTATGGGAAGTTAGGTATAACGGCTTAAGAGAGATAAAGCGAATGATTTATTTATTTTAGAAGTTAAGAGACTTGATCTTGTAAGATAAGAGACTTAACTTAACTCAATTATATGAATTTTGTGTAAAACTCATTCGTGAGTAATGAGTACTTGGTTTTTAAAAGGGATAATGTTTCATGATTTGAATCGAATGTGTATCGACAAACCATCGGCGTTAATAAAGGGAAATGTTTTGATTAATGAAGTATTAATAAAACCGGTAAAGAGAAACTTCCATCTGCATAGAAGCTTAAGATGAGACAAAATGATATTTCTAGATCATGGTCATTGTAATAAGATTGTTATAAACAAGAATATCCTACTCACATAAGGCTTATGTTTCTGATTGTTTAAGAGAATTATATTCTTAAATGAATAAGACCATGAACTACTTAAACCTTTCTAAAATAAGAAAGCGTGAACATTTGAAATTAGGCAAACTTGGGCGTTTGGAAAATAATGTTGTTACTTGATTTTACAAAGGTAAGTGTTTTAGTTTACTTAAAAGACAATCACTCTATTTTATACTACGTATTGTGTGACTTATGAAAGAAACGTATCTTTTAAAAGAGTTAATGTATGAAGTACTTTGGGGATAAAACCCCGATCTTGTTAATTATATAGTAGAAAGTGCCTTGTGTGTATAACTCGATTGTGTTGGGTTGTGATAGCCTTGTAATACTTTCTTGTTGATTTGTTAAGTAGACATGCTAGGATGCTACGTGTGTTAGTATCTTGTGATGTTTGTGTAAAGGGGTTTCCCCTCGATTGCGCTTAAATTGTTTCACTATCAGCCGATATGTTGGTATTGTACCACTGTCGACTTGTTTCCGAGGTTAAGGCGCCTCCGTGCGCGGTAGACTTCGAGTGTCTGTGTGACCTATGATTCGAGAATACCTCATGCGGGTCCGGGCCTATCGAGCTACGAGTTCGGGTTAGTGTGCGGCGCTTTATGGTCACGCGATTTATGTGGCGTGCGGGCGAGTCCGGCGGATGCGGGAGTAGCCACCGATGCGGGGTTATACCTCATGCGGCCGATGAGTTTGGCTATCGCGAGTCGCGGAGAGTTCGTGGCTACACGCGCACATTAGATACTGCGGCGAGTGGCGGCTTTGATCGTGATCGATGCATGCATCTCATGATACGATTTATGACGCTTGTACTGCGTGGGTTTTAGTAGTGGCTATGCCTTCATTACCTGCACGGTTTTATTAGGACAGTGGGACTCGTGTTCATGTGTATTCCTTGATGCTTTTATATCATAGATCCAGGCGAGGAAGGTATTCCACTGCATGATTGATGTTGTGGCGTGAGACCCATAGTTATATTTGAGTGATGACTTTGGCGTGAGTCCCGACTTGACATGACTGCTTATTATTGTGTACTGTAGTTTGGTTATCATACATGTCTCTGCTTTATATAGACTACTATGATTTCATTTATGATTTATTTTGATTTCACATACTGGCAATTGTCGACCTCGCTTCGGCTACGTTAAATGCCGCAGTAAAAGGTACACCGATCGTTGATCCTCGCTCTTGAGTCACGCTCGTTTGGGAAGCTCCGTTTCTCGGAGGCTTATCTTGGTATAGTCCCCTGTTGTTGTAGGTGCCATCTCTCGGGGTATGGCGAAGCCCCGTCCCGGTTGTTGTCATTTCATTCGTAGAGGTCTGTAATGCGATGTGGTGTGGTTGTAAAAAGGATTAAAGCGTCGCTTTAAAAGATTGTTTATATATGCCAAAAGGCAAGTTTTTCCACATTCTTGTTTGCGTGCCATAATATTTTCATGTCTTGTTTTATGTTCCGATTACTCGATGTATGACTACTTGGGTGTCCGGGTAGGCACTATCACGGCAGGTTCGTGCGTGACAAAAGTGGTATCGAGCGATTAATCCTCGGAAAGTGTCTCTGCAAGTATCCGGTAGTCTTGATTATAGGTGTGTTGTGCACCACACCATAGTCGTGAGGCTATAGGATATTTAGGATTGGTTTCTATTCTTCTCACTGAGATCGTGCCTTAGAGTGTGTTGAAAGTTGGACCTCTAACGATTTCTTTCCCTTACCGCTATGCTCGCAGAGGCAACCCAGCGGCCGAGAGGGCAAGGCAAAGCGGGGAGCTGCAAGTGTAAGTTACGAGGGCGTTACGAGAAACTCCAATCATTACCTAGGGTAGTGCTTCATTCGGGAGTTCTGCGTCACACCAGCCCTGGGCAGAAGCTTAAGACGGCACGGGCAGCTCCACGCTTACGTGATATTTGAATCCTCTGGGCCTACCGACTGCACGTATCATGAATCTGCAGCAGGCGACTTCGCATTAGCTACGGATTTGCCATCAGAGTAGCATACCGACATCAGCAGTGCGTGCAGAAGTAAGCGTCATGACAGGTTGCCACTAGCCCCCAAAGAGAGCTTAAAGACGCAAGGCAGCTCCTATCATGCACATGATATTTGAACCTTCGCCTAATGGCATCAGAATGAATATGAACTGCAAAGAGGCGCACCCCCTCACATTAGCTATGGATTTGGCTACCGAGAGTATACCGATTTATCACGCGTAGTCTGAAGTGACTATCTAAGAGAGGGTCGCAAAGAGTAATTCTTCGGGCTGTTTTGAGCATGGCCTGGTAATGGCTTATGCGCATCAGGCCGAGAAACGAGATCGACGGGTTAACAAAGGATGTGCCAGAAGAGACCGCAGCAACAAGGTCCTTTGGTAACCTTCGAGGCGAGTCACCCCACCGGGCCGGATTAGATATGCACACCACCGGCAGGTCCTCCACGGATTTCGCGACGCTCGGGGCATGCAGGAGTTGGTCGAAGCTCCGTGGCTTCCGCCACAAAGGTGGCGGTCATCCCTGGAATGTCAAGCCTTTTTAGATGGTACTTGTTGTAAGAAAGATGGTCGCGGCGTCCTGCGACCATGATATTTGAACGCCGGTTCCACGACGAGCAGAGAATATGAATTGCAAAGCGACCTGTTACTGTTATGGATTTAGCTACCGGAAATTATCTGGAATTCTGTGAGTCTTGATGACTATCTAAGAAATTCGTGCGAAGTAATTCTTGATTAGGCTTGGCGTAGCACGTATGCGGGCTTATGCGCATCGGTAGCGTAGGAATCGGCGGGTTGAGGGCGAAGAGGACGGAGCAGCAGGTCCTTTGTAGCGTGTGTTGCCGAGGCGAGAGTCCTTATCGCGTGAGTTAGATATGCACATCCACCCGGTCGAGAGGTCTCGCGGATTCGGGGCGTTCGGGGTGATGCGAGGTTAGTCGGAAGCTCTAAGAGCCGGTTGTGATGTGAAATTAAATCGAGAGATATGTCGTCTTTAGATGGTACTTATTTATTACTATGACCCAGTCGAGTCCCGATGTCGAAGAGTAGGAGGACTTAGCCCGAGATCTCGTGGGTGGTCATCATCTTCTTAGCTGCGCCCTCACGAGCGAGGTTGATTGTAATCTACTCGGGCGAGGAGATAATCTGACTGCTTTAACCTCTAGGGATTAGTATGTGTGATAAGATGAGTATACACTTTAAGTGTTATTGTGTAAATTGTGATTGCATCATGGTTAGTTAACCAAGTAAGAGATTTGGGGGATTGAAAAGGTGCAGGCGCCTAGGTTTATGCGTAGAAGCCTTAGAGAGTAAGGCCATCTCGGTAAATCGGTGTAGTGTTATGTTTGATCCTTATCGAGTGCATAGTGCACGTGGAGCTATGTTTGGGATAGGTCCAAGTAAGTGTGAAATGAAGGGGTAGTTGAGCTAAGAAGACCGCAAGGTTTAGTTTCGTAACGGATTAGTGAAATTGTTCCGATCGGGAGCAAGTGTTTACGCGAGAGTGGGTCGGGTTGAAGCCATGCGCGCGTCAACCCGCGCCGCGAACACTTTTGGGTCGGCCGGCCATTTATGGTAGTGTGGTCGAGGGTGGTTAGGGCCCAAGTTTAGTTAACTTGACGCACCGTGCATTCGTGGATGCATTCAACGTTGACCAAGATCGATTGAACCGTGTTCTCGATCGGGGCCCATTTATTCTTTGTGTTGATATGTCGGAAGGGTTGTAAGGTCGCACGCAAGTGCCTACCACCTTATACTGCATGCGGAGCCTGTGCAGTATCACTGCTTTTCTCGAAGTTTTACCGTTATACCTCAGATTTCTGCAGTATGCACGTAAGTGAATACGCATAAAAAGGTTAGCCTGAAAGTTAGGCTTGACGAAATTATTGGGCACAACTCACAAAACGAATAGTTTTCCGACGAAACGCTTCCACAATTTTCATAGGATAAATTCGCTATGTCATTTCTTATTTTTGCGGATTTTTCCGAGAGGCGTAACACTTGGACCAATGAGAGGCGACACTTTCCACCCTCTCATTGGTGGACTGTCACGGCATTAGGGCCGATTGAATGCCAAGCCTTGTCATAAAGTTGGATAGATATTTTGTGTGCAAGTTGGCAAGGACACTTGCCTAAATCCTCGCCTACACTTGCCTTGCTTGGCATAATCTTGGCCATTGGTTGGCATGTCTTGACCTATAAATACCCCTTGTTGAAGAGTTATTTCATCCTAAATTGAGCAATCTATCTAAGTCTCAAATCCTCCCTCTCCTCTTGTTGTTTCGTCCAAACACACCCTCCCTCGAGAAGCTTGGCGAGGCTACCCCACCCTAACTGTGAAACCTACCCCCTCCCTTGATAGAAAAGTTGCCTTCTAGTATTGTTATAATGCCCAATTTAACCTAGCCCAAATCCCTTAGTACTTAGTAGAAGTTGTGAGAAACTTCTAAGGATTCTTGGAGCACTCGAGCTTTGGATTAGGAGCTAAACCTCGCTCGGGATCGACTTTTACTTGGATATTATTGGGCTTATCGAGGTAAATAATCCTAACCCTCTGTTGTAATTAAAGAATGCATCTTGTAGAAGTATTGAAATAAGTATAAATACTTAGAAGGTTTGTTAAGAATAGAATTGAACTGTAACACCTTAGAAGGGTATAAAGAAGAATATACTGTTGTGCTTACATGGGAATGCTTTCACATGAACTTATATAGCTCAGGGTAGGGTTGTCTTTGCCCGACTTTCCGTAGAATTGAGGACCCTCTGTTTAGAATGACCTACGTAATAGTCTAGACTTTGATAGTTGTGCTGTGACTATTATAGGCTGATTCTCTGCGCGCGACATACTCGACTTGGCAGGTGGATTTCGCCGAGAAGGTATGTGATTCTTCCTATACCCTTGAGCATGATATGTTAAGTATATATAGTACGGTAGACGTACATATGATAATCGGCAATGTCTTTTGACTTAAGCCTGAATAATAAGAACCTTGAAGTATGTCAAAGGAATAATGAATCATATTTAACAAAAGAGTAATATTTGGTTTTAAAACAAAAGCTTAAGAGTTATACTAGCTTTATGGGAAGTAGGTATAACAACTTAAGAATGATAAAAGGAACTGTTTACTTGTTTGTTTATAAAAGCCTTGTATTGATTTCTGTTAAGTGTAGTAAGATTGGTTGATAGGTAGACATACTATGATACTGCATGTGTTAATTGTCTTGTAATGTTGTGAAAGGGGTCGTTCTTGCATTACGCTTACGTTGCTAACCGTAAGTCCGTTGTAATCGTTATTGTATCACCTACCCCTTGACTTATTATACCGGTGGCTTGTCACCTTGATCGGTCTATACGGCTATCACGATCTATGAGACTATGCGGGTCGCGGTATGCTCGTGATTGATCATTCGGGTGTTTAGCGTCACGCGAGATGCCCTATGCGGTCCATGGGACTATGCGGTCTTTTGAGGCTATGCGGTGCGGAAGTCGAGGAGAATGCAGGGCTAGCTACCCCGTGCGGGGAATACCTCATGCGGGTGCAGTGTGACTTTATGCGACTACGGAAGTCGAGACTAGGCACGCAGAATGATACTATGGGCGGTTGGCCTTGCTTGATCATTCGCGGCCTAGACTAGACTATTCTGCTTTTCCTATTCATGTTATTGTTGTGATGTGGCACTATGTGCAATTAAAGCCAATGTATTTGTGAAAAGGTTTTGAATACTTTGATTTCATTTAAAGTACTTTATAGTTTCACATACTTGGTACTGTTATGACCTCCTTGAGTGCGTTCATGCCGCGAGTTCTAGAGGAAGCAGTACTAGATCCACATCCTTAGGATCTCTACGTTGGTGTCGGGAGCTCCACTCTCTAGGAGGCTCTACTTTTGGGTATGATCTCACTGTTGTAGATAGTTTGTCTGATCCAGGTATGGCGGGCCCTGTCGCCATAGTTGTTATTTTCCTTAGAGGTGCAGTAGTCATGTTATACGGTTGGGATGTAACGCAAAACTTGGTTTATGTATATACGCGAAAGGCAACCTTTTCTTCGGATAAAATGTTCTAGTTATATCATTTGCATGTCTTGTTTTATATTCCGTGATTGTTCTCGATGTATGACTACTTGGGTGCGGGTAAGGCACGATCCACGAGCCGGGCAGTCGTGACAAAGTGGTATCGAAGCGATTAATCCTCGGAAAGTGTCTGACCGCATCTAGTAAGTCTTGATTATCGGTGTGTTGTGCACCACACCAATAATCGTGAGGCTATAGGATATTTAGGATTGGTTTCCATTCTTCTCACTCGAGATCGTGCTTTAGAGGCGTGTTATAGGTTGGACCCTCTAACGTATTCCTTTCTATGGGATTATGCCTCCACGTAAGGCAACCCGCCCGAAGGGCAAGGCGGAGAGGCTGCTAGTATGACACGAGGTTCACCAGGCTCGAGCCAGTCTTTACGGCGATGCCTCGACGGCGAGTTCTACGCCGCTGGCCCCAGAGCTTAGGGCCACGGCGGCGATGAGACCACAGTGCCTCGCCTCGATCCTCGGCCGGGGCGAGGAGTTAGGGTACGGAGATGGCGATTACTAGCCAAGGTCGTGGCCGATATGAGAGAGAGGTTTGAAGCGACCATTCGATGCAGTTCCGGCTCGTGCACCCGTTGTTCACCGGAGGCGGATAGTTTGAGGCTACGGACTTCCTTAGTTGTAACCGCGAGTTTTACTGGTCGAGGCCGGAGGATGATCCGCGAGTTCATCCGTCGATTCAGAGGATTATGCGGGTGGTCGAGGCTTCAGAGACCGAGTGCAGTGACGTCGGTTCGCGTCGGTGCGTGATACCGCAATCGATTGGTTCGATCATGGGAGCTTTCGGGAGAGCATGCACTCCAGCGTAGGATGAGTTTTGAGGCTTTTCTCACACAACTTGCCTCCGCGAATGAGAGAGGGCACGATCTGACAGATTTTTATTCTTGAGGCGGGAGGGGCCTTACGATTAGAGAGTACAATGTCGAAGTTTGATTCATTGGCTCAGTATGTTCCCCGTGCCGTAGCGAATATGGAGGGCCGGGTGCATCGCTACGTCACCGGCTGAAGCGACTATATGGCCGAGTCTTGTGCGGGTGTGTCCCTTCACGAGCATGGACATTACTCGTATGCAGCTCATGCATTAGGATCACGAGGCGTAGAGACGCCGGGTAGACCGATATCGGCCAAGAAGAAGGCCAAGACGGCGGTTCTTTTCGTGGTTCTCGAGGTGGCGGCATCGCGAGGTCCAGATTTGCACCACAAGCGGCTCGAGCACTCCTACATCATTCTGATCTGACCCAGGCGATCGGGCGGTCGGGGCCCGGGACTTGATTTCGGGTAGCGAAGTGCTAACCGTTCGAGGTCTGCTCGGTGTGCGTTGCGGTAGATTCCATTCGAGCTGTTATGCTACTACGGAACTTGCCATACTTGTGGCGCAGGTCATTTCGCGAGTTTGCGGCCGGCGTGGCGGGGTAGGGCCCGGCTACAGTGCATTGCGCTTCATCCCCGACGATTACTCGCCCGGGCGTGGTACGCAGAGATCGGCGAGTCGCGGCGGTCGTGGCGCGAGTCCCGATTCGCGGTCCTCGAACCGCATTTATGCTGTCGGTAGCGGGATCGGGAGGCCTCACCGATGTCGTCCGGTACCTTATCGGTTCGGGTTTGATGTATATGCTTTGATAGATCCGGGTTCTACTCTGTCCTATATATCTCCCCTTGTTGCTAGTAGGATAGGGATAGAGCCTGAGTCCATAGACCCTTTCGAGGTAGCTACGCCGGTGGGGGATTCGGTGGTAGCTCGGCGGGTATATAGAGCTTGTCCTGTAACCATTTACAGTCGTCAGACCCTTGCCGACTTGATAGAGTTGGAGATGATTGATTTCGACGTGATCATGGGGATGGATTGGCTAGCTTCTTGCTATGCCAATGTAGGCTGAGAGAGAGAGTGGTGCAGTTCGGTTCCTGAGGAGCCGGTTGTTGAGTGGGAAGGGAGCACGGTATCGCCGAAGGGTAGGTTTATTTCCTACCTCAAGGCTAGGAAGATGGTGCAGAAGGGGTATATCTACCATCTCGTTCGGGTGTTTGATACTGAGGCTGCGGTACCAGATTTTGAGCGATTCAGTGGTCAGAGTTCTCGGACGTGTTTCCAGACGACCTCCCGGGTATCCCTCCTGAGAGGGAGATCGAGTTTTGTATAGATGTGCTGCCAGACACTCGGCCTATTTCCATTCCGCCATACAGGATGGCACCTGCCGAGTTGAGAGAGTTGAAGGAGCAGCTGAGTGATTTGTTGGAGAAGGGTTTCATCAGACCTAGTGTTTCTCCCTGGGGGGCGCCGGTATTGTTCGTGAAGAAGAAGGGCGGGGCGTTGCGTATGTGTGTTGATTACTGAGCGGTGAACAAGGTGACCATTAAAACAGATACCCTCTTCCGTGATTGATGATTTGTTCGATCGGTTGCGAGCGCGAGATGTTTTTCCAAGATTGATCTGATCGGGCTATCATCGAGTTCGAGTTAGAGGTGGATGTCCCTGGATCGCATTCCGACGGTGCGGGCATTATGAGTTCGGTCATGTCTTTTGGGTTGACCAATGCTCAGCGGATATTCATGGATTTGATGACCGAGTGTTCAAACCATTTTGGACACATTTGTGATAGTGTTCATTGATGATATCTTGGTTTATTCTCGCTCAGAGCAGGAGCATGCGGAGCATTTGAGGACTGTGTTGACAGTTCTCCGGGATCAGCAGCTGTATGCGAAGTTTTCCAAATGTGAGTTTTGGTTGACTTCGGTAGCTTTTCTTGGGCATATTGTCGGGGCTGATGGCATTCGAGTGGATCGCCAAGATCGGCGATTAGGACTTGGCCTAGACCTACTACTCCGGCTGAGGTTCGTAGTTTTACGGGCCTTGCGAGGATATTATCGGTTCGTAGAGAAGTTTGCTTCTATCTCTGCACCATTGACTAGGGTGACTGAAAGCGGCTAAGTTTGATGGGCGATGCGTGTGGCGGGGTTTCCGATTGCTAAAGGAGGCGGCGGCGCCCCGTTCTTACTCTTCACGAGGTCGGATAGTTACGTAGTGTATTGTGATCGTCGGGCATCGGGTTGGGATGTGTGTTGATGCGGCGGGCGAGTTATAGCATACGCATCGGCGGCTTAAGATACGAGAGGAACTACCCACATGATTTGGGTGGCGGTGATACACGCTTTGAAGATGCGGAGGCGCTATTTGTATGGGGTTCACGTGGATATTTATACGGACCACAAGAGCCTCGGTATATCTTCGGCCAGAGGAGGCCGAACCTACGGCAGAGGCGGTGGTTAGAGTTCTTTGAAGGACTATGACGTGATATCTGTACCACGGGAAGGCCAACGTGATGGCGTATGCATAGCCGTAGGTCTATGGGTAGCTTATCGGATATTCAGCTGAGAGGAGGGCATGGTTCGTGATTTGCATCGATTAGCGAGCCTTGGTGTCCGTTTGATTGATTACGATAGCGGTGGGGTTAGAGTTCGTGAGGTTGCCGAGTCTTCCATCGCTGAGGAGGTGAAGAGGCGATTCGAGGATCGGCTTTGATTCGATATCGTGATCTGACTCTTCGTGAGGGCAAGGGTCCTTTTGAGTAGCACGATGGGGTGCTAAGGTTTGAGGCGAGTTGTGTGTTCCGGATGTTTGAGGACTTGGCGAGTTCTTGGGAAGCACACAGCGCGTTACTCTATCCATCCGGTCGACCAAGATGTACCACGACCTTAGATCGTGTATTGGTGGGATGGTTTGAAGAGGGCGTTGCGAGTTCGTAGCTCGGTGCGTGTTGTCAAGGTGAAGGTAGAGCACCGAGGCACGGTGGTTTTATTCTGGCGATAGAGATCCGGCACGGAAGTGGGAGGTAATCAACATGGACTTCATCACAGATTGCCTCGCACTCGGAGAGACATGATTCTATATGGGTTATCGTCGGCGGTGTAAATCAGCCCACTTTCTTCCGTCGGGGCGACTTTTTGGTGAGGATTATGCGGACTTTACATCAGAGATCGTCGATGCATGGAGTCCCTATTTCGATCATATCGGAGAGGAGCCCGGGCTTTCGGCTAACCGGAGGTCCTTCGAAGGGTTTAGGGGCAGGTGAGCACAGTCGCATTTCATCCACAGACAGACGAGCAGAGCGCACTATCGCACTCTTGAGGATATCTTTGCGAGCACGTGTTATTGACCGGGGGTAGGGAGGATCACTTGCCGGTAGAGTTCGCGTATAATACGGCTACCACTCTAGCATTCGGATGGCGCCGTATGAGGCTTTGTATGGGAGGAAGTGCGGTCGCCGATAGCATGGTTCGATGTGGGCGAGTACGATTAGTGGGACCAGACTTGGTGCGTGAGCGATGGATAAGGTGAAGCTTATCCGAGGCGGCTATTGACGATTTCGAGTCGGCAAGTCGTATGCGGATCATCGGCGTCGACATCCGAGTTCATGATTGATGATTGGGTTTTCTGAAGGTGTCACCCATGAAGGGTGTGATGAGATTCGGGAAGAAGGAAAACTTCGGCCCAGGTACATTGGGCGTTTGGTGTCGCGAGGTAGGCAAGGTTGCCTATGAGTTGGATCTGCCGTCCGATCTGGAGGCAGTGCATCCGGTGTTTCACGTTTCTATGCTGAGGAGATGTATCGGGGATCCATCCAGGGTACATCCGATTGACGATGTCCAGGTGACCGAGGGGTTATCGTATGAGGAGGTTCCCATAGCGATAATCGATCGTCAGGTTAGGCGTCTGCGGACGAAGGACGTGGCTTCCGTCAAAGTCCTGTGGCGGAACGAGCTTAGGGAGGAGATGACGTGGGAAGCAGAGGAGGACATGAGGCAGAGGTACCCTCACCTATTCCCCACACCTCCAGGTAACTCACTTTCCTGCTTATAAATTTTCGTTATCATTTTGCCTAAATGTTGTTTTGTGGCCGTGTGTGGCATTTGCAACTGTTTAAGTTATGAAGAACCTTTTCGTTATCTGTGGGAAGGAACATTCGGACGAATGTTTCTAAGGAGGAGAATGTTATACCCGTATTTCGGAGTATATGCGTAAGGGAATACGTAAAAGGTTAGCCTTGAAAGTTAGGCTTGGGCGAAAATTATTGGGCACAACTCACAAAGCGAATAGTTTTTCAGCGAAGCGTTTCCACGGCTTTCATAGGATAAATTCCGCTATGTCATTTCTTATTTTTGCGGATTTTTCCGAGAGGCGTAACACTTTGGACCAATGAGAGGCGACACTTTCCACCCTCTCATTGGTGGACTTGTCACGGCATTAGGGCGATTGAATGACAAGCCTTGTCATAAAGTTGGATAGATATTTTGTGTGCAAGTTGGCCAAGGACACTTGCCTAAATCCTCACCCTACACTTGCCTTGCACTTGGCATAATCTTGGCCATTGGTTGGCCATGTCTTGACCTATAAATACCCCCCTTGTTGAAGAGTTATTTCATCCTAAATTGAGCAATCTATCTAAGTCTCAAATCCCTCCCTCTCTCTTGTTGTTTCGTCCAAACACACCCCTCCCCTTGAGAAGCTTGGCGAGGCTACCCTTTAGCCTGGCAAAACCTACCCCCCCTCCCTTGATAGAAAAGTTGCCTTCTAGTATTGTTATAATGCCCAATTTAACCTAGCCCAAATCCCTTAGTACTTAGTAGAAGTTGTGAGAAACTTCTAAGGATTCTTGGAGCACCTTGGAGCTTTGGATTAGGAGCTAAACCTCGCTCAGGATCGACTTTTTACTTGGATATTATTGGGCTTATCGAGGTAAATAATCCTAACCCTCTGTTGTAATTAAAGAATGCATACTGTAGAAGTATTGAAATAAGTATAAATACTTAGAAGGTTTGTTAAGCATAGAATTGAATGTAACACCTTAGAAGGGTATAAAGAAGAATATCTGAATCAGACTTACATAGAATTTGTTTTCACTGATGAACTTATATAGCTCATGGGTAGGGTTGTCTTTGCCCGACTTTCCGTAGAATTGAGGACCCTCTGTTTAGAATGACCTCTGAGAATAGTCTAGACTTTGATAGTTATGCGTGACTATTATAGGCTGATTCTCTGTAGCGACATACTCGACTTGGCGGTGGATTTGTAGGAAGGTATGTGATTCTTCCTATACCCTCGAGCATGATATGTTAAGTATATATAGTACGGTAGGCGTACATATGATAATCGGCAATGTCTTTTGACTTAAGCTGAATAATAAGAACCTTGAAGTATGTCAAAGGAATAATGAATCATATTTAACAAAGAGTAATATTTGGTTTTAAAACAAAAGCTTAAGAGTTATACTAGCTTTATGGGAAGTAGGTATAACAACTTAAGAATGATAAAAGGCGTTTACTTGTTTGTTTATAAAAGCCTTGTATTGATTTGTTAAGTGTAGTAAGATTGGTTGATAGGTAGACATACTTATGATCTGCGTGTGTTAATTGTCTTGTAATGTTGTGAAAGGGGTCATTCTTGCTTTGTGCTTACGTTGCTAACCGTAAGTCCGTTGTCTTGTTATTGTATCACCTACCCCTTGACTTATTATACCGGGCTTGCCACCCTTGATGCGGTCTATCGGCTATCACGGTCTATGAGACTATGCGGAGTCTGCGGTATGCTCGGGATTGATCATTCCGGTGTTTAGCGATCACGAGGATGCCCTATGCGGTCCATGGGACTATCGCGGTCTTTTGAGGCTATGCGGTGCGGAAGTCCGTGAGAGTGCAGGGCTAGCTACCCCGTCGGGGAATACCTCACGCGTGCATGTGTGACCTATGCGGACTCGGAAGTCGAGGACTAGGCACGCAGAATGATACTATGGGCGGTTGGCCTTGCTTCGATCATTCGCGGCCTAGACTAGACCTGTTACAGTTTTCCTATTACTGTTATTGTTGTGATGTGGCACTATGTGCAATTAAACTGAATGTATTTGTGAAAAGGTTTTGAATACTTTGATTTCATTTAAAGTACTTTATAGTTTCACATACTTGGTACCTGTTGTACTGACCTCCTTGGGGCCGTTCAATCCGCAGTTCTAGAGGCAGTACTAGATCCACATCCTTAGGATCTCTACGTTGGTGTCGTGAGCTCCACTCTCTCGGAGGCTCTACTTTTGGGTATGATCTCCTGTTGTAGATAGTTTGTGCATCGAGGGTATGGCGGGAACCTGTCGCCATAGTTGTTATTTTCCTTAGGTGCGTAGTCATGTTATACGGTTGGGATGTAACTGCAAAACTTGGTTTATGTATATATGCCGAAAGGCAACCTTTTTCTTCAGATAAAATGTTCTAGTTATATCATGTTGCATGTCTTGTTTTATATTCCGCTGATTGTTCTCTGATGTATTGTGACGCCCCGAAAATCGGGCCCGTCACTGGTGCCTTACCCCGGGCACCCTAGTGATACAACATCAGAGAAAACCAGCGGAAAATAAAACATGAATCATGAAACAAGAGATATAATAAATAAACGAGCCAACCAAGCAGTTGCCTTGGTATATCATAAAACCCGACAGTTTAAACCTTTTACAACCCACGCCCAACAATTACTCTGCACCTCTAAGATTTAACAACTATGACGGACGAGGCTCCGCCATACCCCTGAATGTAAAAGCATCTACGACTGTGGTAACATACCAAAAGATAAGCCTCGAAGGAACGGAGCTTTCAATACGCTGAAAGGTGATCCTAAGCGAGGATCGGCATGATGTACCTTTTACTGCGGCATGACGCGGCTTCCGAAGGAGTCGATAACAGTACCAAGTATGTGAAATCAGAAATCTGTAAATGAAATCATAATAGTCTATATAAAGCGAGAGACATGTATGATGACCAAACTACGTGATATAACATATAACCCGATTCAAGACGAGGACTCACGCTCCAAATTATCACTCGTGCGTGGAATTTCTTCCTCATGCCGTGATTTATGATATAACAATACCAAGGATTATACATGAACACCATGTCCCACGTGTTATAAAAACCGTCAGACAAGTATAACTACCGATCCGACCGTACCAATAATACAATGCAAAAACACGGCCGTCACGGGGCAAGTGCGGCCGACTACAGGATACTGGCGGTCACGCGGTGGCCGGGGCAAGTCTGGTCGACCACTGGGGACCACGGCGTATCACGAAACTTCGTCACTATCTTGAGCGGGGCAAGTGCGGTGACTACGGATACCAAGGCCGAATCGATCACGAGGCGGGGCAATCGAGCCGACCACCGGATACCAGCCGAACGGTGAAACCTCAACGATCAACCCCTCTATCGAGAGCGGTAACACGAAACACCACACTTGCACAACAAAGGCTATCATCACAAGCATAGGCAAGTTTCACAACAACAAGCATAGGAATGTTTCACCACAACAAGCATAGGCAAGTTTCACATCACTCAAAGTACCTTCATTTTATGCCAAAGTCCGGTTTCAACCCTAAAGTACTACGTCCGTTAAATTCTTTAAAAGAGATCCATTACTTATCAAAGTCACCCGATACCGTAGTATTAGAATGACCAACCCACATTCCTTTTCAAAATCAAGTAACAACATTCTTTTCCTAAGTTCGGTTTGCCTAGTTTCAATTACTCAAGCTTCTCATTTTCAAATGGTTTCATAGTTCATAAACTTAATCACTTGATTCCTTTTTAGAACAATTGAGTAATATAAGTCTCACGTGAGTAGGTTATTCTTGTTTACAACATTCTTATTACAAAGACCATGATCTAGAAAATGTAATATCATTTTGTCTCATCTTAGTTTCTATGCGGATGGAGGTTTTCTACTGGTTTTAATACAATTCATCATTATTCAATACATTTCCCTTTATTAACGCCGCGGTGGTCCTGTCGATACACATTACGATTTCCAAATCGGTAAAACATTATCCTTTAAATAAAACCAAGTACTCATTACTCACGAATGAGGTTTCACACAAACATCCACATTAAAACAAATAAGTTAAGTCTCTTATCTTATAAGATCAAGTCTCTTAACTTCTAACATCAAGAAACCATTTTCTTTACCTTTCTTAAGACATTATACCTAACTCCCCATCAAGCTAGTATAACTCTTTTTAAAACCTTTAAAACCAAGTGTTACTCTCCTTCAAAACGATTTAGAAATCTTTTGAAATACATCAAGTTCTTTATTATAACTAGCGCTTATAATTCACATCGATTACCTTTTAAAACCACAAAGTATTTTCTTACCTACATAAAGTCGTTATAACCAACTTCCCATAAAGCCGTTATAACACTTTATGTTTTAAGAACAATCAAACACAATTAACACATGCGTCACCGCATTACATAGTTCACACATATCATGCTAGAAGAGATAGGAAGAGGTTCACATACCTCGCGACGATTTAACGACAATAAGCAAAATGCTCCAAGTACTACAACCTTGCTAGCCCTTTCCACTCCTCGAGTAGAATACGCTACTCTTAGTACTTTCACCTATAAAGGCCACAAACGTCTATTAAATCTTAAACACACGCTCCCATCTTTCTACTGAAAATTCTAGCGACCTCCCCCAAATGACAGTAAATCTCCTCCTCGATCGAGGCCGGCTACCAAGCCAACCCGGGGGGGGGGGGTTAACACGTCTAACCGGACGCGTACAATTCTACTACACAATAATGCTACATAAGTCTACTGTAATACAACCCTCGGTAATTACGATTCGGTTCTTCTCTTTATTATCCTTCTATGTGATTCTTGCTCAATTTCATTCTTGAGCTTAAGTCAAAAGACATTGCCATAATACTAAGTTCATTCTATATATAGTATATAACACTATATATTCAACACTATGTAATTTCCAATTACAATAGGACAAGATATTTACCTCGATAAGCCCAAAAATTATCCGAGTTTAAAGTCGCTCCCGAGCAAGGTTTAGCTCCTCCTCCGAGTGCTCCATCCGCACCAAACAACCCTTAGAAGTTCTACAACTTCTACTCCAAACTTCAACAACGGTGAAGATTTTCCTTAGGGTTTAGTGTAGAGGCTAAGGAAAGTATAATCGTATTTTCGGGTTTTTCGTACAAAGGGTACTTTGGAAAGTACTTCAGGTATTTGGGCTAAAGTATTTTGGACATTATAACAATACTTAGGAGAGTATTTCTATACCACAACAAAGGGTATTATCTGAAAACAACTAGGCTAGGGGTACTACGCCAAGGCACCACCAAGGGGAGCTCGGCAAAGGGGAAAGGGGTGTGGTGGACGAATTTCACAAGGAGGAGGAAGAGAACTTCAAGACTTAGGCAATTCGTGGATGAAGAAAGTCTTCACAAAGGGAGCTATTTATAGGCCAAGCAAAGGCCAACCAATGGCCAAGATCCATCCATGTGTTAGGCAAGTGTAAGGCCAAGATCAAGCCAAGTGCACCCACAAAACACTCCACAAAACACTCCACAAAACAAGCCACAAAACAAGGCACAAAAGGAGGGACCAATCGGCCAAGGCCAAGCCTCCTCTTTGCCGTCCAATGAGGGTGACAAGTGTCACCCTCCCGTTGGTCCAAAAATGTTCCGTCGCTCGGAAAAATCCGCAAAAATACTAAATGACATAGCCGGAATTTTCCCAACGTAAGCTGTGGAAACGTTTCGTCAGAAAACGACTCTATTCGGCACTTGTGCCCAAATTTCGAACCAAAGCCAATTCTTAAGGCAAAAAAAAATTTAATACGTACGCCCTCACGTACATACTCTGGAAATACGGGGTATAACATTCATCCCCCCTTAGAAACATTCGTCCCGAATGTTCCTTCAAGGTCTCAAAACAACAGGCGTCAGTATAGTCTTCACTGCTATACGTACGAAAACAATCATGCCACACCTGGCCACAAAAACATACGTTCACTTTTCCCCTTTCTCGTAGTACTCGTCACGAACACTCGAACTCGTTCTAGTATCCGTACCACACTTCTGTCAACGCTTCTGTTTCCAACCCTTGGAGTCACTACCTCCAAACTTGGTCATCTCACTAACCTCGATTTCCCCTAAGGCCATTCCCGGCCTTCACGAACTGATTCTGATCGAACGCATCCACGAACTCATACGATGGTCATCTAAACTTGGGCCTAGCACCCTCGTGACCCTACCACCTGGCGGGACCACCCAGAACTGACCCCACCCCAAACCGGGTTATGGGTTGACCCGCAAATGGTCCTCAACCCGACCCCAACTGCGCAACTCTTGTTCCCGATCCGAACAATCTTACTATTTCACATCATGAAAGCTACCACTTCCATCTCACACTACCCAGGGACTTACCCTTTTCACTAACCAGGTTTCTAAATCACATTTTAGCACAAAGCTATCCAAACATAACATTAAACACATCAACAACATCAATACAAACAAAACTCTAGAGGGTTAAGGATATACCTGAAACTAGGCGGTTCAAGGACCGCTAAAGCGAACTCCCACCGCGACCTCTCAGGGGCCTTCCGGTGTCTGAGCATCCCGCTGCTACGGAAGGTGAAGAACCCGAATCGCTCTAGTAGTCCATGCTATCCTACCGCTACCCACGGTGGACGATCTCTTGCCGATATGGCCTGTTGGCAAAAATAACAATCTCCCGAGTTAGTACGACACTCTCCCTTATGAAGCTTTCCACAACGGCCACACTGAGACAAGGGCAACCTCATCCGGCGAGCACTCCTGCTCCCCTGAAAATCTGAAACCTGGGAGCCCCGACCTGCTCCTGAATATCCCGAAGGTCCCGAAGCCGGGAGGACCACTCTGTCTTGAGGTACATAACTAGTCTGCCTTGAGGCGGTCCGCCTCGAAAGTCACCAAAGGACCTGCTGTTACGGCCCTCTTCACGACTTTGGTCATTCCGTCGATTTATCCGCTCCTCACATCCAAGTGTATACGCTGCGTGCGAGCAATGTCCATGCCGGTGAAGAGCTACACGAACAACTCTCTGCAAGGCAATCATCGAGCCACCGTAACATATCGGTGCACTCGATCCTCCATACTAGCTACTAACGCGGGGACGCACTGGCCAATGAGTCGAACTCCACATTGTACTCCCGAACGTGCGCGGATTCACAGAACACCAAAAATCTGTCGGCGAGCCCTCCTCATCCGGGAGGCAAGAAATGTGCAAGAAAGGCCTCCGAGAACTTCGTTCCATACCGCTGGAAGTGCATGCTCTCCTGGACAGCTCCCGAATCAAACCGATCATGCGGTATCACGCGATTGATGTGAACCTGTGGCCACCGACTCGATCTCCGATGCCTTGATCACTCTCACGATCCGTCAGGCGTCGGATGAACTCCCGCGGATCATCCTCGTGGCCTCGACCCATAAAACTCGGCGGCCTACAACTCGGAAAATCCGTAGCCTCGAACTATCCGATCTAGGGTGAACCATCGGTACTCGGGCTGCTGCGTCGGCCCACTTATCCTCAAGTCGGCCTGACCACGGCCATTAATCGCCCACTCTGTAACTCATCTCCTCTGCTCGGTGCGGGATCGAGGCTCGGTCTTGTGGTCTCTGCCGCTGCTCTACTCGCAGATCCCTCTGCTGCCTTGCCCTTCTGGGCCCGGGTTGCCTTTCGCAGAGGCATAACTGGTAAAAACGAAACACGTCCGAGGGGTCCAATCTTATCACAGCTCTAAGGCACGATCTCAGAATGAGAAGAATGGAAACCAATCCTAAATGTCCTATAGCCTCACGATTATAGATGTGGTGCACGACACACCGATAATCAAGACTACTAGACACGGTCGTAGACACTTTCCGAGGATTAATCGCTCGATACCACTTGACGCCTCGAAAATCGGGCGTCATCAGTGCCTTACCGGGCACCTAGTGATACAACATCGAGAAAACCGGCGGAAAATAAAACATGAATCATGAAACAAGAGATATAATAAATAAAGCCAAGCAAAAAGCGATTGCCTTCAGTATATACATAAAACCCGAACAGTTTAAACCTTTTACAACCCTGCCCACAACAGTGCTACAGACCTCTAAGATTTACAACAACTATGACGGGACAGGGCCCCGCCATACCCCTGAATGTAAAAGCATCTACAGACTCAGGGTAACATACCAAAAGATAAGCCTCCGAAGGAGAGCTTTCGATACGTTGAAAGGTGATCCTAAAAGCGGGGATCGATGCGATGTACCTTTTACTGCGGCGTGAACGCAGCCAAGGAGGTCGATCTAACAGTACTAAGTATGTGAAACGTAAATCAGAAATGAAATCATAATAGTCTATATAAAGCGGGAGACATGTATGATGACCAAACTACGTGATATAACATATAACCGATTACATCAAGAGCGAGGACTCACGCCTCCAAATTATCACTCGTGCGTGGAATTTCTTCCTCACCGCGGCTTATGATATAACAATACCAAGGATTATACATGAACACCATGTCCCACTGTGTTATAAAAACCGCACAGACAAGTATAACTACAGATCCGACCGCACCAATAATACAATGCAACCAAAACACGGCCGTCTGGGCAAGTCACGAGCCGACTCGGATACAGGCCGGCCACGCGGTGGCAAGGGGCAAGTACGGTGACCACGGGGACCACGTATCACGAAACTTCGTCACTATATCGAGCGGGGCAAGTCACGGTGACTACGGATACCAAGGCCGAATCGATCACGAGGCGGGGCAGCACGAGCCGACCACCGATACCAGGCGAACAAGAAACCTCAACTATCCAACCTCTATCGAGAGCGGTAACACAGAAACACCACACTTGCACAACAAAGGCTATCATCACAAGCATAGGCAAGTTTCACAACAACAAGCATAGGAATGTTTCACCACAACAAGCATAGGCAAGTTTCACATCACTCAAAGTACCTTCATTTTATGCCAAAGTCCGGGTTTCAACCCTAAAGTACTACGTCCGTTAAATTCTTTAAAAGAGATCCATTACTTATCAAAGTCACCCGATACCCGTAGTATTAGAATGACCAACCCACATTCCTTTTCAAAATCAAGTAACAACATTCTTTTCCTAAGTTCCAGTTTGCCTAGTTTCAATTACTCAAGCTTCTCATTTTCAAATGGTTTCATAGTTCATAAACTTAATCACTTGATTCCTTTTTAGAACAATTGAGTAATATAAGTCTCACGTGAGAGTAGGTTATTCTTGTTTACAACATTCTTATTACAGCAGCCATGATCTAGAAAATGTAATATCATTTTGTCTCATCTTAGTTTCTATGCGGATGGAGGTTTCTCCGGTTTTAATACAATTCATCATTATTCAATACATTTCCCTTTATTAACGCCGCAGGTCTGTCGATACACATTCTGATTTCCGAAATCAGTAAAACATTATCCTTTAAATAAAACCAAGTACTCATTACTCACGAATGAGGTTTCACACAAACATCCACATTAAAACAAATAAGTTAAGTCTCTTATCTTATAAGATCAAGTCTCTTAACTTCTAACATCAGTAAACCATTTTCTTTACCTTTCTTAAGACATTATACCTAACTCCCCATCAAGCTAGTATAACTCTTTTTAAAACCTTTAAAACCAAGTGTTACTCTCCCTTCAAAACGATTTAGAAATCTTTTGAAATACATCAAGTTCTTTATTATAACTAGCCAGTTATAATTCACATCAGTTACCTTTTAAAACCACAAAGTATTTTCTTACCTACATAAAGCTGTTATACCAACTTCCCATAAAGCCGTTATAACACTTTATGTTTTAAGAACAATCAAACACGATTAACACGTATGCGTCCGTACTACATAGTTCACACATATCATGCTAGAAGAGATAGGAAGAGGTTCACATACCTCGCGACGATTTAACGACAATAAGCAAAATGCTCCAAGTACTACAACCTTGCTAGCCCTTTCCACTCCTCGAGTAGAATACGCTACTCTTAGTACTTTCACCTATAAAGGCCACAAACGTCTATTAAATCTTAAACACACGTTCCCATCTTTCTACAGAAAATTCGGCAGCACCTCCCCCCCCCCCGCAACAGCGTAAATCTCCTCCTCTATCGAGGTCGGCTACCAAGCCAACCAGGGGTTAACACGCCTAACCGACGCGTGCAATTCTACTACACGAGAATGCTACATAAGTCTCAGAATACAACCCTAGGTAATTACAGTTCAGTTCTTCTCTTTATTATCCTTCTATGTGATTACTGTTCAATTTCATTCTTCAGGCTTAAGTCAAAAGACATTGCCATAATACTAAGTTCAGTTCTATATATAGTATATAACACTATATATTCAACACTATGTAATTTCCAATTACAATAGGGGGACAAGATATTTACCTCGATAAGCCCAAAAATTATCCGAGTTTAAAGTCGCTCCTGAGCAAGGTTTAGCTCCTCCTCCGAGTGCTCCAATCCGCACCAAACAACCCTTAGAAGTTCTACGCAACTTCTACTCCAAACTTCAACAACGGGTGAAGATTTTCCTTAGGGTTTCGTGTAGAGGCTAAGGAAAGTATAATCGTATTTTCCGGGTTTTTCAGACAAAGTACTTTGGAAAGTACTTCAAGGTATTTGGGCTAAAGTATTTTGGACATTATAACAATACTTAGGAGAGTATTTCTATACCACAACAAAGGGTATTATCTGAAAACAACTAGGCTAGGGGTACCCACGCAAGGCACCATGAGGGAGCTCTCGGCAAAGGGGAAAGGGGTGTGGTGGACCAATTTCACAAGGAGGAGGAAGAGAACTTCAAGACTTAGGCAATTCGTGGATGAAGAAAGTCTTCACAAAGGGAGCTATTTATAGGCCAAGCAAAGGCCAACCAACGGCAAGATCCATCCATGTGTTAGGCAAGTGTAAGGCCAAGATCAAGCCAAGTGCACCCACAAAACACTCCACAAAACACTCCACAAAACAAGCCACAAAACAAGGCACAAAGGAGGGACCAATCGGCCAAGGCCAAGCCTCCTCTTTTTGCCAATGAGGTGACAAGTGTCACCCTCCGTTGGTCCAAAAATGTTCCGCTCGGAAAAATCCAAAAATACTAAATGACATAGCCGAATTTTCCCAACGTAGTCTGGAAAGCGTTTCGTCGAAAACGACTTATTCGGCACTTGTGCCCAAATTTCGAACCAAAGCCAATCCTTAAGGCAAAAAAAAATTTAATACGTATGCCCTCACGTACATACTCTGGAAATACGGGGTATCACATGTATGACTACTTGGGTGCCCGGGTAAGGCACCAGTCACGGGCCCCGGAACGGGTCGTGACATTACCAGGCAAGGTTAAGAACTCAGGTAAGTCTCAGAATCGCATTCGCCCTCGGGCCAGTGTGTGGATTTCAGGGGTAGTTGTGGGGATTGTTGTCTCCTGTGGAGGGAGTGTTTAAGCTACCCTTTCAGTGTTCGGATGTCGCCTTATGAAGCCTTGTAGGGGCGGAAGTGTAAGTTGCCGGTCGTTTGGCTTGATGTTGGCAAGGTTCGGATAGTTGGTTCAGGCTTGTTCCAACAGACTGTGGATAGGGTGAAGCTTATCTAGAAGAGGTTTTTGGCAGCTCAGAGAAATCATGCGGATTATCGGCGACGACGCTTAGAGTTCAGGTTGACGATCGGTCTTCTTGAAGGTACCACCCCGGATAGGGTGTGACGAGTTTTGGAAAAACAGAGGAAGCTTAGCCCGAGTTACTTTGGGCCTTTTGAGTTCATGAGAGGGATAGGCCAGGTCGCCTATATGTTAGCATTTGCCGTCCGACTTAGGAGCGGTCGTCCGATCTTCGTGTTATGTTCGAGAAGGGAATCTGAGATCCATCCAGTGTTCCCGATTAATGATGACCACGTTAGAGATAGTAACCCCAGTTTTGGAAATCAAGCGATGTGAAATGTGGTAAGAGTTCGAGTGTACAAGTGTCTGCACGACCTCGAGGATCGCATGCAGCCCGGTACCATTTGTTGGGTCGCCGGAGTGACACTAGAACCTCGCGGCAAAGTGACAAAAGTGGTATCATTTCTTTTGTAAAGAGAAGGTGCGAAGGAAGTATATTTTAGACCCCGGAGAGAGGTATTTGTGGTGATATTAGAGGTGTTTCCTCGTGGACTTGGATGGAAGTATTTTGCGCGGGTGTTTTACGTGGCAGTGTGGCAGGTTTGTTCTTGTAAGTATAGTGGTGAAGACTATACTGGCGCGCGTTTGTTTTGAGACTTAGAAGGAACATTCGGGACGAATGTTTCTAAGGAGGGGAGAATGTTATACCAGTATTTCCGCAGTATGCGTGGGACGTGCGTAGAAAAGTTTGGGTTTTAAAGTAGGCTTGGCCGATTATTTTTGTGCACAACACCCGGTTAGAGTCGTTTTTCGACGAAACGTTTTACATAACTTGCGAAAGGAAAATTCCGGCTATGTCATTTCTAATTTTTGCGGATTTTTCCGAGAGACGAAACATTTTGGACCAACGAGAGGGCGACACTTGTCACCCTCTCATTGGGGACGTTGGGCGGCAATGACTTGGACGAATTGCTTGGCTTTTTGTCAAGTAGTTGGTAGGATATTTTGTGGTAGATGGATAAGGTGCACATGGATGAATCTTGACCCTACACTTGCCTTGCACTTGGCATGATCTTGGCCATTGGTTGGCCTTTGCTAGACCTATAAATACCCCCCCCCTTTGGAAGACTTATTCATCCTAAAAAAAATTCTAAGTCTAAGAAATCCTCCCTCCTTTGTTGTGGTGTTTCGTCCAAACACCCCCCTCCCCCTTTGAGAAGCCCTTGGCGAGAGCCCTCCTCCTAGTGGTGCTGTAGTAGGGTACCCCTAGCCTAGTTGTTTTCGTATATAACCCCCCTTTGTGGTATAGAAATACTCTCCAAGTATTGTTATTATGCCCAAATACCTTAGCCTTATACCTTGTAGTATTCCAAGGTTATACCTATACTAAAAGCCCAGAAATACTATTATACTTCCCGTCAGTCACAAAAACCGAAACCCTAAGGAAAATCTCCATAGTTAGTTGGAGTGTTTTGTAGAAGTTGGTTAGAACTTCTAAGGGTGGTTTGGAGCGGGTTGGAGCGCACGGAGTAGGAGCTAAGCGTTGCTCAGGATCGACATTATACTCGGATAATTTTGGGCTTATCGAGGTAAGTACTACTGTCCTTCTATTGTAATTGGAAATTACATGTTGTAGGAATATATAAGTTGAAGTATACTATATATAGAACTGAACATAGTTTTGTGGCAATGTCTTTGGACTTAAGCCTGAATTTAAAGAAGAGAACTGAACTGTAATTACGTAGGACTGTATTACAGTAGACTTGTGTAGTTTGACGGGTAGGGAAGGGCTGCCCAATTTCCCGTAGGATATTGTATCTAGAATTGTTCTACCGAGTAGTCTAGACTTTAATAGACTTGTATAACCTGTTTAGGTTGAATGTTCTGCGAGTAGCATGTGCTACTTAAGAAGGTGGACCAGGCTAGCCGGGTTATAGCCGTGGAGCGATTTGCTAATAGTCGATAATCGTCGCGAGGTATGTGAACCTCTTCCTATCTCTTCTAGCATGATATGTGTATAACTATGTAGTACGGTAGACGTACGTGTGTTAATTGAACATAGTTGTACGGCAATGTCTTTTGAGTTAAGCCCGAATAATAATAATCTTGAAGTAGTTCAAGAGAATTAAGAACTGTTTTTAAAAGAAGAGTAATACTTGGTTTTAAAAGCTTAAGAGTTATACTAGCTTTATGGGAAGTTAGGTATAACGGCTTAAGAGAGATAAAACGAATGATTTATTTATTTTAGAAGTTAAGAGACTTGATCTTGTAAGATAAGAGACTTAACTTAACTGAATTATATGAATTTTGTGTAAAACCTCATTCGTGAGTAATGAGTACTTGGTTTTTAAAAGGGATAATGTTTCTTGATTTGGAAATCAGAATGTGTATCGACAAACCACTGCAGCGTTAATAAAGGGAAATGTTTTGATTAATGAAGTATTAATAAAACCAGTAGAAACTTCCATCTGCATAGAAGCTAAGATGAGACAAAATGATATTTCCTAGATCATGGCTGCTGTAATAAGATTGTTATAAACAAGAATATCCTACTCACACATAAGGCTTATGTTTCTCAGATTGTTTAAAAGAGAATTATATTCTTAAATGAATAAGACCATGAACTACGAAACCTTTCTAAAATAAGAAACGTGAACATTTGAAATTAGGCAAACTTGGACGTTTGGAAAATAATGTTGTTACTTGATTTTACAAAGGTAAGTGTTTTGGTTTACTTAAAAAGACAGTCACTCTATTTTATACTACGGGTATTGTGTGACTTATGTGAAAGAAACGTATCTTTTAAAAGAGTTAATGTATGAAGTACTTTGGGGATAAAACCCCGATCTTGTTAATTATATAGTAGAAAGTGCCTTGTGTGTATAACTCGATTGTGTTGGGTTGTGATAGCCTTGTAATACTTTCTTGTTGATTTGTTAAGTAGACATGCTAGGATGCTACGTGTGTTAGTATCTTGTGATGTTTGTGTAAAGGGGTTTCCCCTCGATTGCGCTTAAATTGTTTCACTATCAGCCGATATGTTGGTATTGTACCACTCACCTTGACTTGTTTCCGGAGGTTAAGCTGCCCTCCGATGCGGGGTAGACTCAGGCGGGTCTGTGTGACCTATGATTCGAGAATACCTCATGCGGGTCCCGGGGGCCTATGCGGAGCTACGAGAGTTCCAGGTTAGTGTGCGGCCTTTATGGTCATGCGGTCTATGTGGCCATGCGGACTGCGAGTCCAGGCGGATCTTGGGAGTAGCTACCCTCGATGCGGGGTTATACCTCATGCGGCCGATGAGTTTGGCCTATGCGGGTGCGGAGAGTTCGGGGCTGACGCGCGCACATTAGATCTGCGAGCGGTGGCGGCTTTGATCATGTGACCAGTGCAGACAGATCTCATGATACGCTTTATGACCTTGTTGTGCGTGGGTTTTAGTAGTCGGCTATGCCTTCGTACTTACCTGTGCGGTTTTATTAGGACACGGGTGGGACACGTGTTCATGTGTATTCCTTGATGCTTTTATATCATAGGCTGGCGGTGAGGAAGGTATTCCACGGGCATGATTGATGTTGTGGGCGTGAGACCCATAGTTATATTTGAGTGATGACTTTGAGGCGTGAGTCCACGACTTGACATGATCGCTTATTTATTGTGATCGTAGTTTGGTTATCATACATGTCTCTGCTTTATATAGACTACTATGATTTCATTTCTGATGTTATTTTGATTTCACATACTCGGTACTGTTATCGACCTCGCCCGTGCGTTCATCTGCGGTAAAAGGTACACGATCGTTGATCCTCGCCTTAGGAGTCACGATTCAGCGTTTGGGAAGCTCCGTTTCTCCGGAGGCTTATCTTGGTATAGTCCCCTGTTGTTGTAGGTGCTTACATTCAGGGGTATGACGGGGCCCTGTCCCGTCGTTGTTGTCATTTCATTCGTAGAGGTGCAGTATCTTGATGTAAGCGTGGTTGTAAAAAAGATTAAACTGTTCGCTTTAAAAGATTGTTTATATATGCCAAAAGGCAAGTTTTTCACAGATTACTGTTTCGTACTTCATAATATTTTCATGTCTTGTTTTATGTTCCGCTGATTACTCTGATGTATGGCTACTTGGGTGTCCGGGTAAGGCACCAGTCACGGGCCCGGGTTCGGGTCGTGACATTTTATCTCTCTTAAGCCGTTATACCTAACTTCCCATAAAGCTAGTATAACTCTTAAGCTTTTAAAACCAAGTATTACTCTTCTTTTAAAAACAGTTCTGAATTCTCTTGAACTACTTCAAGATTATTATTATTCGGGCTTAAGTCAAAAGACATTGCCGTACAACTACGTTCAACTAACACACGTACGTCTACCGTACTACATAGTTATACACATATCATGCTAGAAGAGATAGGAAGAGGTTCACATACCTCGCGACGATTATCGACTATTAGCAAATCGCTCCACGGCTATAACCCGGCTAGCCTGGTCCACCTTCTCAAGTAGCACATGCTACTCGCAGAACATTCAACCTATACAGGTTATACAAGTCTATCAAAGTCTAGACTACTAGGTAGAATAAATCTAGATGCAAGGTCCTACGGAAAATGGGCGAGACTTCCATCAGTCAAACTACACAAGTCTCATGTCTGATCCTACGTAAATACGATTCGATTCTCTTCTTTAGATTCAGGCTTAAGTCCAAAGACATTGCCACAAAGCTATGTTCAGTTCTATATATAGTATACTTCAACTATATATTCCTACAACATGTAATCTCCAATTACAATTGTAACGACCCGAAAATCGGGCCCGTCACTGGTGCCTTACCCCGGGCACCCTAGCGATCCAACATCAGAGAAAACCAGCGGAAATAAAAACTTTAAACATGAAATGAGAGTCATAATAAATAAACAGGCCAACCAAAACAGTTGCCTTCATCAAATATACATAAATACGACGCTTATCCTTTTTACAAACCACCGCAACAATTACTCTGCACTTAAGATTTACAACAACTATGACGGACGGGGCCCGCCATACCACGAATGTACAAGAACCTACAACTCGAGAACACATACAAAGATAAGCCTCAGGAACGGAGCTTTCAACACGCGAAAGGTGATCCTAAGAGCGAGGATCACGAACGATGTACCTCTACTGCGGCGTAACGCGGCCCAAGGAGGTCAAGATAACAGTACAGTATGTGAAACTGCATATCATCGTAAATGAAATCATATCGATCCATACAAAGCGGGAGACATGTATGATAGCCAAACTACGATTCAACATAAAGCGATCAAGTCGTGACTCGCCTCAAAGTCACCACTCAAATATAACTATGGGTCTCACGCCCACAACATCCATCATGTTCGCATCATGGCGCGTGCCGGAATCTTGCGACGGTGTAGACATGTCCATGATGCAACAATAATAATCAAGATAACAATCCAAATGGAAGCATACGTGCGCTACGATCGTGTCGGTATGTCCAAAGAACAATAAGACAACATTCCAAATGGACGCATACTGCGCGCTACGCGCGCCGGTCGATATGTCCAAAGGGAAACAATAAGACAACATTCCAAATGGACGATACTGCGTGCGCTACGCGTCGTCGAGATGTCCAAAAGGAAATCACAAGACGATAATCAAAATGGAAACATACCCGCGCCACGATCGTGTCGAGATGTCCAAAGCGATCAACAACAATAATACTATCAATAGGAACGTACCCGTGGATTTTCTCCGTCAATGCCGACACGTCCAAGTAAGTTCTCAACCAGTCAACCGACCCTCCATCGAGAGACGCGGTAACACAGAAATACAACGCTTTGCACAACAAAGGCTATCACAACAAGCATAGGCAAGTTTCACAACAACAAGCATAGGCAAGTTTCACAACAACAAAGTACTTTCATTTTATGACAAAATCCGGGTTTTAACCCTAAAGTACTACGTACGTTAAGTTCTTTTAAAAGAGATCCATTACTTATCAAAGTCACCCGATACCCGTAGTATTAGAATGACCAACCCACATTCCTTTTCCTAAGTTCCAGTTTGCCTAGTTTCAATTACTCAAGCTTCTCATTTTCAAATGGTTTCATAGTTCATAAACTTAATCACTTGATTCCGTTTTAGAACAATTGAGTAATATAAGTCTCACGTGAGAGTAGGTTATTCTTGTTTACAACATTCTTATTACAGCAGCCATGATCTAGAAAATGTAATATCATTTTGTCTCATCTTAGTTTCTATGCAGATGGAGGTTTCTACTGGTTTTAATACAAATCATCATTATTCAATACATTTTCCTTTATTAACGCTGCAGCGGTGCTGTCGATACACATTACGATTTCAAATCAAGAAACATTATCCTTTAAATAAAACCAAGTACTCATTACTCACGAATGAGGTTTCACATAAACATCCACATTAAAACAAATAAGTTAAGTCTCTTATCTTTTAAGATCAAGTCTCTTAACTTCTAACATCAGTAAACCATTTTCTTTAACTCTCTTAAGACATTATACCTAACTCCCCATCAAGCTAGTATAACTCTTTTTAAAACCTTTAAAACCAAGTGTTACTCTCCCTTCAAAACGATTTAGAAATCTTTTGAAATACGTCAAGTTCTTTATTATAACTAGCGCTATAATTCACATCGATTACCTTTTAAAACCACAAAGTATTTTCTTACCTACATAAAGTCATTATAACCAACTTCCCATAAAGCCGTTATAACACTTTATGTTTCAAACCAATCAAATACTTTAAACACATGTACGTCTACCGTACTACATAGTTACACACATATCATGCTAGAAGAGATAGGAAGAGGTTCACATACCTCGCGACGATTTATCGACAATAAGCAAAATGCTCCAAGTACTACAACCTTGCTAGCCCTTTCCACTCCTCGAGTAGAATACGCTACTCTTAGTACTTTTACCTATAAAGGTCACAAACGTCTATTAACCCCAAAACATAAGTTTCTATCTTTCTATAGAAAATTCGGCAGCACCTCCCCCCCCCCGCCACAGCGTAAATCTCCTTCTCTATCGAGGCCGGCTACCAAGCCAACCAGGGGGGGTTTACACATCTAACCGGACGTGTACAATTCTACTACACAGTAAAACTACACAAGTCTATCAGAATACACCCCATGTAATTACAGCTCGATTCTTTTATTCTTCAGGCTTAAGTCAAAAGACATTGCCACAATACTAAGTAGTTCTATATATAGTATACTTCAACTATATATTCTACAATATGTAATTTCCGATTACAATAGAAGGACAGTAGAGTTTACCTCGATAAGCCCAAAATTATCCGAGTATAAAGTCGATCCTGAGCAACGCTTGGCTCCTACTCCGAGTGCTCCAATCCGCTCCAAACAACCCTTAGAAGTTCTAACCAACTTCTACTCCAAAACTTCAACCAACAGTGAAGGTTTCCTTGAGGTTACTGGCTGAGACTAAAGGGACAAAAGGTAGTATTTCCGCACTTCACGTAGAGGTAACTTTTGGAATACTTCAAGGTATAAGGCTAAGGTATTTTGGGCATTATAACAATACTAGGAGAGTATTTCTATACCACAACAAGCGTATTATACGAAGTAACTAGGCTAGGGGTACCACCCCAAGCCTCACTCTAGGGAAGACCTCTCGCCAAGCCTCACTCTAGGGGAAGACCTCTGCCAAGCTCCACAAAGGGAGGGCTTGACGAATTTCAACTCACAAAGGGAGAGATTTCAAGACTAGAAATGATTTTGGATGAAGAAAGTTCATCAACTAAGGGTATTTATAGCAAACCCAAAGGCCAACCAATGGCCAAGATTTAGCCAAGTGCAAGGCAAGTGTAAGGCCAAGATCGCCAAGTGCACCCTAACCCCTACTCCACAAAACGTTGCACCAAACAAGCCACAAAACAAGGCCAAAACAAGGCACAAAACAAGGAACCAATAGGCACAAAACGTGAGCCAAAAAGATCAAGCCAAAAACGTGAACCATTCGATCACTGACGCCCACTGCTTCCAATGCGAGGTGACACATGTCACCCTCCCGTTGGTCCAACATGTTTCGCCTCTCTAAAAATCCGCAAAATACAAAACGACATAGCCGGAATTTTCCTTCGCAGTTACGCAAAACGCTTCGTCGAAAACGACTCTAACCGTGTTGTGCACAAAGGTAACTTCGGCCATTACCAGGCGGGGTGACACGTGTCACCTCCTATCGCCCTCATAAAACGCTTTTCAAAAATATCCACAATACCGAAATCTCAAAACAAAGCTGCTCCCACAAAATCAGAATTTCTCCCGTGGCCCCACGTGACCATTTCCAAAATAAAACCTCAAAATTCTAATATAATCTATGAAGTCCAAATACCAAACTGGGAATCCAATTCCCATTAACGAACCTTTTCTTCACAAATAACCTAAACTTTTCCGCGAAAACTCACATCTTTCTTTCTTTTCAAAATTTCTGCACTTCGCACGTGCGTCCTCACATACATACCCCGCAACTACGGGTATAACATTCTCCTCCTTAGAAACATTCGTCCCGAATGTTCCTTCTCAAGTCGGATAACGATAAAGTTCCTCTAACAAGTTGCCAATGCCACAGCTTGGCCACGAAATAACGCACGTCCTCTTCTTTCCTTACTCGTCGTGCCCTTCTCGAACACTTGAACTCTCCCAGTACGTACCATACTTCGCCATTACCTGCTCGAAAATCTCGGAGTCACTACCTCCAAACTTGGTCATCTTACTAACCTCAAACTTCCTTAAGGCCATTCCCGCCTTTACGAACCGCTTCGTCGAACGCGCCCACGAACTCATACGATGATCATACAAACTGGGCCTAGCATCCTCGTGACCTACCACCGGGACCACCTAATCGACTTACCTTAATTCGGGCTACGTTGACCCAGATCACGCCCTCAACCCGACCCACAATCGCGTCAAGCCCTTGTTCCCGACACTAACAATCTCGCTAAATCACCTCATGAAAGCTACCACTTCCATCTCACATTACCCATGGACTGATCACTCAAATAAAACCCATGTATACTACGCACTCTGATAAAGGTCAAACATACCACGAATCTTTTACTCAAGACGACCTTACCTCTAAGGTCTCAATCGTGATACTAGTGGTTCACACTTACCATGCCCCCATACTTATCCTCCCAACTAAGCATGTTTTCTAACTCACAATTAACACAACGCTATCCGATCAACACTTAAGGTATACCCACCTTATCACATATACAAAACTCATTGGGCTAGTGACGCCGCAGAACTCCCGAACGAAGCACTACCCTAGGTAATGATTGGGCCCGTGCCCTCGTGACCCTCTCAGACTAACTCGCAGCCTCCTACGCTTTGCCCTCCCGGGCCCGGTTGCCTACGCGAGGCATAACGATAAGGAAAAGAATTTCGCCGAGGTCCAACTTACAACACGTTTCTAAGGCACGATCTCGTAATGAGAAGAATGGAAACCAATCCTAAATGTCCTATAGCCTCCGATTATAGATGTGGTGCACAACACACCGATAATCAAGACTCTACTAGACACGGTTCTGTAGACACTTTCCGAGGATTAATCGCTCGATACCACTTGTAACGACCGAAAATCGCCCACATCGGTGCCTTACCCCGCACCCTAGCGATCCAACATCGAGAAAACCAATGAAATAAAAACTTTAAACATGAAATGAGTCATAATAAATAAACAAAGCCAACCAAAATAGCTTGCCTTCATCAAATATACATAAATACCCGACGCTTATCCTTTTTACAAACCCCGCCCACAACAAAGCATGCACTCTAAGATTTACAACAACTATGACGGACAGGTCCCGCCATACCCCGAATGTACAAGAACCTACAACTCGTGGAACACATACCAAAGATAAGCCTCCAAGGAACGGAGCTTTCCAACACGAAGGTGATCCTAAGAGCGAGGATCCACGAACGATGTACCTCTACCGCGGCGTGAACGCGGCCGAAGGAGGTCGATCTAACAGTACCAAGTATGTGAAAGCATAATATCGTAAATGAAATCATATCAGCATACAAAGCAGAGACATGTATGATAGCCAAACTACGATTCACAACATAGAAGCGATCAAGTCGTGACTCACGCCAAAGTCACCACTCAAATATAACTATGGGTCTCACGCCCAACATCCATCATGTTCGCATCATGGCGCGTGCCCGGAATCGCGACGGTGTAGACATGTCCATGATGCAACAATAATAATCAAGATAACAATCCAAATGGAAGCATACCCGTGCGCTACGCATCGTGTCAGTATGTCCAAAGCGAACAATAAGAAAACAATCCAAATTGACGCAGACACGTGCGCTACGCAACGTGTCAGGATGTCGAAGGAAACAATAAGACAACATTCCAAATGGACGATACTCGTGCGCTACGACGGTCAGTATGTCCAAAAGGAAATCACAAGACGATAATCAAAATGGAAACATACCCGTGCGCTACGCATCGTGTCAGTATGTCCAAAGCGATTAACAACAATAATACTATCAATAGGAACGTACCCGTGGATTTTCTCCGTCAATGCCGACACGTCCAAGTAAGTTCTCAACCAGTCAACCGACCCTCCATCGAGAGACGCGGTAACACAGAAATACAACGCTTTGCACAACAAAGGCTATCACAACAAGCATAGGCAAGTTTCACAACAACAAGCATAGGCAAGTTTCACAACAACAAAGTACTTTCATTTTATGACAAAATCCGGGTTTTAACCCTAAAGTACTACGTACGTTAAGTTCTTTTAAAAGAGATCCATTACTTATCAAAGTCACCCGATACCCGTAGTATTAGAATGACCAACCCACATTCCTTTTCCTAAGTTCCAGTTTGCCTAGTTTCAATTACTCAAGCTTCTCATTTTCAAATGGTTTCATAGTTCATAAACTTAATCACTTGATTCCATTTTAGAACAATTGAGTAATATAAGTCTCGCGAGAGTAGGTTATTCTTGTTTACAACATTCTTATTACAATGACCATGATCTAGAAAATGTAATATCATTTTGTCTCATCTTAGTTTCTATGCAGATGGAGGTTTCTCTGGTTTTAATACAAATCATCATTATTCAATACATTTTCCTTTATTAACGCTTATTGGTGATGGTGTCGATACACATTCGATTCAAATCGAAACATTATCCTTTAAATAAAACCAAGTACTCATTACTCACGAATGAGGTTTCACATAAACATCCACATTAAAACAAATAAGTTAAGTCTCTTATCTTTTAAGATCAAGTCTCTTAACTTCTAACATCAGTAAACCATTTTCTTTAACTCTCTTAAGACATTATACCTAACTCCCCATCAAGCTAGTATAACTCTTTTTAAAACCTTTAAAACCAAGTGTTACTCTCCCTTCAAAACGATTTAGAAATCTTTTGAAATACGTCAAGTTCTTTATTATAACTAGCCAGTTATAATTCACATCAGTTACCTTTTAAAACCACAAAGTATTTTCTTACCTACATAAAGCTGTTATAACCAACTTCCCATAAAGCCGTTATAACACTTTATGTTTCAAACCAATCAAATACTTTAAACACATGTACGTCTACCGTACTACATAGTTACACACATATCATGCTAGAAGAGATAGGAAGAGGTTCACATACCTCGCGACGATTTATCGACAATAAGCAAAATGCTCCAAGTACTACAACCTTGCTAGCCCTTTCCACTCCTCGAGTAGAATACGCTACTCTTAGTACTTTTACCTATAAAGGTCACAAACGTCTATTAACCCCAAAACATAAGTTTCTATCTTTCTATAGAAAATTCGGCAGCACCTCCCCCCCCCCGCCACAGCGTAAATCTCCTTCTCTATCGAGGCCGGCTACCAAGCCAACCAGGGGGGGGGTTTACACATCTAACCGGACGTGTACAATTCTACTACACAGTAAAACTACACAAGTCTACTGTAACACAGTCCTATGTAATTACAGTTCAGTTCAGTCTTTATTCTTCAGGCTTAAGTCAAAAGACATTGCCACAATACTAAGTAGTTCTATATATAGTATACTTCAACTATATATTCTACAATATGTAATTTCCGATTACAATAGAAGGACAGTAGAGTTTACCTCGATAAGCCCAAAATTATCCGAGTATAAAGTCGATCCTGAGCAACGCTTGGCTCCTACTCCGAGTGCTCCAATCCGCTCCAAACAACCCTTAGAAGTTCTAACCAACTTCTACTCCAAAACTTCAACCAACAGTGAAGGTTTCCTTAGGTTCTGGTTTGAGACTAAAGGGACAAAAGGTAGTATTTCCGCACTCTACGTAGAGGTAACTTTTGGAATACTTCAAGGTATAAGGCTAAGGTATTTTGGGCATTATAACAATACTAGGAGAGTATTTCTATACCACAACAAGCGGTATTATACGAAAGTAACTAGGCTAGGGGGGGGGGTACCCCACGGCCAAGCCTCACTCTGGGAAGACCTCGCCAAGCCTCACTCTAAGGGGAAGACCTCTCGCCAAGCTCCACAAAGGGGAGGGCTTGGGCAATTTCAACTCACAAAGGGAGAGATTTCAAGACTAGGAAATGATTTTTGGATGAAGAAAGTTCATCAACTAAGGGGTATTTATAGCAAACCCAGGCCAACCAATGGCAAGATTTAGTCTGAGGCAAGTGTAAGGCCAAGATCAAGCCAAGTGCACCCTAACCCTACTCCACAAAACATTGCACCAAACAAGCCACAAAACAAGGCCAAAACAAGGCACAAAACAAGGAACCAATAGGCACAAAACGTGAGCCAAAAGATCAAGCCAAAAGCGTGAACCATTCGTTCACTGACGCCACTGCTTCCAATGTGAGGTGACACATGTCACCCTCCGTTGGTCCAACATGTTTCGCCTCTCGGAAAAATCCGCCAAAAATACAAAACGACATAGCCGAATTTTCCTTCGCAGTTCTGAAAACGTTTCGTCGAAACGACTCTAACCGTGTTGTGCACAAAGGTAACCGGCTAAGCCACTGGCGGGGTGACACGTGTCACCCTCTATGGCCCTCATAAAACGTTTTCAAAAATATCCACAATCCGAAATCTCAAAAACAAAGCGGGCCCACAAAAGTAAATTTCTCCCGTGGGCCCCACGTGACCATTTCCGAAAATAAAACCTCAAAATTCTAATATAATCTATGAAGTCCAAATACCAAATCTGGGAATCCAATTCCCATTAACGAACCTTTTTCTTCACAAATAACCGGAAACTTTTCCGTCGAAAACTCACATCTTTCTTTCTTTTCAAAATTTCTGCCGTACTCTCGTACGTACGTCCTCACATACATACCCTGCAACTACGGGGTATAACAACAATAGGGGGACAAGATAATTACCTCGATAAGCCCATAATTATCCAAGTAGAGATGTCGATCCTGGGCAACGTTTAGCTCCAACTCCGTGCGCTCCAACCCGCTCCAAACCACCCTTAGAAGTTCTAACCAACTTCTACATAAAACTCCAACTAACTATGGAGATTTTCCCTAGGGTTTCGGTTTTGTGACTGACGGGAAGTATAATAGTATTTTCCGGCTTTTCGTATAGGTATAACCTTAGAATACAACAAGGTATACGACTAAGCTAATTTGGGTATAGTAACAATACTTTTGAGAGTATTTCTACCAAGAGGAGGGTATTTATACGAGACAACACCACAAGGGGGGGTGTATACCCCTCGGCCTACCCCACTAGGGGGGGTACTCTCGGCCAAGGGGGGGGAGGGGCTCTCGGCCAAAGGGCCTTCTCAAAGGGGGAGGGGGAGGCTGGGACGAGAACCACACTGAGGAGGAGGATTTTAACACTTAGGAAAGTTTAGGAATGGATGAAGAAGTCTTCCAAGGGGGGGTATTTATAGGTCTAGCAAAGGCCAACCAATGGCCAAGATCATGCCAAGTGCAAGGCAAGTGTAGGGCCATGATCATGCCAAGTGCACCTTATCCATCTACCACAAAAATATCCTACCAACTCCATGACAAAATAGGCTCCCAATTCGTCCCAAATCCGCCCCACTTTTCCGCCAATGAGAGGGTGCCAAGTGGCGCCCTCTCGTTGGTCCAACACGTTTCGTCTCTCGGAAAAATCCGCAAAAATTAGAAATGTCATAGCCGGAATTTTCCCTTCGCAAGTTATGTAAAACGTTTCGTCGAAAAACGACTCTAACCGGGTTTGTGCACAAAAATAATCGGCCAAGCCTACTTTAAAGTTCAAATTTTCCTCCGTACGTCCTTACGTACATACTCTGGAAATACGGGGTATAACAATTTCACACCCCTAGCCTCAAAGAAACCCCCCCTTGGCCAAGAGTGGGCAGATTTTCGGGACTGTTTTGGGCAGATTTTTAGTCAAGTTTGGAAGGGAATATCTCCTAGCATATAAGGAGTTTTTGGGTGTTTCAAAAGCCTAAAATGAAGTTCGTCGAGTTTAGTTTCCAACGCAACAAACCTCTCGTCGATATGACACTGGAGTAGAGAGTTATCGACGTTACAAGTTCAGCTGACGAAGCAGTGGCGAAAAATCTGGACAGTCACGTTTTTTGGACTATCTTGAGGTAATTGTCAAGACCCGAACCCGGGCCCGTGACTGGTGTCTTACCCCGGGCACCCTAGTGATACAACATCAGAGAAAACCAGCGGAAATAAAAACTTAAACATGCAAAATAGACATGGATCATGATGAAATATGATAGGCCAACCAAAACAGTTGCCTTTCAACATATATATATAAAGACATTTGAACAGTTACAATCCTTACAACCCTGCCCACAACAGTGCTACAGACCTCTAAGATTTATACAACAACTATGACGGGACAGGGCCCCGCCATACCCCTGAACGTACAAGAACTTACAGACTCAGGGTAACATACCAAAGATAAGCCTCCGACGGAACGGAGCTTCCCAAAACGCTGAAATGAGATCCTAAACGCTGGATCGACAATGTACTTACTGCGGCAGATGACGCGGCCCCCAAGGAGGTCGATAACAGTACCAAGTATGTGAAATCGTAAAAATCGTAAATGAAATCATAATAGTCTATATAAAGCAGGAGACATGTATGATAACCAAACTACAGTTCACAACATATGAGCAGTTATGTCAAGTCAGGGACTCACGCCCTCAAAGTCATCCCTCATGCCCGTGGAACTTCCTTCTCACTGCCGGCAGTCTAGGTACAAATCATGTGATACGTATAACATGTCTCGGCCCATCTCATGGACCCAGTATAGAAACGTGTGGGATACATTCCCGGTTCATCCCATGAACCGGTAGTCGAGTGAAATACATTCCCGGATGAACCGGTAGTCGAGTGAAATACATTCCCGGATGAACCGGTAGTCGAGTGAAATACATTCCCGGATGAACCGGTAGTCGAGTGAAATACATTCCCGGATGAACCGGTAGTCGAGTGAAATACATTCCCGGATGAACCGGTAGTCGAGTGAAATACATTCCCGGATGAACCGGTAGTCGAGTGAAATACATTCCCGGATGAACCGGTAGTCGAGTGAAATACATTCCCGGTTCATCCCATGAACCGGTAGTCGAGTGAAATACATTCCTTGCACAACAAGTCTATCATACGCAAACGTAGGCAAGTTTTACAACAACAAGCATAGGCAAGTTATACCACAGCAAGCATAGGCAAGTTTATACACAACTCAAAGTACTTCCATTTTATGTCAAAGTCCGGGTTTTAACCCTAAAGTACTACGTACGTTAAATTCCTTTTAAGAGATCCATTCCTTTTGTGAAAATCACCCGATACCCGTAGTATAAAATAAATAGAGTGACTTATATCTTTTAAGTAAAACAACTTTCATACTTTCCTTTTTAAATCCAAATTAAGGCAATACCATGCCTTCTTTTTAGACCAAAACACTTCTCTTTTTAAAGTCAAGTTACCACATTAAAACCAATGATGAAACCCTTCTTTTGTTTTCATAAAGTTGTTATAACCAACTTCCCATAAAGCTGTTATAACACTTTATGTTTTAAACCATTTTAAGACAACACAATGCCTTTCTTTTCCCTAAAGTTCGGTTTGCCTAATTTCAATTACGCAAGTCTCTTTTTAGAAAAGTTTCATAGTTAAATGTCTTAATCTCTTTTTAAAACAATTGAGTAACATATGCCATAGGCGAGTAGGTTATTCTTGTTCATAATCAATCTTATTAAGCAGCCATGATCTAGAAAATGTAATATCATTTTGTCTCATCTTAGCTTCTATGCAGATGGAGGTTTCTCCTGGTTTTAATAATACTTAATTATTCAATACGTTTTCCTTCATTAACGCCAGGTGGTTTGTCGATACACATTCGATTTCGAAATCGGAAACATTATTCCTTTTAAAACCACGTACTCATTACTCACGAATGAGGTTTCACACAAAACTCATTTTAATTCATTTAAGTTAAGTCTCTTATCTTATAAGATTAAGTCTCTTAACTTCTAACATCAGTAAACCATTTTCTTTACCTCTCTTAAGACGTTATACCTAACTCCCATAAAGCTAGTATAACTCTTTTTAAAACCTTTAAAACCAAGTGTTACTCTTCTTTTAAAAATGGTTTCTTAGCATTTGAAATACATTCAAGGTTCTTATTATTCGGGCTTAAGTCAAAGACATTCTTGGCATAACTACGTTCAATTAGCACACGTACGTCTACCGTACTATATATTATTCAGGCTTAAGTCAAAAGACATTGCCGTACTATATATATCTTCCTTTAAAATATCATGCTCAAGAGTATAGGAAGAATCACATACCTCGCGACGATTTATCGACTATAAGCAAAACGCTCACGGTATAACCCGCTAGCTGGTCCACCTTCTAAGTAGCCCATGCTACTTGCGTAACATTCAACCAATAAAGGTTATCGATCATCAGATATACAAATTCTATGTAAGTACAGTTTAACTTCTACTTATTTTCTTCTGAAGTGATTTCAGTTCAAGTCTTTTTCTGTAATATCCTTCTATTACAGTTCAATTCTCTTCTATGAATCTTATATTCATTTCTAAACTACTACAGTATGTAATTCCCAATTACAATAGAAGGACAGTAGTATTTACCTCGATGAGCCCATAAATTATCCAAGTATAATGTCGCTCCTGAGCAACGTTTAGCTCCTACTCCGAGTGCTCCAATCCGCTCCAAACAACCCTTAGAAGTTCTACGCAACTTCTACTTAACACTTCAACCGACTATGAAGGTTTTCCTTAGGGTTTCGTTTTTGTGACTGAGGGAAGTATAATAGTATTTTCTGGGCTTTTGTATAAGTGCAACCTTGGGAATACTACAAGGTATTTGGGCCAAGGTATTTGGGCATTATAACAATACTAGGAGAGTATTTCTATACCACAACAAGGGGTATTATACGAAAACAACTAGGCTAGTGGGGTACCCTGGCTAGGAGCACCACAAAGGGGAGGAGGCTCGTCGAGGGCCTGTCTCACAGGGGGAGGGGCTTTTGGACGAAAGCAACCAAGAGGGAGGGAGTATTTGAGACTTAGAAAGATTGCTCAAGTTTTTGGATGAAGAAAGTCTTCAAGTAAGGGGAGTATTTATAGGCTAACCAAAGGCCAACCAATGGCCAAGATGAAGACAAGTGTGGTGCAAGTGTAGGGCTAGATTTTAACCATGTGGACCTTATCCATCTACTACACAACTTGCACAAAATATCCTACCAACTAAAGTGCTCCCAAATCGTCCCAATTGCCGCCCCTTCCTTCCAATGTGAGGGTGACACTTGTCACCCTCCCGTTGGTCCAAAATGTTTCGTCTCTCGGAAAAATCCGCAAAAATTATAAATGATATAGCCGGAATTTTCCCTTCGCAAGTTTAGTAAAACGTTTCGTCGAAAAACGACTCTTTTCGGCACTTGTGCCTAAATTTCGAACCTAGCCAATCCTTAAGGCTTAAATTTATATCGTCGCCTCACGTACATACTCTGGAAATACGGGGTATAACAGTAATGAACCTTAACCTCTTTGTGAAGTTGATTATTATGTATATATGGATATTATACATATATTGGAAGTATATTATGGACTATAAGATATAAAGAAAGATTTGGATCTTGTTAAGATGTTAAAAGAAGAATTGACATATCAAAATGGTAAAAATGTATCCATTACTTACTAAGAAGTTAACAACAAAGGAACTATAACTTATTATAAGATTGGAATATAAGTTGAAGGACTAATGAAGTAAGTGGATAAGTAAAATTGTAAAGGTTCGCCAAGGACCCCAACTTAAGGACCGTATCTACTTTGGACCGTATCTACTTTGGACCGTATCTACTATGGACTATATTTACTTTGGACCTTCTTTACTTATTATTATGAAGGAGAGATTGTTAATCGCGTTCCGTTTGGGCGTGTTATCCCCTTCTTTACTTATTATTATGAAGGAGAGATTGTTAATCGCGTTCCGTTTGGGCGTGTTATCCCCTTCCTTAGTTATTGTTGTTATGAAGGAGAGATTGTTAATCGCGTTCCGTTTGGGCGTGTTATCCCCTTCTTTAAATTTCGGTATTATTGCACCTTAATTAGTATGTTAATTACGGTTATCGGGCCTTGGAAAAGGTGAAAAATTGAGTAGAAACGGGGGAGGTGCTGCCGAATTTTCCGTAGAATAGGGAACCTTGTACTTAGGAATATTCTACGAAGGGATCTAGAAGTTAATAGACGTTTCATGGCCATTATATGTTGAAGTACTACGAGTAGCGTATTCTACTTGAAGGGTGGAAAAGGGCTAGCAAGGTTATAGTACTTTGGAACGTTTTGCTAATTGTCGATAATCGTCGCGAGGTATGTGAACCTCTTCCTATCTTTTCTAGCATGATATTTGCGAAATATATATAGTACGGTAGACGTACGTGTGTAAAACGAATTTGGTTGGTTTAAAACATAAAGTGTTATAATGGCTTTATGGGAAGTTAATTATAACAACTTTATGTAAGTAAAAGAATGGTTTATTGATTTTTTTTTTTTAAAGATAAGGGACTTGACTTATATTTGACTTGATTTGATATGTGAAGAACTTGAATTGTGTGGAAAGTGGTGAAACCTCATTCGTGAATAATTTGAGTACTTGGTTTTGAATAATAATGTTATATTGATTACGGAAATGAGAATAAGTATCGAACAAACCACTGCAGCGTTAGTAAAGGAAAATATATTGACAAATAATTTGAGTACTTGGTTTTGAATAATAATGTTATATTGATTTGAAATGAGCATAAATATCGAACAACCATGCAGCGTTAATAAAGGAAACTATATTGACAAATAATTAATATTATTAAAACAAGTAGAAACCTCCATCTGCATAGAAGCTAAGATAAGACAAAATTGTATTACATTTCCTAGATCACGGTTGCTTTAATAAGGTCATTAATAACAAGTATTGATTTTTCTTAAATTCCAAAGTAAGGAACTTGTTTTCTAAAAGGATAGAGACTTGAGAATTTGAAGTGTGTTGGTTTAAAAGAAAGGCATGTTTTTGTCGTAAGATGGTTTAAAAGAAGGTATGGAAATTGTTTGGGTTTACTTAACAAGATGGTTACTCTACTTTGATGCTACGGTATCGTGTGACCTTTTGTGAAAGAAATGGATCTTTTAAAGAGTTAAAGTATGTAGTACCTTGGGGTTAAAACCTGATTTGTTGACATGAAATGCAAGTACCTTGTGTGAGTAACTTGCCTATGTTTTGTGATAGCCTTGTCATACTTTCGTGTTGGCTTGATGAAGTAAACATGTTGTGATACTACGTGTGTTAGTACCTTGTGATTTTTGTGTAAAGAGGTTATTCTTGTTATGCTTATGTTGTTTGCGATAAGCGTTGTGTTCGATTCTTGTGATGTTTGTGTAAGGAGGTTATTCTTGTTGTGCTTACGTTGTTTAACGATAAGCGGTGTGATAAGATTATACCACTCACCTCTTGACATGATACGGGTTGCGCCCCGATGCGTGAATACCTCATGCGGGTCAGGGACCTATGCGAGCTGCGGAGTTCGAGTTGTGTGCGAGGAAATACCTCATGCGGTCTATGTGGCCGTGCGGACTCACGAGTCGGGGCGATCGCCGAGGATTAGCTACCCTCGATGCGAGGAATACCTCATCATGCAGCCTAGGTGGCCTATGCGATCGCGGAGTCGATTAGCACGCATAATGATACTATGGGCGATTGGCCTTGCTTCGATCATTCGCGGCCTAGAAAAGACCAGTTACATTATATCTATTATTGCTCTTGTTTGTGATGTGGCACTATGTGCGGTTAACTTGGTTGTTTCGTACATATTTGTGAATTGGTTTTAAAATGTTATGGTTATATTTGAGTGATGACCTTGAGGGCGTGAGTCCCTGACTTGACACGATTGTTTATAGATTGTGAAATGGTATCTTTTTAGAGACAATGTTGATGTTCATTACTCTTGTTGATTTATCGGGCTTTGTGAACCGCATTTTGATTGTCATATACATCTCCTGTTTTATATAGACTATTATGATTTCATTCTGATATTTTGATTTCACATACTTGGTACTGTTGTCTTGACCTCCTTGGTGCGTTCATGCCGCGGTAGGTACATCGATCGTTGATCCTCGCCGTAGGTCCGCTCAGCGTTTTAGGAAGCTCCGTTTCTCCGAAGGCTTATCTTTTGGTATGATTCCCTGAGATTGTAGGTACTTGTACATTCAGGGGTATGGCGGGGCCCTGTCCCGTCATAGTTGTTGTAGAAATTCTTAAGTGCAGTAATCTGTTGTAGGCGGGGTTTGTAAAGGATGTAACTGTTCAGGTATATATATATGCAGAAAGGTAACCATTTTGGTTAGCCTGTTTCTTATTTTATCTTGTTTCATGTTTAAGTTTTTATTTCATTGATTTTCTCGATGTTGTATCACTAGGGTGCCCGGTAAGGCACGATCGCGAGTCCGGGTCGGTCGTGACAAAAGTGGTATCGAGCGCTTAGTCCTCGGAAAGTGTCTGAGGCCAGTGTCTAGTAGAGTCTTGATTATCTGTGTGTTGTGCACCACATCTATAATCAGGAGGCTGCAGGACATTTAGGATTGGTTTTCATTCTTCTCACTCTGAGATCGTGCCTTAGAGATGTGTTATAAGTTGGACCCCTCTGACATACTTCTTTTTACCAGTTATGCCTCTACGAAAGGCAACCAGGGCCCAGAAGGGCAAGGCAGCAGAAAAAGCTGTGAGTAGAACACAGAGGAGTACGAGGGCACAGGCCCAACCTTTACCCAAGGTGATACCCCAGACGGCGAGTTCCACGACGTTGCCGCCAGAGGATTAGAGCGGCGAGAGGCTCACGAGGCCACGGCTTTGAGCCTTCATCCGCGGCGAGCGAGAGGATATGGGTTACAAGGAGATGGCCCAGTTACTAGCTAGGATTTTAGCAAACAGAGAGTATAGAGTGCATCGATATATCACGGGCCTAGGCGATTATCTAGTAAAGCGGTGTACAAGAGTAGCTCTTCAGTCAGGCATGGACATTGCCCGCGTACAGGCTTATGCACAACAGATTGAGGAACGTAGAGATCGATGGATTAACCAAGATCAGCAGAAGATGGCCAGAACAACAGGGTCCTTTGGTAACTTTCAAGGCGGACCTCCTCGGCGTGATCGGTTATGCGCCTCCGCCCGATCTGAGTGGTCCTCCACGAGCTCGGGGCGTTCGAGTATGCGGAGAGTTGGTCGAGCTCTAGGGTTTTTGGTTCACGATTTACAGTTCTAGCCACCCATTGATTTTCCTCAGTGTTCACTATGTGGTGGGCGTCATTCTGGGAAATGTCGTCTTTTTACCAATGCTTGTGTTACCTGCGGACGGCAGGGCCATGTGAGGAGAGAATGTCCTAGTAGGAGGGATACAGGTGGGATGACTCAGCCTACCAGGTCGGTTGCGGATTCAGTGGTTCGGAGAGAAAGGGGTGTTAGCCAGAGGTCGCCACCCCCACCTCGGTGTGGCCGTTGTGGTAGGTGTCATCGTGGGGAGTGTCATGCTACTTCGACAGCTTGTTATGCTTGCGGCCAGCAGGGCCATTTTGCGAGAAATTGTCCGACCAGAGGTGGCACTGGTGGGATAGCACGCATTACGGATCGATTGCGGGTTCTTCACAGGATGTTCATACACCGGCAGGCCACGGCAGAGGTAGCGGTGGAAGTTCCCAGTTTTAGCGGTCCTTTGAACCGCCTATTTGATTTTCAGGTATATCCTTAATGTTATACCCCGTTTTTCCAAAGTATGTATGCGAGGACGTACGTACGAATATATTCAAGCCCTAATTAGGTTAAGGATGAAATTGTGAACTTTCGGCGGAAAAGATTCCGAACCTTGTGAAGGAATTCTACGTTTTTAATATTTTAACCGATTACGGATTTTTCCGAGAGACGAAATATTTTGGACCAATAGGAGGGCGACATGTGTCACCCTTAGTTGGCATGGGTTGGACGAAAATGTTGGCCAAGTGGACAAGGTCAAATGGTCAAGTCTTGGAAGATATTTCTTTGGGTGAGTGGGGGTAGGTAGGGACGTTTTTTGTGCCTAGTGGAAGGCCACATGGCTCTTTGTTGTGGGGGACATATGTCCCAAGGTTGTGGTGGACATATGTCCCAACATTGTGGTGGACACTTGGTTGGAAGACCTCACTCTTCACATGGATCCAAATCTTCACCCTCCATTTGTTTTAATCTTGGCCCTTGGTGGTTCTATAAATACCCCCCTCTTGTGCAAGACTTCTTCATCCACAAAACAATTTCCAAGTCTTAAAATCCTTCCCCCTTTGTGGTAAAGCTTTCGTCCAAGCCCCCCCCCCTTTGGAAGCTTTCGTCCGAAGCACCCTCCCCCCCCCCCTTCCTAGTTGTCTCGTCAAAATACCCCCCCCCCCTGGTAGAAAAGTTGTCTTCTAGTATTGTTACAATGCCAAAATGACATAGCCTAAATCCCTTGAAGTATTCCAAAGTTAACTCAATACAAAAAGCCCAGAAATACTACTTTATATCCATTAGTCGCAAAACGAAACCCTAGGAAAATCTTCATAGTTGGTTGAAGTTTTAGGTAGAAGTTGTTTAGAAACTTCTAAGGGTTTCTTGGAGCTATCGGAGCGTGCAAATTAGGAGCTCAACGTTGTTCAGGATCGACATTTAAACTTGGATAATTTTGGGCTTATCGAGGTAAATATCTTTGTCCTTCTATTGTAATTGGAAATTACATACTGTAGTAGTATAGAAATGAGTATAAGATATATAGAAGGATGGTATAAGAGAAGAGTATTGAACTGTACTTACATAGGACTGTATTTACAGTAGACTTGTGTAGTTGACGGGTAGGGAAATGCTGCCCAAATTTCCATAGAATAGAGAACCTTCTGCTTAGAATATTCTACAGAGTAGTCTAGACGTATATGGCCATTATAGGTTGAAGTTCTGCGAGTAGCGTGTTCTACTTGAAGGGTGGACAAGGCTAGCAGGGTTATAGTACGGTGGAGCGTTTTGCTATTTGTCGATAATCGTCGCGAGGTATGTGAACCTCTTCCTATCTTTTCTAGCATGATTGTTGTGAACTATGTAGTACGGTAGACGTACGTGTGCTAAACGAGTTTTGGTTAGTTTAAAACATAAGGTGTTATAATAGCTTTATGGGAAGTTAGTTATAACGACTTTATGTAAGTAAAAGAATGGTTTATTGATTTTAGAAGTTAAGAGACTTGATCTTAAAAGATAAGAGACTTAACTTATAAATGACGTTTTATGAAATGTTAAGGACTATGAATTTTGTTAAAAAGTTGTGAAACCTCATTCGTGAGTAATGAGTACTTGGCTTTTAAAGAATAATGTTTTACTGATTTCGGAAATGAGAATAAGTATCGAACAAACCACTGCAGCGTTAATAAAGGAAAATGTATTGACTAATTAACTATATTAAAACCAGTAGAAACCTCCATCTGCATAGAAGCTAAGATAAGACAAAATTGTATTACATTTTCTAGATCATGGCTGCTTTAATAAGATTGTTATAAACAAGAATAACTACTCACACATAAGGTATATGCTACTCAATTGTTTTAAAAAGAGATTACGTTATTTGATTAAGACTATGAACTATGAAATCTTTCGGAAGTAAAAGACTTGAGTATATTTTAATTAGGCAACTTAAATTTTTGGAAAAGAATGTTGTTACTTGATTTTAAAAAAGGAAAGTGTTTGTGATTTAAAAGAAAAGTATGGTATTATCTTAATCATCTTAAAAGAGAGTTTAAATGTTATGGCCAATTTGATACCGAGTCCACGGGATGGACCGAATGTATTCCACGTTTTGATACCGAGTCCACGGGATGGGACCGAATGTATTCCACACGCTTTGATACCGAGTCCATGGGATGGACCGAATGTATTCCACACGCTTGATACCGAGTCCACGGGATGGACCGAATGTATTCCACACGTTTGATACCGAGTCCATGGGATGGGACCGAATGTATTCCACACGTTTGATACCGAGTCCATGGGATGGACCGGAATGTATTCCACCCGATTTGATACCGAGTCCATGAGATGGACCGAATGTATTCCATACGATCCAAGACCGAGTCCATGAGATGGACCGAATGTGACCATGCGATTCCACCTCGAGTCCCATGGATGGGCGAGACATGTTATACGATCACACGATTTATACCTAGATCGCCGGCGGTGAGGAAGGAGTTCCACGGGCATGAGGATGACTTGAGGCGTGAGTCCTCGACTTAACATATCGCTTTTATGTTGTGAATCGTAGTTTGTTATCATACATGTCTCTCTGCTTTATTTTAGATTATGATTTCGTTCTGATATTTCGATTTCCGCCATACTTGGTACTGTTCGACCTCCTTGGTGCGTTTATCACGACCGAACCGGGCGTGGATCGTGCCTTACCCGCACCCTAGTGATACAACATCAGAGTAATCAGCGGAAAATAAAACAATACAAGACATAGTATGAAAATATGAAACAATTCAAATGAGAAAACTTGCCCTTCGGCATATATATATAACAACTAGAACAGTTACACCCCTTTTTACAACTCTGCCCACAACAAGATTACTTGCACTTAAGAATGATATGACAACAATGGCGGACGGGGCCCGCCATACCCTCAATGTAAACACTTACAACGACAGGAACTATACCATCGTAAGCCTCGTAGAAACGGAGCTTCCCAAACGCTGTGACCAAGAGCGAGGATCAACATCATTGTACCTCTACTGCGGCATGAACGCGGCCCGAGGTCGATAACAGTACCAAGTATGTGAAATCAAAATATCAGAAATGAAATCATAGCGATCTATATAAAGCGAGACATGTATGATAACCAAACTACGATTCACAATAAATAAGCGATATGTCAAGTCGTGACTCACGCCTCAAAGTCATCACTCAAATACAACTATGGGTCTCACGCCCACAACATCAATCATGCGTGGAATACCTTCTCATCACGGCGATCTATGATATAAAAGCACCAAGGAATACACATGAACACCGTGTCCACCTGTGTCATAAAACCGTCCGGTAAATGCGAAGGCATAGCCGACTACTAAAACCACAGTACCAAAGTCATAAATCGTATCATGAGATCTGTCTGCACGTCACATGATCAAAGCCGGTCACTCGCTCGCAGATATCAAATGTGCGCGTCAGCCCCGAACTTCCGCGACTCGCGTAGGCCAACCTCATAGGCGTATGAGGTATTCCCCAGACGGTAGCTACTCCCGGCATCCGCTCGACTCGCGATCGCATGGCACATAGACCGCGTGACCATAAAGGCCGCACACTAACCGAACTCTCGTAGCTCGCATAGGTCCCGGGACCCGCATGAGGTATTCTCGAATCATGGTCCCGCATCACCGAGTCTACCCGCGTCGGAGGCGCCTTAACCTCCTAATCATGTCAAGGTGAGTGGTACAATACCAACATATCGGTGATAGTTAAACAATTTAAGCGCAATCGAGGAAACCCTTTACACTAACATCACAAGATACTAACACACGTAGCATCCTAGCATGTTTACTTATCAAATCAACAAGAAAGTATTACAAGGCTATCACAAACCAACACAATCAAGTTATACACACAAGGTACTTTCTACCTATATGTCAACAAGTTCGGTTTTTTATCCCCAAAGTACTTCATACATTAACTCTTTAAGAGATCTGTTTCTTTCACAAAAGTCACACAATACCCGTAGTATAAAATAGAGTGACTATCTTTTTAAAGTAAATCAAATACTTCTCTTTGTAGAATCAAGTAACAACATTCTTTTCCAAACGTTCAAGTTTGCCTAATTTCAAATACTCAAGTTTCTCATTTTTCGAAAGGTTTTCATAGTTCATAGTTTTAATCCTTTAAAACAATTTGAGAAACATATGCCTTATGTGTGAGTAGGTTATTCTTGTTCATAACAATCTTATTACAGCAGCCATGATCTAGGAAATGTAATATCATTTTGTCTCATCTTAGTTTCTATGCAGATGGAAGTTTCTACTGGTTTTAATAATACTTTATTAGTCAAAACATTTCCCTTTATTAGCGCTGCTGTGGTTTGTTCGATACTTATTCTGATTTCCGAAATCAGTAAAACATTATTCCTTTTTAAAACCAAGTACTCATTACTTACGAATGAGGTTTCACACAAAATTCATATTTATTTAAGTCAAGTCTCTTATCTTTTAAGATCAAGTCTCTTAACTTATAAAATCAGTAAACCATTCCTTTTACTACTCTTAAGTCGTTATACCTAACTTCCCATAAAGCTAGTATAACTCTTAAGCTTTTAAAACCAAGTGTTACTCTTCTTTCAAAAAGGTTACTTAATGTCAAGACCCAAACCCGGGCCCGTGACTGGTGCCTTACCCCGGGCACCCAAGTAGCCATACATCAGAGTAATCAGCGGAATAAAAACAAGACATCAAAATATTATGAAGTACGTAATGTGATGTCGAGAAAAACTTGCCTTTCGTATATATAAACAACAACTCTTTCAACATGAACGTTTAATCCTTTTACAAACCCCGCCCAACAAGATTACTGCACCTACGAATGATATGACAATGACGACGGGGCGGGACCGTCATACCACGAATGTAAGCACCTACAACAGGGGACTATACAAGATAAGCCTCCGAGAAACGGAGCTTTCCCAAACGCCGAATCAGTGACCCTAAGTGTCACGCCCGAAATCGGGCGTGGATCGTGCCTTACCGGGCACCCTAGCGATACAACATCGAGAAAACCGTGAAATAAAAACTTTAAACATGAAATGAGACATGATAAATAAAGCAGCAAAAAGCAGTTGCCTTCAGATATACATAAAACCCGAATACAGTTTAATCCTTTTACAACCTCGCCACAACAGCTTCTACAGACCTAAGATTTACAACAACTATGACGGACAGGGCCGCCATACCACGAATGTACAAGAACCTACAACTCGGGAACACATACCAAAAGATAAGCCTCGAGACACGGAGCTTCCCAACACGAATGTGATCCTATAAGCGGGGATCGACAATCGATGTACCTTTTACTGCGCATGAACGCAGCCCCGAAGAAGTCGATAACAGTACCAGTATGTGAAATCAGAAACATCGTAAATGAAATCATAATAGTCTATATAAAGCAGAGACATGTATGATAACCAAACTACGATTCACAACATAAAAGCAATCATGTCAGTCGTGACTCACGCCTCAAAGTCATCCTTCATGCCCGTGGAACTCCTTCCTCACCGCCAGCCTAGGTATAAATCATGCGATACGATATCGTGTCTCGGCCCATCTTATGGACCCAATATAGAAACGTGTGGAATACATTCCGGATGAACCGTAGTCAAGTGAAATACATTCCTGAGGAACCGGTAGTCAAGTGAGATACATTCCGGGTGAACCGTGAATCAAGTGAAATACATTCGGATGAACCTAATCAAGTGAGATACATTCGGATGAACCGTAATCAAGTGAAATACATTCCCGTGAACTGCAGACTAAGTGAGATACATTCGGATGAACCGTGTCGAGTGAACACAGTACTTGCACAACAAGGCTATCACACGTAACATGGTCAAGTTTCATAACAACAAGCATAAGCAAGTTACACACAACTCGAGGTACTTCCATTTTATGTCAAAGTCCGGGTTTTAACCCTAAAGTACTACATACGTTAAGTCCTTTTAAAAGAGATACATTCCTTTATAAAGTCACCCGATACCCGTAGTATAAAACTAGAGTGATTCACATTATTAAGTAAACCAGAACACTTTCTTTTTAAACTCAAGTACCAACATTCTTTTCCTAAAGTTCCGGTTTGCCTAATTACAAATGCTCAAGTTCCTCATTTAAGAAAAGGTTTCGTAGTCCATAGTTTTAATCCTTTAAAGCATAATTCTCCTTTAAACGTTTTGAGAAACATATGTCTTATATGGGAGTAGGTTATTCTTGTTTATAATCAATCTTATTAAGCAGTCATGATCTAGGAAATGTAATATCATTTTGTCTCATCTTAGCTTCTATGCAGATGGAGGTTTCTACTGGTTTTAATAGTACTTCATTAGTCAATACATTTTCCTTTTATTAACGCTGCAGTGGTTTGTCGATACACATTCTGATTTCCGAAATCAGTAAAACGTTCTTAAGCCGTTATACCTAACTTCCCATAAAGCTAGTATAACTCTTAAGCTTTCAAAACCCAAGTACTACTCATTCTTTCAAAACGATTCATAAATCTTTTGAAATACTTCAAGTTCTTTATTAACACATATCAAGCCAGTTATTATTCAAATCAGTTACCTTTTAAAAACCACAAGGTATTTGCTTATCCACATAAAGCTATTATAACCGACTTCCCATAAAGCCGTTATAACACTTTATGTTTTAAACCAATCAAATACATTTAGCACATGTACGTCTACCGTACTACATAGTTCACACATATCATGCTAGAAGAGATAGGAAGAGGTTCACATACCTCGCGACGATTATCGACAATAAGCAAAAAGCTCCAAGTACTACAACCTTGCTAGCCCTTTCCACTCCTCGAGTAGAATACGCTACTCTTAGCACTTTCACCTATAAAGGCCACAAACGTCTATTTAAATCTTAAACACAAGTTCCCATCTTTCTACAGAAAATTCGGCAGCACCTCCCCCCCCCCGCAACAGCGTAAATCTCCTCCTCTATCGAGGCCGGCTACCAAGCCAACCAGGGGGGGTCTACACGTCTAACCGGACGTGTACAATTCTACTCAGTAATACTACACAAGTCTACTGCAATACAGTCCTATGTAAATACAGTTCAGTTCAGTTCTTCAGGCTTAAGTCGAAAGACATTGCCGAATACTAAGTAGTTCCATATATAGTATACTTCAACTATATATTCAACCAAACATGTAATTTCCAATTACAATAGAGGGACAAGATTATTTACCTCGATAAGCCCAAAATTATCCGAGATAAAAGTCGATCCTGAGCAAGGTTTAGCTCCTACTCCGTGCGCTCCAAACAACCCTTAGAAGTTCTAACCAACTTCTACTTAAATACTTCAACCAACTATGAAGATTTCCTTAGGGTTTGGTTTGAGACTTAAAGGACAAAAGGTAGTATTTTCGGGCTCTACGTATAGAGGTAACTTTGGAATACTACAAGATATGAGGCCAAGGTATTTTGGGCATTATAACAATACTTGGAGAGTATTTCAATACCACAAGGGGGGGTACCTCACGAAAACACGCCAAGATGGGGTTCTCGGCCAAAGGGCCTTGACAAGGAGGGGAACTCTCGGCCACTAGGCCACCCAAAGGGGAGGGCTTGGGGCGAGCAACAAGAGGAGAGGGAGGGATTGCAAGACTTAGAACACATTTGGTTGATGAAGTCTTCAACAAAGGAGTGGTATTTATAGGAAGCGAGGGCCAACCAATGGACAAGATCAAGCCATGTGCAAGGCAAGTGTAAGGCCTTGATCAAGCCAAGTGCACCCTAACCCCTACTCCACAAAACATGGCACAAAACAATGCACAAAACAAGGCCAAAACAAGGCACAAAACAAGGCACCAATAAGGCACAAAAGCGTGAGCCAATCGGCCACTAACTGTCACCATGAGGGTGACAAGTGTCACCCTCCCGTTGGTCCAAAATGTTTCGTCTCTCGGAAAAATCCGCAAAAATAGTAAAAGACATAGCCGGAATTTTCCCAACGTAAGCTGTGGAAACGTTTCGTCGAAAAACGACTCTATACGGGGGTTGTGCACAAAATTTCGAAACATGCCTAACTTAAGGCTCAAAATTGCACGCGTCGCCCACATGTACATACTGGAAATACGGGTATAACATTCTTCCCCCCTTAGAAACATTCGTCCCGAATGTTCCTTCAAGGTCTCAAAACAAACAGGCGTCAGTATAGTCTTCACTGCTATACGTACGAAAACAATCATGCCACACCTGGCCACAAAAACACACGTTCACTTCTCCTCTTTCTCGTAGTACTCGTCACGAACACTCGAACTCGTTCTAGTATACTCAACATACTCCAGTCATCGCTTTAGTTTCCAAAACTTTGGAGTCACCACCTCCAAACTTGGTCATCTACTAGCCTCAATCTTCCTTAAGGCCATTCCCGGCCTTTACGAACCGCTTCTGGTCGAACGCGTCCACGAACTCATACGATGATCATACAAACTTGGGCCTAGCATCCCCGTGACCCTACCACCTGGCGGGACCACCCAGAACTGACCCCACCCCAAACCGGGTTACGGTTTGACCCGCAAATAGTCCTCAACCCGACCCCCAACCGCGCCAAACTCTTGTTCCCCGATCCGGAACAATCTTACTAATTCACATCATGAAAGCTACCACTTTCATTTACCCAACCCAGGGACTTATCACACAATACTTTCTAGGCATAAAATGCACTCTGTCAAGGATCACTCGCAAAAAAAAATCTTGTACCCAAGACGGCCTTACATCTAAGGTCTCAACTGTAATATTCTAAGGTTCATCATTCCCTCACCCCCAGGCTTACCCGTTTTCCCAAACCAGGTTCCTAAATCACATTCTAGCACAAAGCTATCCGAACATAACACCTAACACATTAACATAACATCAAAACATACAAGCCTCTAGAGGTTTAAGGATATACCGGCTACCGCCCACTCTAATCGTAGTCCACTGCAGGCGATAATCGTAGACGACGATGAACTCGCCATCGATCCGGTAGGCTGCGCCAGCTGCGGTACCTCTCCTATAAGCACGCTTCGTCACATGGCCTCGACGGCCGCGGTGAAGCAAGCACCGATAAAAAGACGACATTCCGGGATGATGTTTGCCACATCGTGCACCGGAGGGCGTGAATCCTGTTGGCTAGAACCCATGTATACCGCGAACTAAGCCACGGAGCTCGACCGGCTCGAATACCACGAACGTCGACGGCGTGGGGACCACTCCGTCTTGGCGGAGGTACATAACTTCTTTCGAGGCGGTCCGCCTTGAAAGTTACCAAAGGACCTGCCGCCGCCCCTCTTCTGGCGATCTCGGCCATTCCGTCGATCTCTCGTGCCTCACATCCTAGTGCATGAGCTGCGTGCGGGCAATGTCCATGCGGTGAAGGGCTACACCGAACAAGCCTGCGCAGTACTCATCCACCCGGTGGCGTGGCGGTGTACTCTATCCTCCATATCGGCTACTCTGGGGACATACCGAGCTAATGAGTCGAACTCCACATTGTACTCTCTAACCGTCGCCCGCCTGCCTCAACGTCAAAAATCATCGGCCCGAGCCCTCCTCATCTCGCTGGGCAAGAAATGTGCAAGAAAAGCCCGAGAACTCGTCCCATACGGTGGAAGTGCATGCTCTCCCGACAACTCCCACGACCAAACCGATCAATCTGCAGATCACGCGGTGATGCGAACCCAATACCACCGACTCGCCTGCGAGACTCGATCACTCTCACGATCCGTGTAGGCTTGATAAACTCCTCGAGGTCGCCTCGCCTCGATCCATAGAACAACGGCGGGCTACAACTCGTAAAGTCACGTAGCCTCAAATGCGCTCGCCGGGTGAACTACGGGTGCTCGGGCCGGAATCACGTATTCGACCTATCCTCATATCTCGCCACGATCTCGGCGATCGGGCCATCTCCTTGTACCCCATCTCATCGGCTCGGTGTGGGGTGGGGCTCAGTCTTGTAGTCTCGCAGCCACCGCTGCGCTCTAAACTCGCTGGTCTTGCGGCGTCGCGAACCCGCCGTCGGGCATTGTCTCAGTCTTGGCCAGGGCTGCGCCCTCGTACTCCTCAGTATCTCGCTAACGCTCCTCGACGCTTTGCCCATCCGGGCTCAGGTTTTACGCGAGGCATAACTGGTAAAGGAAAGGAATACGTCAGAGGGGTCCAATTTATCACACAGCTCTAAGGCACGATCTCAGATGAGAAGAATGGAAACCAATCCTAAATGTCCTATAGCCTCCTGATTATAGATGTGGTGCACAACACACCGATAATCAAGACTCTACTAGACACGGTCTGTAGACACTTTCCGAGGATTAACTGCTCTGATACCACTATGTCACACCCCGAAAATCGGGCCCGTGACTGGTGCCTTACCCCGGGCACCCTAGCGATACAACATCAGAGAAAACCAGCGGAAATAAAAACTTTAAACATGAAATGAGAGACATGATAAATAAACAGGCCAACCAAAACAGTTGCCTTCAGTATATACATAAAACCCGAACAGTTTAATCCTTTTACAACCCTGCCCACAACAGTTCTACAGACCTCTAAGATTTACAACAACTATGACGGGACAGGGCCCCGCCATACCCCTGAATGTACAAGAACCTACAACTCAGGGAACACATACCAAAAGATAAGCCTCCGGAGACACGGAGCTTCCCAACACGCTGAATGTGATCCTATAAGCGGGGATCGACAGTCGATGTACCTTTTACCTGCGGCATGAACGCAGCCCGAAGAAGTCGATAACAGTACCAAGTATGTGAAAGCGTAAAACATCGTAAATGAAATCATAATAGTCTATATAAAGCAGGAGACATGTATGATAACAAACTACAGATTCACAACATAAGCGATCATGTCGGTCGTGACTCACGCCCTCAAAGTCATCCTTCATGCCCGTGGAACTCCTTCCTCACTGCCGGCAGTCTAGGTATAAATCATGCGATACGTATAACAGGTCTCGGCCCATCTTATGGACCCAATATAGAAACGTGTGGAATACATTCCCGGATGAACCGGTAGTCAAGTGAAATACATTCCCGGATGAACCGGTAGTCAAGTGAGATACATTCCCGGGTGAACCGGTAATCAAGTGAAATACATTCCCGGATGAACCGGTAATCAAGTGAGATACATTCCCGGATGAACCGGTAATCAAGTGAAATACATTCCCGGGTGAACCGGTACTCAAGTGAGATACATTCCCGGATGAACCGGTAATCGAGTGAACACAGTACTTGCACAACAAGGCTATCACACGTAACATGGTCAAGTTTCATAACAACAAGCATAAGCAAGTTACACACAACTCGAGGTACTTCCATTTTATGTCAAAGTCCGGGTTTTAACCCTAAAGTACTACATACGTTAAGTCCTTTTAAAAGAGATACATTCCTTTTATAAAAGTCACCCGATACCCGTAGTATAAAACTAGAGTGATTCACATTATTAAAACCGTAACACTTTCTTTTTAAACTCAAGTACCAACATTCTTTTCCTAAAGTTCCGGTTTGCCTAATTACAAATGCTCAAGTTCCTCATTTAAGAAAAGGTTTCGTAGTCCATAGTTTTAATCCTTTAAAGCATAATTCTCCTTTAAACGTTTTGAGAAACATATGTCTTATATGGGAGTAGGTTATTCTTGTTTATAATCAATCTTATTAAGCAGCCATGATCTAGGAAATTTAATATCATTTTGTCTCATCTTAGCTTCTATGCAGATGGAGGTTTCTACTGGTTTTAATAGTACTTCATTAGTCAATACATTTTCCTTTTATTAACGCTGCAGTGGTTTGTCGATACATTCGATTTCAAATCGAAGAAACGTTCTTAAGCCGCTATACCTAACTTCCCATAAAGCTAGTATAACTCTTAAGCTTTCAAAACCCAAGTACTACTCATTCTTTCAAAACGATTCATAAATCTTTTGAAATACTTCAAGTTCTTTATTAACACATATCAAGCCAGTTATTATTCAAATCAGTTACCTTTTAAAAACCACAAGGTATTTGCTTATCCACATAAAGCTATTATAACCGACTTCCCATAAAGCCGTTATAACACTTTATGTTTTAAACCAATCAAATACATATAGCACGTATGCGTCACCGTACTACATAGTTCACACATATCATGCTAGAAGAGATAGGAAGAGGTTCACATACCTCGCGACGATTATCGACAATAAGCAAAAAGCTCCAAGTACTACAACCTTGCTAGCCCTTTCCACTCCTCGAGTAGAATACGCTACTCTTAGCACTTTCACCTATAAAGGCCACAAACGTCTATTTAAATCTTAAACACAAGTTCCCATCTTTCTACAGAAAATTCGGCAGCACCTCCCCCCCCCGCAACAGCGTAAATCTCCTCCTCTATCGAGGCCGGCTACCAAGCCAACCAGGGGGGGGGGGTCTACACGTCTAACCGGACGTGTACAATTCTACTCAGTAATACTACACAAGTCTCATCGCAATACACCCTATGTAAATACTGATTCGATTCGATTCTTGAGCTTAAGTCGAAAGACATTGCCGAATACTAAGTAGTTCCATATATAGTATACTTCAACTATATATTCAACCAAACATGTAATTTCCAATTACAATAGAGGGACAAGATTATTTACCTCGATAAGCCCAAAATTATCCGAGATAAAAGTCGATCCTGAGCAAGGTTTAGCTCCTACTCCGTGCGCTCCAAACAACCCTTAGAAGTTCTAACCAACTTCTACTTAAATACTTCAACCAACTATGAAGATTTCCTTAGGGTTTGGTTTGAGACTTAAAGGACAAAGGTAGTATTTCCGGGCTCTACGTATAGAGGTAACTTTGGAATACTACAAGATATGAGGCCAAGGTATTTTGGGCATTATAACAATACTTGGAGAGTATTTCAATACCACAAAGGGGGGGTACCTCACGAAAACACTCCAAGATGGGGTTCTCGGCCAAAGGGCCTCGACAAGGGAGGGAACTCGGCCACTAGGCCACTCAAAGGGGAGGGGGCTTAGGACGAGCAACAAGAGGAGAGGGGAGGATTGCAAGACTTAGAACACATTTGGTTGATGAAGTCTTCAACAAAGGGAGGGTATTTATAGGAAGCCGGGCCAACCAATGGACAAGATCAAGCCATGTGCAAGGCAAGTGTAAGGCCTTGATCAAGCCAAGTGCACCCTAACCCTACTCCACAAAACATGGCACAAACAATGCACAAAACAAGGCCAAAACAAGGCACAAAACAAGGCACCAATAAGGCACAAAAACGTGAGCCAATCGGCCACCAACTGCTCCACCGTGAGGGTGACAAGTGTCACCTCCCGTTGTCCAAAATGTTTCGCCTCTCGGAAAAATCCGCAAAAATAGTAAAAGACATAGCCGAATTTTCCCAACGTAAGTCGTGGAAACGCTTTCGCCAAAAACGACTTATACGGGGTTGTGCACAAAATTTCAAACATGCCTAACTTAAGGCTCAAAATTGCACGCACGCCCACATGTACATACTGGAAATACGGTATAACACTAAGAGCGAGGATCAACGATCGTGTACCTTTACCGCGGCATGAAACGCACCCAAGGAGGTCGATAACAGTACCAAGTATGTGAAATCGAAGATAATTCAGTAAATGAAACCATAGTAGTCTATATAAAGCGAGACATGTATGATAACCAAACTACGATTCACAATAAAGCGCCATGTCAAGTCGTGACTCATGCCCTCAAAGTCATCACAATAAAACCGTGCGGGTAAGTACGAAGGCATAGCCGACTACTAAGACCCAGCACAAAAATGTCATAATCAGATCACGAGGTCTTTCTGCATCGCACATGATCGGCGGCCACTCGCCGCAATATCAATGTGCGCGTCTATCCTCGAACTACCGCGACTCGCATAGGTCACACACGCACCGCATGAGGTATTTCTCGAATCATGGTCCTGCATCACCGAGGTATACCCGCGTCGAGGGCGCTTAACCCCGGATCCGCCTAGGCTCCCGCAGCCCGCATAGTCCTCAAAGACCGCATAGTCCCTCAAAGACCGCATGTGGCATCCGCGTCGTGCTAAACACCGGAATGATCAATCCCGAGCTCCCGCACTCGCGTAGTCACAAGGACTACATAGCCGTATAGACCGCATCAAGGTGTGCAAGCCCTCGGTATAACAAGTCGGAGGTGTGTGATACAATAACGATAACGGGCTTAACAACGTAAGCACAACAAGAATGACCCCCTTACATAGCAATCTCAAGATACTAACACACGTAGCATCCTAACCTGTTTAATTATCAAATCAACAAGAAGGTATTACAAGGTTATCACAAACCAATACAATCAAGTTATTCACACAAGGTACTCTCTACTAACAAGTTCGGGTATCTATCCCCAAAGTACTTCATACATTAAATCTTTAAAAGATCCGTTTCTTTCACATAAGTCACACAATACCCGTAGTATGAAATAGAGTGACTGTCTTTTTAAGTAAACCAAAACACTTACCTTTGTAAAATTAAGTAACAACATTATTTTCCAAACGTCCAAGTTTGCCTAATTTCAAATGTTCACGTTTCTTATTTTAGAAAGGTTTCGTAGTTCATAGTCTTATTCATTTAAGAATATACTTCTCTTTTAAACAATCTGAGAAACATAAGCCTTATATGTGAGTAGGATATTCTTGTTTATAACAATCTTATTACAAAGACCATGATCTAGAAATATCATTTTGTCTCATCTTAGCTTCTATGCGGATGGAAGTTTCTACCGGTTTTATTAATACTTCATTAATCAAAACATTTCCCTTTATTAACGCCGATGGTTTGTCGATACACATTCGATTTCAAATCAAGAAACATTATCCCTTTTAAAACCAAGTACTCATTACTCACGCATGAGGTTTCACACAAAATTCATATAATTCATTTAAGTTAAGTCTCTTATCTTACAAGATCAAGTCTCTTAACTTCTAAAATAAATGATTCGTTTATCTCTCTTAAGCCGTTATACCTAACTTCCCATAAAGCTAGTATAACTCTTAAGCTTTTAAAACCAAGTATTACTCTTCTTTTAAAAAGCAGTTCTTAATTCTCTTGAACTACTTCAAGATTATTATTATTCTGGCTTAAGTCAAAAGACATTGCCGCATAACCACGTTCAATTAACACACGTCGTCACCGCACTACATAGTTATACACATATCATGCTAGAAGAGATAGGAAGAGGTTCACATACCTCGCGACGATTATCGACTATTAGCAAATCGCTCCATGGCTATAACCCATTAGCACGGTCCACCTTCTCAAGTAGCACATGCTACTGCAGAACATTCAACCTATACAAAGTATACAAGTCTATCAAGGTCTAGACTACTCGGTAGAATAAATCTAGATACAAGATCCTACGGGAATTTGGGCAGCCCTTCCCTACCCGTCAAACTACACAAGTCTACTGTAATACAGTCCTACGTAATTACAGTTCAGTTCTCTTCTTTAAATTTAGGCTTAAGTCCAACGACATTGCCACAAAACTACGTTCAGTTCTATATATAGTATACTTCAACTATATATTCCTACAACATGTAATTTCCAATTACAATAGGGGGACAAGATAATTACCTCGATAAGCCCATAATTATCCAAGTAATATGTCGATCCTGGGCAATGTTTAGCTCCAACTCCTTGCGCTCCAACCCGCTCCAAACCACCCTTAGAAGTTCTAACCAACTTCTACATAACACTCCAACTAACTATGGAGATTTCCTAAGGGTTTCGGTTTGAGATAAAAAGGGCATCTGAGAGTATTACGACTCTACGTATAGAGGTATCTTTGGAATACTACAAGGTATACGGCTAAGGTATTTTGGGCATAGTAACAATACTTTTGAGAGTATTTCTACCAAGAGGGGGGGTATATATACGAGACAACACCACCAAGGGGGGGGTGTATACCCTCGCCTACCCCACTGGGGGTACTCTCGCCCAAGGGGCCTCCCAAGGGGGGAGGACGAGACACCACACAAAGGGGGAGGGAAGCTCTCAAGACTTTAGGAAATTTTTGGATGAAGAAGTCTTCACAAAGGGGGGGGGGTATTTATAGGACAAGCCAAGGCCAACCAATGGCCAAGATTATGCCAAGTGCAAGGCAAGTGTAGGGCCAAGATTCACCCATGTGTCCTTAACCAACTAACACACAAATATCCTACCTAACCCTTGACCAAAATGGCCATTCCAATCGTCCAAATGGACGCCTCACGTCCACCAATGAGAGGGTGCCAAGTGGCGCCCTCTTGTTGATCAACACGTTTCGTCTCTCGTAAAAATCCGCAAAAATTAAAAATGATATCGCCGTAATTTTCCCTTCGAATTTTATGTAAAACTTTTCGTCTAAAAACGACTCTAATCGGGTGTTGTGAACAAAATAATTTCGGCCAAGCCACTTTAAAGCCCAAACTTTTCTACGTCGCCCCACGTGCATACTGCGAAATACGGGTATAACATTCTCCTCCTTAGAAACATTCGTCGAATGTTCCTTCTAAGTCTCAAAACAACGCGCGCCAGTATAGTCTTCACTACTATACTTACGAGAACAATCCTGCCACATATGGCCACAGAAACAACTTGCGCAAAAATACCTCCATCCAAGTCCACGAGGAAACACCTCTAACATCACCACAAATACCTCCCTCCGGGGTCTAAAATATACTTCTTTTGTCACTTTGCCGCGAGGTTCTAGTGTCACTCAGCGACCCAACAAATGGTACCGCCGCATGCGATCCACGAGGTCGCCGTACACTCGAACTCTTTCTCATAACTTACCACACTTCCTGCTACGTTTCGTTCCAAAACTCGGTTACTATCTCTAACGTGGTCATCATCAATCGGGAACACTCGGATGGATCTCCGATACTTTCGAACATAACAATACGAGCACGACGCTTTGCCTCTAAGTCGGACGACAAATGCTAACATATAGGCAACCGCCTATTCTTCACATGTACTCAAAAGGCCCAAAGTAACTCGGGCTAAGTTCCTCTGTTTTCCAAAACTCGTCACACCCTATCCGGTGGTACTTTCAAGACCCGCCAACCTCGAACTCTGGCGTCGTCGCCGATTATCCGCACGATTTCTCCGAGCCGCCGTAACCTCTTCTAGACAAGCTTCACCTATCCACGATCTGCGGAACAAGCTCAACCAACTATCTGCACTTGCCAACATCGAACCAATCGACCAAGACTTACACTTCCGCCCCACAAGGCTTCATAAGGCGACATCCGAACACGAAATGGTAGCTTAAACACTCCTCCACAGAGACAACAATCCTCACAACTACCTCGAAATCCTACATCGCCCGGCAGGCGAATGCGATCGAGTCTCGCCGAGTTCCTAACCCGCTCGTAAAACTTTTAGAAACGAAAAATAGCCACAACACTGGCTTCACTCGACCATAAGGTGAAGGTAGGCACCGTGCAACGCTTACAACCTTTCGACAAATCAACATCGCTGAGTGAACGGTCGACGACAAGAACACGATGGTCGCCCCCATCGGCGACCATCGTCGAATGCATCCACGAACTCGTCTGGTTAACTAAACTTGGGCCTAACACCGCGTGACCCTACCACCGGGACCACCACAACCGACCCATCATAAAACAGTCGCAGTTGACCCGCGGCATGGCCTCGGCGACCCATTCGCGTAGAAACACTTGCTCCCCGATCCGGAACAATCTCTCTAATCACGTTACGAAAACCTAGCGGTCTTCTTAGCTCAACTACCCCCTTTTATTTCACACTACTTAGGGACCTATCCCAAACATAGCTCACGTGCACTATGCACTCCGATAAGGATCAAACATAACACTATACCTTCACTCGAGACGGCCTTACCTCTAAGGTCTCTACGTATAAAACTCTAAGGCTCACACCTCCTCTATCCCCCAAATCTTACTCTGCTAACCCACCATGATTTCTAATCATAACTAACACATCGCTATCGTAACATAGCACTTAAGGTATACTCACCTTATCACACATCTTGATCTCTGAGGTTAAAGATATGCACGACCCATCGCTTTCACTCCCTAGTCGCTCTAATCAAACTGCCTGTAGGCATAGCCTAAGGAAGATGACAAACTACCCACCGATCTGAAGGCTAATGTAACGCCCGAACCGGCAGTTCATCGTGCCTTACCCTGCACCCTAGTGATACAACATCGAGAAAACCAAAAAATAAAACATGAATCATGAAACAAGAGATATAATAAATAAACAGGCCAACCAAAACAATTGCCTTCAAGATATACATAAAACACGAATGTTTAATCCTTTTACAACCCCCACAACGATTACTGCACTTAAGATTTATACAACAACTATGACGGGACAGGGCCGCCATACCCGAACGCATAAGAACTTACGGACTGGGTAACATACCAAAGATAAGCCTCGACGGAACGGAGCTTCCCAAAATGAAATGAGATCCTAGCGGGGATCGACGGTACGATGTACCTCACTGCAGCGTGAACGCATCGAAGGAGGTCGATGCAAGTACCAAGTATGTGAATCAGAAAATCAGTAAATGAAATCATAATAGTCTATAAAGCGGGAGACATGTATGATGACCAAACTACGATATATAACATATAACCGATTCATCAAGCGTGGACTCACGCCTCCAAATTATCACTCGTGCGTGGAATTTCTTCCTCACTGCGGCGATTTATGATATAACAATACCAAGGATTATACATGAACACCATGTCCCACTGTGTTATAAAACCGTGCAGACAAGTATAACTATCGATCCGACCGTACTAATAATACAATGCAACCAAAACACGGCCGTCTGACGGCAAGTGCGAGCCGACTAGGATACCAAGGTCGGCCACGCAGGTGACCGGCAAGTACGGTCGACCACTGTGACAGGCGTATCACGAAACTTCGTCACTATATCGAGCGGGGCAAGTCACGGTGACTACCGATACCAAGGCCGAATCATCACGAGGCGGGCAAGTACGAGCCGACCACCGATACCCAGGCGAGCGGAAGAAACCTCAACTACCAACCTACCTATCGAGAACGCAGTAACGTAAACACCACACTAGCACAACAATGGCAATAATCACAAGCATATGCAAGTTTCACAACAACAAGCATAGGCAAGATTCACAACAACAAGTAGTACTTTCATTTTATGCAAAGTCCTTTTTAACCCCAAAGTACTACATACGTTAAGTTCTTTTAAAAGAGATCCATTACTTTTATAAAAGTCACGATACGTAGTATTAGAATGACCAACCCACATTCCTTTTCAAAATCAAGTAACAACATTCTTTTCCTAAGTTCCAGTTTGCCTAGTTTCAATTACTCAAGCTTCTCATTTTCAAATGGTTTCATAGTTCATAAACTTAATCACTTGATTCAGTTTTAGAACAATTGAGTAATATAAGTCTCACGTGAGTAGGTTATTCTTGTTTACAACATTCTTATTACAGCAGCCATGATCTAGAAAATGTAATATCATTTTGTCTCATCTTAGTTTCTATGCAGATGGAGGTTTCTACTGGTTTTAATACAATTCATCATTATTCAATACATTTTCCTTTATTAACGCTGCAGTGGTCTGTCGATACACATTCTGATTTCCGAAATCAGTAAAACATTATCCTTTAAATAAAACCAAGTACTCATTACTCACGAATGAGGTTTCACATAAACATCCACATTAAAACAAATAAGTTAAGTCTCTTATCTTATAAGATCAAGTCTCTTAACTTCTAACATCAGTAAACCATTTTCTTTACCTCTCTTAAGACATTATACCTAACTCCCCATCAAGCTAGTATAACTCTTTTTAAAACCTTTAAAACCAAGTGTTAATATCCCTTCAAAAACGATTTAGAAATCTTTTGAAATACATCAAGTTCTTTATTATAACTAGCCAGTTATAATTCACATCAGTTACCTTTTAAAACCACAAAGTATTTTCTTACCTACATAAAGTCATATAACTAACTTCCCATAAAGCCGTTATAACACTTTATGTTTTAAGAACAATCAAACCACGCTTAACACGTATGCGTCACCGTACTACATAGTTCACACATATCATGCTAGAAGAGATAGGAAGAGGTTCACATACCTCGCGACGATTTAACGACAACAAGCAAAATGCTCCAAGTACTACAACGCACTAGCCCTTTCCACTCCTCGGTAGAATACGCTACTCTTAGTACTTTCACCTATAAAGGCCACAAACGTCTATTAAAATCTTAAACACACGTTCCCATCTTTCTGAGAAAATTCGTGAAAGACTCTCCCCACAGCGTAAATCTCTCCTCTATCGAGGCTACGCCCAAGCCAACCGGTGGGGTTAACACGCCTAACGGACGCGTACAATTCTACTACAAGAATGCTACATAAGTCTATCAGATACAACCTGGTAATTACGTCGCTTCTTCTCTTTATTAACCTTCTATGTGATTACTGTTCAATTCTTCATTCTTCAGGCTTAAGTCAAAAGACATTGCCAAAATACTAAGTTCAGTTCTATATATAGTATATAACACTATATATTCAACACTTATGTAATTTCCAATTACAATAGGGGGACAAGATATTTACCTCGATAAGCCCAAAAATTATCCGAGTTTAAAGTCGCTCCTGAGCAAGGTTTAGCTCCACTCCGCGCGCTCCAAACCACTCCAAACAACCCTTAGAAGTTCTAACCAACTTCTACTCACATACTTCAACCAACGATGAAGATTTCCTTAGGGTTTCGGTTTGAGACTAAAAGGACGAAAGGTAGTATTTCCGGACTCTACGTAAAGAGGTATCTTTGGAATACTACAAGGCACAAGGCTAAGGTATTTTGGGCATTATAACAATACTAGGGGAGTATTTCTATACCACAACAAGGGGTATTATACGAAAACAACTAGGCTAGGGGTACCCACGGCCAAGGCACCACAAAGGGAGGAGGCTCTCGCCACAAGGCCACTCAGGGGAGGGAAGGCTTAGGACGAGAGCAACAAGAAGAGAGGGGAAGGATTGCAAGACTTAGAACACATTTGGATGATGAAGTCTTCAACAGCGAGGTATTTATAAGCAAGCCAAAGGCCAACCAATGGCCAAGATCTAGCCAAGTGCTACAAGTGTAAGGCCAAGATATGCCCAAGTGCCCCTAGTCCCTCCCAAAACCCTCACAAATATCTACCAAAAATATCTACCCACTGACACTTGATCGTCCGTGCGCCCACCTAGCTTCCGATGTGAGGTGACACATGTCACCCTCCCGCTGGTCCAAAATGTTCGCCTCTCGGAAAAATCCGCAAAAATACAAAACGACATAGCGGAATTTTCCTTCGCAGCTACGCAAACGTTTAAAAACGACTAACCGGTGTTGTGCACAAATGTAAATTCGCCAAGGTGCCACATGGGGTGACACGTGTCGCCCCCAATTCGCCAGAATATTTCGTCTTGAAAATATCCAAAATACAATCTCAAAAACGGCGGGCCCCACAAATCAGAATTTCTCCGTGGGCCCCACGTGACCATTTCCAAAATAAAATATCAAAATTCTAATATAATCTATGAAGTCCAAATACCAAATCTGGGAATCCAATTCCCATTAACGAACCTTTTTCTTCACAAATAACCGTAAACTTTTCCGTCGAAAACTCATATCTTTCTTTCTTTTCAAAATTTACTGCGTACTCTCAAATGCGACGTCCTCACATACATACCGCAACTACGGGGTATAACATTCTCCCTCTAGAAACATTCGCCTCCGAATGTTCCTTCTCAAGTCGAATAACGATAAAGTTCCTCTAACAAGTTGCCAATGCCACGGCAGCCACGAAATAACATACGCCCTCTTCTTCCTTACTCGTCGTGCCGCTTCTCGAACGCTTGAACTCTCCCAAGACGTACCATACTTCAGTCATTACTTGCTTCGAAAATCTCGGAGTCACTACCTCAAACTTGGTCATCTTACTAACCTCGATTTCCCACGAGGCCATTCCCGCCTTCACGAACCGATTCGATCGAACGATCCACGAACTCATACGATGGTCATCTAAACTTGGGCCTAGCACCCTCGTGACCCTACCACTGGCGGGACCACCTGTAACCGACCCCACCCCAAACCGGGTTACGGTTGACCGCAAATGGTCCTCAACCCGACCCCAACGCGCCAACTCTTGTTCCCGATCCGAACAATCTTACTATTTCACATCATGAAAGCTACCACTTCCATCTCACACTACCTGGTGACTTACCCTTTTCACTAACTGTGTTTCTAAATCACATTTTAGCACAAAGCTATCCAAACATAACATTAAACACATCAACAACATAAACAAAACTCTGAGGTTAAGGATATACTCAAACTAGGCGGTTCAAGGACCGCTAAACTGGAACTCCACCGACCTCTGCAGGGGCCTTCCGTGTCAGAACATCTGCACAGCTACGGAAGGTGAAGAACCCGCAATCGCTCTAGTAGTCCATGCTATCCTACTGCTACCCGGCTCGGACGGTCTCTTGCCGATGGCCTGTTGGCGCAAAATAACAATCTCCAGAGTTAGTACGACACCTCCCTTATGAAGCTTTCCACTGGCCACACCGAGACAAAGGGCAACCTCATCCGCGAGCACTCCGCTCTCCCGAAAATCAAACACAGGAGCCCCGGCACTGCTCCTGAATATCCGAAGGTCCGAAAGCGGGAGGACCACTGCATCTTGAGGTACATAACTAGTCTGCCGAGGCGGTCGCCTCGAAAGTCACCAAAGGACCTGCTGTTACGCCCTCTTCTGCGACTTTGGTCATTCGTCGATTTATCCGCTCCTCACATCAAGTGTATACGCTGCGTGCGGCAATGTCCATGCCTACCAAGAGCTACACGAACAACTCTGCAAGGCAATCATCGAGCCTCAGAACATATCGGTGCACTCGATCCTCCATATCAAGCTACTAACGCGGGGACGTCACGCCAATGAGTCGAACTCCACATTGTACTCCCGAATGCGCGGATTCTGCCAGAACACCAAAAATCTGTCGGCCCGAGCCCTCCTCATCTGGGGAGGCAAGAAATGTGCAAGAAAGGCCTCTGAGAACTCGTTCCATACGGCTGGAAGTGCATGCTCTCCCTGACAGCTCCAAGAATCAAACGATCATTGCGGTATCACGCGATTGATGTGAACCTAGGGCCACCGACTGATCTCCGATGCCTTGATCACTCTCGCGATCATTGAATCGCTTGATGAACTCCTGCGGATCATCCTCGTGCCTCGACCCATAAAACTCTGGCGGCTTCTGACTCGTAAAATCCGTAGCCTCGAACTATCGATCTAGGGTGAACCACTGGTGCTCATCGGGCTGCTGCGTCCACCTATCCTCAAAATCGGCCTGACCACGGCCATTAATCGGGCCAGCTCGCGTAACTCATCTCCTCTGCTCCAGACTGCGGGACTGGAGGCTCAGTGCATCGTGGTCTCGCCACGCTCTACTCGCAGATCCTCTGCTTGCCTTGCCGCCCGGGCGGGTTGCCTTTCGCAGGCATAATCGTAAAAAGCGAAACACGCCGGAGGGTCGATCTTATCACCACGGCTAAGGCACGATCTCGGAATGAGAAGAATGGAAACCAATCCTAAATGTCCTATAGCCTCACGATTATAGATGTGGTGCACAACACACCGATAATCAAGACTCTACTAGACACGGTCAGAGACACTTTCCGAGGATTAATCGCTCGATACCACTTTGTAACGCCCGAACCGGGCGTTCGGTGCCTACCGGGCACCTAGTGATACAACATCGAGAAAACCGGAAAATAAAACATGAATCATGAAACAAGAGATATAATAAATAAACAGGCCAACCAAAGCAGTTGCCTTCAGTATATACATAATACCTGAACAGTTTAATCCTTTTACAACCACGCCCACAGCGATCTACTGACCTTAAGATTTATACAACAACTATGACGGGACGGGGCCCGCCATACCCCGAACGTGCAAGAACTTACGGACTCGGGGTAACATACCAAAGATAAGCCTCGACGGAACGGAGCTTCCCAACGCTGAAATGAGATCCTAAGCGGGGATCGGCGGTAGATGTACCTCTACTGCGGCATGACGCGGCCCAGAAGGAGGTCAAGATAACAGTACTAAGTATGTGAAGCGTAAATATCGTAAATGAAATCATAATAGTCTATAAAGCGGGAGACATGTATGATGACCAAACTACGATATATAACATATAACCATTATATCAAGACAGGACTCACGCCTCCAAATTATCACTCGTGCGTGGAATTTCTTCCTCAGCTGGCGGTTTATGATATAACAATACCAAGGATTATACATGAACACCATGTCCCTGTGTTATAAAAACCGTGCAGACAAGTATAACTATCGATCCGACCGTACAATAATACAATGCAACCAAAACACGGCCGTCACGGGGCAAGTGCGAGCCGACTCAGGATACCAAGGCGGTCACGCACTGGCCGGGCAAGTACTGGTGACCACGGGGACCAAGGTATCACGAAACCGTCACTATCGAGCGGGGCAAGTGCGGTGACTACCGATACCAAGGCCGAATCGACCACGAGGCAGGCAAGTACGGCGAGCCGACCACGGATACCGGGCGAGCGATGAAACCTCAACGATCAACCGCTCTATCGAGACGCGGTAACACGAAACACCACACTTGCACAACAAAGGCTATCATCACAAGCATAGGCAAGTTTCACAACAACAAGCATAGGCAAGTTTCACAACAACAAGCATAGGCAAGTTTCACTTCAGTACTTTCATTTTATGCCAAAGTCCGGTTTTTAACCCCAAAGTACTACATACGTTAAGTTCTTTTAAAGAGATCCATTACTTTTATAAAGTCACCCGATACGTAGTATTAGAATGACCAACCCACATTCCTTTTCAAAATCAAGTAACAACATTCTTTTCCTAAGTTCCAGGTTGCCTAGTTTCAATTACTCAAGCTTCTCATTTTCAAATGGTTTCATAGTTCATAAACTTAATCACTTGATTCCGCTTTAGAACAATTGAGTAATATAAGTCTCACGTGAGAGTAGGTTATTCTTGTTTACAACATTCTTATTCAAAGACCATGATCTAGAAAATGTAATATCATTTTGTCTCATCTTAGTTTCTATGCGGATGGAGGTTTACTGGTTTTAATACAATTCATCATTATTCAATACATTTTCCTTTATTAACGCGGTGGTGCTGTCGATACACATTCTGATTTCCGAATCAGTAAAACATTATCCTTTAAATAAAACCAAGTACTCATTACTCACGAATGAGGTTTCACACAAACATCCACATTAAAACAAATAAGTTAAGTCTCTTATCTTATAAGATCAAGTCTCTTAACTTCTAACATCAAGAAACCATTTTCTTTACCTCTCTTAAGACATTATACCTAACTCCCATCAAGCTAGTATAACTCTTTTTAAAACCTTTAAAACCAAGTGTTACTCTCCCTTCAAAACGATTTAGAAATCTTTTGAAATACATCAAGTTCTTTATTATAACTAGCCAGTTATAATTCACATCAGTTACCTTTTAAAACCACAAAGTATTTTCTTACCTACATAAAATTTGTTATAACCAACTTCCCATAAAGCCGTTATAACACTTTATGTTTTAAGAACAATCAAACACGATTAACACGTATGCGTCTGCCGCACTACATAGTTCACACATATCATGCTATAAGAGATAGGAAGAGGTTCACATACCTCGCGACGATTTAACGACAACAAGCAAAATGCTCCAAGTACTACAACGCTAGCCCTTTCCACTCCTCGAGTAGAATACGCTACTCTTAGTACTTTCACCTATAAAGGCCACAAACGTCATTAAAATCTTAAACACGTTCCCATCTTCTCTGAGAAAATTCGGCGACCTCCCCATGGCAGCGTAAATCTCCTCCTCTATCGAGGTCGGCTACCAAGCCAACCGAGGGTTAACACGCCTAACCGACGCGCATAATTCTACTACACAAGAATGCTACATAAGTCTCATGTAATACAACCCTAGGTAATTACGATTCGATTCTTCTCTTTATTAACCTTACATGTGATTACTGCTCAATTCTTCATTCTTCAGCTTAAGTCAAAAGACATTGCCAAAATACTAAGTTCATTCTATATATAGTATATAACACTATATATTCAACACTTATGTAATTTCCAATTACAATAGGGGACAAGATATTTACCTCGATAAGCCCAAAATTATCCGAGTTTAAAGTCGCTCCCGAGCAAGGTTTAGCTCCACTCGCGCTCAAACCACTCCAAACAACCCTTAGAAGTTCTAACCAACTTACTCACATACTTCAACCAACGATGAAGATTTCCTTAGGGTTTCGGTTTGAGACTAAAAGGACGAAAGGTAGTATTCCGGACTCTACGTAGCGGTATCTTTGGAATACTACAAGGCACAAGGCTAAGGTATTTTGGGCATTATAACAATACTAGGAGTATTTCTATACCACAAGGGTATTATACGAAACAACTAGCTAGGGGGTACCCAGCCAAGGCACCACAAAGGGGAGGAGGCTCTCGGCCACAAGGCCACTCAAAGGGGAGGAAGGCTTAGGGCGAGAGCAACAAGAAGAGAGGAAGGATTGCAAGACTTAGAACACATTTGGATGATGAAGTCTTCAACAAAGGAGGGTATTTATAAGCAAAGCCAAAGGCCAACCAATGGCAAGATCTAGCCAAGTGCTACACAAGTGTAAGGCAAGATATGCCCAAGTGCCCCTAGTCCCTACTCCCAAAACCTCACAAATATCTACCAAAAATATCTACCCACTGACACCCAATCGCCGTCCAGTGCGCCCACCTAGCTTCCAATGTGAGGTGACACGCATGTCACCTCCCGTTGGTCCAAAATGTTAATCTCTCGGAAAAATCCGCAAAAATACAAAGCGACATAGGAATTTTCCGCGCAGTTACGTAAACGTTTCGTCAAAAACGACTCAATGGGTGTTGTGCACAAATGTAAATTCGGCCGGGTGCCACATGGGGTGACACGTGTCGCCCCAGTCGCCTGCAATATTTCGTCTTAGAAAATATCCAAAATCTGAAATCTCAAAAGCAGCGGGCCCCTAAAAGTAAATTTCTCCGTGGGCCCACGTGACCATTTCCGAAAATAAAATCTCAAAATTCTAATATAATCTATGAAGTCCAAATACCAAATCTGGGAATCCAATTCCCATTAACGAACCTTTTTCTTCACAAATAACCGGAAACTTTTCCGTCGAAAACTCATATCTTTCTTTCTTTTCAAAATTTCTGCCGTACTCTCGTACGTACGTCCTCACATACATACCCTGCAACTACGGGGTATAACAGCTAAGTCCTCCTACTAGGACACTCGTTCGACATCATACCCTGACGGTCATAGGTACAACAAGTACCAACTAAAAGACGACATTCTCCGGGATGACGTCATCGTAATGAGCGGAAGCCACGGAGTTCGACCAACTCCGCCTACCGACGCCACGAACCCGTGGAGGACCGCTCTGCACTGGTGGATGTGCATAATCTAATCTGGCGGTGGCGACTCGCTTCGAAAGTTACCAAAGGGACATTCTTGCCGGCCTCTTCGCCCGTTAACCCGTCGATCTCTACGTTTCTTGGCTGCTGCGCATAAGCGTTACGTGCCATGCTCGCTAGCGAAGAATTACCTTGCACAACCTCTCGTAGCCAAATCCATATCTAATGTGGTCGCCTTGCAATCTATATTCTGTTCCGGCCGTGGGCGAAGGTTCAAATATCATGGCGCAGAGGAGCTGCGCCAGTGCTAAACTCTGTGGGGCTAGTGACGTCGCAGAACTCCCGAATGAAGCACTACCTAGGTAATGATTGGGCTGTGCCTCGTAACCCTCGAACTCTACTCGCAGCCTCCGCCATTTGCCTTGTCCTCCGGGCGGGTTGCCCTGGCGGAGGCATAACGTTAAGGGAAAGAATCACGTTAGAGGGTCCAACTTACAACTCAGCTCTAAGGCACGATCTCAGAATGAGAAGAATGGAAACCAATCCTAAATATCCTATAGCCTCCTGATTATTGGTGTGGTGCACAACACACCGATAATCAAGACTCTGCGGATCTGATGCAGTAGACACTTTCAGGATTAATCGCTCGATACCACTTTGTCAAGACCAAACCCGGCGTGATCGTGCCTTACCCGGCACCCAGTAGCCATACATCGAGTAATCACGGAATAAAAACAAGACATCAAAATATTATGAAGTGCGTAAAGATGTCGAGAAAAACTTGCCTTTGGCATATATATAAACAACAACTCTTTCAACATGAACAGTTTAATCCTTTTACAAACCACGCCACAACAATATTACTGCACTCTACGAATGATATGACAACGACGGGACGGGGCCGTCATACCACAGAATGTAGCACCTACAACAGCGGGACTATACCAAGATAAGCCTCGGAGAAAGCGGAGCTTTCCCAAACGCCGAATCGTGACCCTAAGAGCGAGGATCAACGGATCGTGTACCTTTACTGCAGATGAACGCGGCCCAGGAGGTCGATCTAACAGTACCAAGTATGTGAAAGCGAAGATAATTCGTAAATGAAACCATAGTAGTCTATATAAAGCGGGAGACATGTATGATAACCAAACTACGATTCACAATAAAGCGATCATGTCAAGTCGGTGACTCATGCCCTCAAAGTCATCACAATAAAACCGCGGGGTAAATGCGAAGGCATAGCCGACTACTAAGACCCACGCACCAAAAATGTCATAATCAGATCACGAGGTCTTTCTGCACCGCACCACATGTCGAAGGCGGCCACTCGCGCAATATCAATGTGCGCGTCTATCCCTCGAACTACCGCGACTCGCATAGGTCACACACGAACCGCATGAGGTATTCCTCGAATCATGGTCCTGCATCACCGCGAGGTATACCAGCGTCGAGCGGCACTTTAACCCCAGATCCGCCTAGGCTCCGCAGCCACATAGTCCCTCAAAGACCGCATAGGGCATCCGCGTCGGGCTAAACACCGGAATGATCAATCCCGAGCTCCGCGACTCGCGTAGTCACAAGGATCGCGTAGGCCGTATAGACCGCGTCAAGGGTGGCAAGCCCTCGGTATAACAAGTCGAGGTGTGTGATACAATAATGCGATAACGGGCTTAACAACGTAAGCACAACAAGAATGACCCCACGTAGCAATCTCAAGATACTAACACACGTAGCATCCTAACTTTGTTTAATTATCAAATCAAGAAGGTATTACAAGGTTATCACAAACCAATACAATCAAGTTATTCACACAAGGTACTTTCTACTAACAAGTTCGGGTATCTATCCCCAAAGTACTTCATACATTAAATCTTTAAAAGATCCGTTTCTTTCACATAAGTCACACAATACCCGTAGTATGAAATAGAGTATTTGTCTTTTAAGTAAACCAAAACACTTACCTTTGTAAAATCAAGTAACAACATTATTTTCCAAACGTCCAAGTTTGCCTAATTTCAAATGTTCACGTTTCTTATTTTAGAAAGGTTTCGTAGTTCATAGTCTTATTCATTTAAGAATATACTTCTCTTTTAAACAATCTGAGAAACATAAGCCTTATATGTGAGTAGGATATTCTTGTTTATAACAATCTTATTACAATGACCATGATCTAGGAAATATCATTTTGTCTCATCTTAGCTTCATGCGGATGGAAGTTTCTCCGGTTTTATTAATACTTCATTAATCAAAACATTTCCCTTTATTAACGCCGCATGGTTTGTCGATACACATTCGATTTCAAATCAAGAAACATTATCCCTTTTAAAAACCAAGTACTCATTACTCACGCATGAGGTTTCACACAAAAATTCATATAATTCATTTAAGTTAAGTCTCTTATCTTACAAGATCAAGTCTCTTAACTTCTAAAATAAATGATTCGTTTTATCTCTCTTAAGCCGTTATACCTAACTTCCCATAAAGCTAGTATAACTCTTAAGCTTTTAAAACCAAGTATTACTCTTCTTTTAAAAACAGTTCTTAATTCTCTTGAACTACTTCAAGATTATTATTATTCGGGCTTAAGTCAAAAGACATTGCCGTACAACTACGTTCAATTAACACACGTACGTCTACCGTACTACATAGTTATACACATATCATGCTAGAAGAGATAGGAAGAGGTTCACATACCTCGCGACGATTATCGACTATTAGCAAATCGCTCATGGCTATAACGACTAGCTGGTCCACCTTCTCAAGTAGCACATGCTACTCGCAGAACATTCAACCTATACAGGTTATACAAGTCTATCAAGGTCTAGACTACTCGGTAGAATAAATCTAGATACAAGATCCTACGGAATTTGGGCGACCTTCCTACCCGTCAAACTACCAAGTCTCATGTCTGAATCTACGTAATTACAGTTCAGTTCTCTTCTTTAAATTTAGGCTTAAGTCCAACGACATTGCCACAAAACTACGTTCAGTTCTATATATAGTATACTTCAACTATATATTCCTACAACATGTAATTTCCAATTACAATAGGGGGACAAGATAATTACCTCGATAAGCCCATAATTATCCAAGTAATATGTCGATCCTGGGCAATGTTTAGCTCGACTCCTTGCGCTCCAACCTGCTCCAAACCACCCTTAGAAGTTCTAACCAACTTCTACATAACACTCCAACTAACTATGGAGATTTCCTAAGGGTTTCGGTTTGAGATAAAAAGGGCATACGGTAGTATTACCGGGCTCTACGTATAGAGGTATCTTTGGAATACTACAAGGTATACGGCTAAGGTATTTTGGGCATAGTAACAATACTTTTGAGTATTTCTACCAAGAGGGGGTATATATACGAGACAACACCACCAGGGGGTGTATACCCTCGGCCTGCCACTGGGGGTACTCTCGGCGAGGGCCTCATGGGGAGGGCGAGACACCACACAAAGGGGAGGAAGCTCTCAAGACTTTAGGAAATTTTTGGATGAAGAAGTCTTCACAAAGGGGGTATTTATAGGACAAGCCAAGGCGACCAATGGCGAATTATGCCAAGTGCAAGGCAAGTGTAGGGCGAATTCACCCATGTGTCCTTAACCAACTAACACACAAATATCCTACCTAACCCTTGACCAAAATGGCCATTCCAATCGTCGAATGGACGCCTCCACCAATGAGAGGGTGCCAAGTGGCGCCCTGCATTGGTCCAACACGTTCGTCTCTCGGAAAAATCCATAAAATTAAAAATGATATAGCGGAATTTTCCCTTCCATGAAGTTATGTAAAGCGTTTCATCGAAAAACGACTCTAATCGGGTGTTGTGAACAAAAAAATTTCGGCCAAGCCACTTTAAAGCCCAAACTTTTCTACGTACGTCCTTACGTACATACTCTGGAAATACGGGGTATAACATTCTCCCCTCCTTAGAAACATTCGTCCTGAATGTTCCTTCTAAGTCTCAAAACAACGCGCGCCGAGATAGTCTTCACTACTATACTTACGAGAACAATCCACGCCACGTATGGCCACGAAACAACTTGCGCAAAAATACCTCCATCCAAGTCCACGAGGAAACACCTCTAACATCACCACAAATACCTCCCTCCGGGGTCTAAAATATACTTCTTTTGTCACTTTGCCGCGAGGTTCTAGTGTCACTCCGGCGACCCAACAAATGGTGCCGCTGCGCGATCCACGAGGCCGCCGTACACTCGAACTCTTTCTCATAACTTACCACACTTCCTGTTCGTTTGATTTCCAAAACTCGGGTTACTATCTCTAACGTGGTCATCATCAATGGAACACTCGGATGGATCTCGATACTTTCCGAACATAACAATCTGACGACCGGACGTCTTGCCTCTAAGTCGGACGACAAATGCTAACATATAGGCAACCTAGCCTATTCTTCACATGTACTCAAAAAGGCCCAAAGTAACTCGGGCTAAGTTCCCTCTGTTTTCCAAAACTCGTCACACCCTATCCGGGGTGGTACTTTCAAGAAGACCGACCGTCGGCACGAACTCTGGCGTCGTCGCCGATTATCCATACGATTTCTCCGGTGCGCGAACCTCTTCTAGACAAGCTTCACCCTATCCACGATCTGCTGGAACAAGCTGAACCAACTATCTGCACGCGCCAACATCGAACCAATCGGCCGTGACTTACACTTCCGCCCCGACCAGGCTTCATAAGTCGACATCCGAACACTGAAATGGTAGCTTAAACACTCCCTCCACAGGAGACAACAATCCTCACAACTACCCCTGAAATCCTACCGGCGAGGCGAATGCGGTCGAGTCTCACTGAGTTCCTAACCTGCTGGTAAAACTTTTAGAAAGCGAAAAATAGCGCAACACAGGCTTCACTCGATCATAAGGTGAAGGTAGGCACCGTGCAGCCTTACAACCTTTCGACAAATCAACAACTGAGTGAGCGGTCCGACCAGAAGAACACGATGGGTGCCCCATCGGCGACTCACGGTCGAATGCATCCACGAACTCGTCTGTTGGTTAACTAAACTTGGGCCTAACACCGCGTGACCCTACCACCGCGGGACCACCACCGGCCCATCATAAAGCAGTCGCGGGTTGACGTGGCGTAGCCTCAACCCACCCGTTCGCGTAAAACACTTGCTCCGTCCGAACAATCTCTCTAATCACGTTACGAAAACCTAGCGGTCTTCTTAGCTCAACTACCCCCTTTTATTTCACACTACCAGGGACCTATCCCAAACATAGCTCACGTGCACTATGCACTCAGTTAAGGATCAAACATAACACTATACCTTCTCGAGACGGCTTTACCTCTAAGGTCTGCGTATAAAACTCTAAGGCTCACACCTCCTCTATCCCCAAATCTTACTCGGTTAACCGCATGATTTCTAATCATAACTAACATCGCTATCGAACATAGCACTTAAGGTATACTCATCTTATCACACATCGATCTACAGAGGTTAAAGATATGCACGAATCTCTTTCACTCCCTAGTCGTTCTAATCAAACTGCCCGTGAGGCGCAGCTAAGGAAGATGACAAACTACCCACCGATCCTGAAGGCTAAGTCCTCCTACTAGGACACTCGTTCGACATCAGACCCTGACGGTCATAGGTACAACAAGTACCAACTAAAAGACGACATTCTCCGGATGGCGTGCATCGTGTGAGCAGGAAGCCACAGGTTCTGACCAACTCCTGCCTACCCCGAACGTCCTGAACCCCGTGGAGGACCGCTCTGCACTGGTGGATGTGCATAATCTAATCTGCTGGTGAGGCGACTCGCCTCGAAAGTTACCAAAGGACATTGCTGCTCTGGCCCTCTTCTGTCGCCGTTAACGTCGATCTCGTTTCTTGGCTGCTCACGCATAAGCCCGCATACAGGCCATGCTCGAAGCCTAAGCGAAGAATTACCGCGCACAACCCTCTCGTAGCCAAATCCATATCTAACAGGGTCGCCTCTTGCAATCTATATTCTCTGTTCGTCGTGGGCGAAGGTTCAAATATCATGGCGCGTGGAAGCTGCGCCGCCGTGCTAAACTCTGCTGGGGCTAGTGGCGTCGCAGAACTCCCGAATGAAGCACTACCTAGGTAATGATTGGGCTGTGCCCTCGTAACCTTCGAACTCTACTCGCGGCTCCGCCGTTTGCCTTGTCCTCTGGGCGGGTTGCCTACGCGGAGGCATAACGTTAAGGAAAGAATCACGTTAGAGGTCCAACTTACAACTCGGCTCTAAGGCACGATCTCGGAATGAGAAGAATGGAAACCAATCCTAAATATCCTATAGCCTCACGATTATTGGTGTGGTGCACAACACGCGATAATCAAGACTCTGGATCTGATGCGTAGACACTTTCCGAGGATTAAGCGCTCGATACCACTTTGTCAAGACCCAACCGGGCGTGTGGTGCCTTACCGGCGCACCAGTAGCCATACATCAGTAATCGGCGGAATAAAAACAAGACATCAAAATATTATGAAATGCATGCGATGTCGAGAAAAACTTGCCTTTCGGCATATATATAAACAACAACTCTTTCAACATGAACAGTTTAATCCTTTTACAAACCACCTTGCCAGATTACTACTGCACCTCTACGAATGATATGACAACGGCGGGACGGGGCCCGCCATACCACGAATGTAAGCACCTACAACAACGGGGACTATACGAATAAGACTCGGAGAAGCGGAGCTTTCCCAAACGTGACTGTGACCCTACGGCGAGGATCAACGGCGGTGTACCTTTACTGCGGCATGACGCGGCCCAGAAGGTCGATAACAGTACAGTATGTGGCGAAGATAATTCGTAAATGAAACCATAATAGTCTATATAAAGCGGGAGACATGTATGATAACCAAACTACGATTCACAATAAAGCGATCATGTCAAGTCGTGACTCGTACCCTCAAAGTCATCACAATAAAACCGTGCGGGGTAAGTGCGAAGGCATAGCCGACTCACTAAGACCAGCGATGCAAAAATGTCATAAGCGTATCGAGGTCTTTCTAGACCGCACCGCATGTAATCGGGCCGCCACTCGCAATATCAATGTCGCGTCTATCCTCGAACTACCTGACTCGCATAGGTCACACGCGATTCGCGTGGTATTCCTCGAATCATGGTCCTGCATCACTGAGGTATACCGCGTCGAGGAAGCTTAACCCCGGTATCCGCCTGCTCCGCCCGCGACCGCATAGTCCCTCAAAGACCGCATAGGGCATCCCCCGCATCAGGCTAAACACCCGGAATGATCAATCCTGGAGCTCCCGCAACTCCGCATAGTCACAAGGACTGCATAGGCCGTATAGACCCGCATCAAGGGTGGCAAGCCCTCGGTATAACAAGTCAAGGAGGTGTGTGATACAATAACAGTACAACGGGCTTAACAACGTAAGCACAACAAGAATGACCCCCTTACATAGCAATCTCAAGATACTAACACACGTAGCATCCTAACCTGTTTAATTATCAAATCAACAAGAAGGTATTACAAGGTTATCACAAACCAATACAATCAAGTTATTCACACAAGGTACTTTCTACTAACAAGTTCGGGTATCTATCCCCAAAGTACTTCATACATTAAATCTTTAAAAGATCCGTTTCTTTCACATAAGTCACACAATACCCGTAGTATGAAATAGAGGTATTTGTCTTTTTAAGTAAACCAAAACACTTACCTTTGTAAAATCAAGTAACAACATTATTTTCCAAACGTCCAAGTTTGCCTAATTTCAAATGTTCACGTTTCTTATTTTAGAAAGGTTTCGTAGTTCATAGTCTTATTCATTTAAGAATATACTTCTCTTTTAAACAATCTGAGAAACATAAGCCTTATATGTGAGTAGGATATTCTTGTTTATAACAATCTTATTACTGACCATGATCTAGGAAATATCATTTTGTCTCATCTTAGCTTACATGCGGATGGAAGTTTCTCTTAGTTTTATTAATACTTCATTAATCAAAACATTTCCCTTTATTAACGCTGCGATGGTTTGTCGATACACATTCGATTTCGAAATCGGAAACATTATCCCTTTTAAAAACCAAGTACTCATTACTCACGCATGAGGTTTCACACAAAAATTCATATAATTCATTTAAGTTAAGTCTCTTATCTTACAAGATCAAGTCTCTTAACTTCTAAAATAAATGATTCGTTTTATCTCTCTTAGCCGTTATACCTAACTTCCCATAAAGCTAGTATAACTCTTAAGCTTTTAAAACCAAGTATTACTCTTCTTTTAAAAGCAGTTCTTAATTCTCTTGAACTACTTCAAGATTATTATTATTCGGGCTTAAGTCAAAAGACATTGCCGCATAACTACGTTCAATTAACACACGTCGTCTGCGTACTACATAGTTATACACATATCATGCTAGAAGAGATAGGAAGAGGTTCACATACCTCGCGACGATTATCGACTATTAGCAAATCGCTCACGGCTATAACCCGCTAGCTGGTCCACCTTCTCAAGTAGCACACGCTACTGCTCGCGAACATTCAACCTATACGGGTTATACAAGTCTATCAAGGTCTAGACTACTCGGTAGAATAAATCTAGATACAAGATCCTACGGGAATTTGGGCGACCGCCTACTGCAGTCAAACTACAAGTCTCATGTCTGATCCCACGTAATTCTGATTCGATTCTCTTCTTTAAATTTAGGCTTAAGTCCAACGACATTGCCACAAAACTACGTTGATTCTATATATAGTATACTTCAACTATATATTCCTAAAACATGTAATTTCCAATTCTGATAGGGACAAGATAATTACCTCGATAAGCCCATAATTATCCAAGTAATATGTCGATCGTGGGCAACGTTTAGCTCCAACTCCTTGCGCTCCAACCCGCTCCAAACCACCCTTAGAAGTTCTAACCAACTTCTACATAACACTCCAACTAACTATGGAGATTTCCTAAGGGTTTCGGTTTGAGATAAAAAGGGCATACGGTAGTATTACCGGGCTCTACGTATAGAGGTATCTTTGGAATACTACAAGGTATACGGCTAAGGTATTTTGGGCATAGTAACAATACTTTTGAGAGTATTTCTACCAAGAGGGGGGGTATATATACGAGACAACACCACCAAGGGGGGGGTGTATACCCTCGACCTACCCACTGGGGTACTCTCGGCCAAGGGGCCTCACAAGGGGGGAGGACGAGACACCACACAAAGGGGGAGGGAAGCTCTCAAGACTTTAGGAAATTTTTGGATGAAGAAGTCTTCACAAAGGGGGGGTATTTATAGGACAAGCCAAGGCGACCAATGGCGAGATTATGCCAAGTGCAAGGCAAGTGTAGGGCCAAGATTCACCCATGTGTCCTTAACCAACTAACACACAAATATCCTACCTAACCCTTGACCAAAATGGCCATTCCAATCGTCCAAATGGACGCCTCACGTCCACCAATGAGAGGGTGCCAAGTGGCGCCCTCTTGTTGGTCCAACACGTTTCGTCTCTCGGAAAAATCCGCAAAAATTAAAAATGATATAGCCGGAATTTTCCCTTCGCAAGTTATGTAAAACGTTTCGTCGAAAAACGACTCTAATCGGGTGTTGTGAACAAAATAATTTCGGCCAAGCCACTTTAAAGCCCAAACTTTTCTACGTACGTCCTTACGTACATACTCTGGAAATACGGGGTATAACACTTAATTCTTCTGAAATACTTCAGATTCTTTTTATTCAGGCTTAAGTCAAAAGACATTGCCGTAAAACTACGTTCAGTTAACGCACGTACGTCTACCGTACTATAAATATTCTTTAAAGTATCATGCTCAAGAGTATAGGAAGAATCACATACCTCGCGACGATTATCGACTACTAGCAAAACGCTCCACAGCTATAACCCGGCTAGCCTTGTCCACCTTTCAAGTAGCACATGCTACTCACAGAACATTCAACCTATAAAGGTTATACAGTCTATCAAAGTCTAGACTACTCGGTAGAATAAATCTAGATACAAGTTTCTAAGGAAAATTGGGCGACCGCTTCACGTCAAACTTCACTCATGTCTGATCACATGTAAATACAGATTAAATTCCCTTCTTATATACTTTCCTTGTATATACTTATACTTATACATCAATAGTATGTAAACTCAATTACAATAGGGAGACAAGATATTTTACCTCGATAAGCCCATAATTATCCAAGTTAAATGTCGATCCTGAGCAACGCTTAGCTCCTACTCGGTGCTCGACCGGCTCCAAACAACCCTTAGAAGTTCTACGCAACTTCTTCTTAACACTTCAACCAACTGTGAAGATTTTCCTTAGGGTTTCGGTTTGAGACAAAAAGGACATAAGGTAGTATTTTCGGGCTCTACGTATAGAGGTATCTTTGGAATACTACAAGGTATACGGCTAAGGTATTTTGGTCATAGTAACAATACTTTTGAGAGTATTTCTACCAAGAGGGGGGGTATATATACGAGACAACACCACCAAGGGGGGGTGTATACCCCTCGGCCTACCCCACTAGGGGGGGTACTCTCGGCCAAGGGGCCTCACAAGGGGGGAGGACGAGACACCACACAAAGGGGGAGGGAAGCTCTCAAGACTTTAGGAAATTTTTGGATGAAGAAGTCTTCACAAAGGGGGGGTATTTATAGGACAAGCCAAGGCCAACCAATGGCCAAGATTATGCCAAGTGCAAGGCAAGTGTAGGGCCAAGATTCACCCATGTGTCCTTAACCAACTAACACACAAATATCCTACCTAACCCTTGACCAAAATGGCCATTCCAATCGTCCAAATGGACGCCTCACGTCCACCAATGAGAGGGTGCCAAGTGGCGCCCTCTTGTTGGTCCAACACGTTTCGTCTCTCGGAAAAATCCGCAAAAATTAAAAATGATATAGCCGGAATTTTCCCTTCGCAAGTTATGTAAAACGTTTCGTCGAAAACGACTCTGTCGGGTGTTGTGAACAAAATAATTTCGCCAAGCCACTTTAAAGCCCAAACTTTTCTCGTGCGTCCTTACGTATATACTGCGAAATACGGGGTATAACACTTAATTCTTCTGAAATACTTCAGATTCTTTTTATTCAGGCTTAAGTCAAAAGACATTGCCGTAAAACTACGTTCAGTTAACGCACGTACGTCTACCGTACTATATATATTCTTTAAAGTATCATGCTCAAGAGTATAGGAAGAATCACATACCTCGCGACGATTATCGACTACTAGCAAAACGCTCCACGGCTATAACCCGGCTAGCCTTGTCCACCTTTCAAGTAGCACATGCTACTCACAGAACATTCAACCTATAAAGGTTATACAGTCTATCAAAGTCTAGACTACTCGGTAGAATAAATCTAGATACAAGTTTCTAAGGAAAATTGGGCAGCCCTTCACCCGTCAAACTTCACAAGTCTCTTTGTCTGATCTATGTAAATCTGAGTTAAATTCCCTTCTTATATACTTTCCTTGTATATACTTATACTTATACATCAATAGTATGTAAACTCAATTACAATAGGGAGACAAGATATTTTACCTCGATAAGCCCATAATTATCCAAGTTAAATGTCGATCCTGAGCAACGCTAGCTCTACTCCGGTGCTCCAACCGCTCCAAACAACCCTTAGAAGTTCTACGCAACTTCTTCTTAACACTTCAACCAAGCTGTGAAGATTTTCCTTAGGGTTTCGGTTTGAGACAAAAGGACATAAGGTAGTATTTTCGGATCTACGTCTGAGGTATCTTTGGAATACTACAAGGTATCGACTAAGGTATTTTGGTATAGTAACAATACTTTGGAGAGTATTTCTACCAGAGGGGTATTTATACGAGACAACACCACAAGGAGGGTGTACCCTCGGCCAACCCCACTAGGAGTGGGAAACTCTCGGCCAAGGGAGGGCTCTCGGCCAAGGGGCCTCACAGGGGAGGAGGGACTCTTGGGCGAGACACTACACTAAGGGGAGGAAGAGAGCTTTCAAGACTTAGAAGTTTTGGATGAAGAAGTCTTGAAGCTTAGGGGTATTTATAGGAAACTAATGGACAAAATCAAGCCAAGTGGGGCAAGGTGGAGGCAAGATTTGCCCAAGTGCCCCTAACCTACTCCTCAAATCACTCCACAAACAATGGCCCATGTTTTGTGCCCCAAAACAAGCCCAAACCGTGAACCACATCGTCCACTTGGGCGCTCGGCGAGGTGACAAGTGTCGCCTCTCGTTGGTCCAAAATGTTTCGCCTCTCGGAAAAATTCGCAAAAATAATAAATGACATAGCGGAATTTTCCTTCGCAAGCTTAGTAAAGCGTTTCGTCGAAAAACGACTGTCGGGTGTTGTGCACAAAATATTTTTGGCCAAGTCTACTTAAAGTTCAAACTTTTCTCGTCGTCCTCACGTACATACTGGAAATACGGTATAACATTCTCCTCCTTAGAAACATTCGTCGAATGTTCCTTCTCAAGACGGATAACGATAACGTTCCTCGTAACATAAACAAGTTGCCAAAGCCACGTATGGCCACAATACAACACGCGCAAATACTTACATCCAAGTCCACGAGGAATCACCTCGATACTACAAAAGCTCCCACCCAAGGGCTAAAAGATACTCCTTAGCACCCTTTCTTTACAAGCGAAATGATCACCTCTATGTTCTCAACACATGCTCACCTCTTCCCTTACTCGTCATTCACACCGTACACTCGAACTCTTTCTCATAACTTACCACATTCTTGCTTCAATTTCCAAAACTCGTCACACCAACTACATTCTGTAAAGCAGGTATGAACGACAATCGAACCTTGCCAACATCGAACCACTCGGCCGTGAACTTACGCTTCCGCCTCTGAGGCTTCGTAGGGCAATATCAGAACAACGAAATGGTAGCTACAACACTCCCTCAACAGAGGCAACAATCCTCACACTACCACGAAATCAAAACAACGGCCGGGGCGAATACGATACGGAGACTCACGAGTTCCTAACCTGCTGGTAAAACCTCGGAAAAGAAGCGGTAGTGCCACAGGCTCCGCATGCGCCATAAGGTGAAGGTAGGCACCCGTGCGACCTTACAACCTTTCTAATATAACGTCTCGCATAACCTCGGTACCAGTAAACGGTCTTGACTGAAAGACACGACGGGCTGACCCCATTGGCCCGACTACTGGTTGAACGCATCCACGAACTCGTACGATGGTTAACTAAACTTGGGCCTAACACCCTCGTGACCCTACCACCTGGCGGGACCACCACAACCGACCCATAAAGCAGTCGCGGGTTGACCCGCGGCATGGCCTCAACCCGACCCACTCTTGCGTACAACACTTGCTCCCTGATCCGGAACAATCTCACTAATCCACGTTACGAAAACCCAGCGGTCTTCTTAGCTCAACTACCCTCTTTCCTTCCACACTACTCAGGGACTTATCACACAAACATATCTCACGTGCACTATGCACTCCGATAAGGGTCAAACATAAAATACATCTTTTACTCGAGATGGCCTTACCTCTAAGGTCTCTACGTATAAGACTCTAAGGTTCACACTTTCTCTATCCCCCAATCTTTCCTGGTTACTAACCATGATTTCTAATCACAATTTTTCACTTATGTAATCTGAACATAACACTTAAGATATACTCATCTTACACATATACTAATCTCTAGAGGGTTAAAGATATGCACGAATCTGACTTCACTCCTTAGTCGTTCTAATCAAACTGCCGTGAGGCATAGCTAGGGAAGATGACGAGCTACCCACTGATCCTGAAGGCTGAGTCCTCCTACTTGCATCCCTCCTACTAGGACATCCTTTCGACACATGGCCCTGACGGCCGCCGGAAAAACGAGCACCAACAAAAAGACGACATTCCCCGGGATGGCGTGCATCCTGCTAATGAATCTTTGGGAAAAAGCGAATCGGTGGTGGAACCTACGTAGCGTGAATCGGAAGCTCGGAGCTCGACCGACTCTGCGTACCCGAGCGTCCCGAACCTGTGGAGGACCTCTGCACCTGGTGGATGTGCATAATCTAATCTATTTGGTGAGGTGACTTGCCTCGAAAGTTACCAAAGGACCTTCTGCTCGGCCTCTTCTGTTGTCGCCGTTAACCGTCGATCTACGTTTCTTGGCTGCTGCGCATAAGCCCGCATAGCCATGCTCAAGCCTAACTAAAGAATTACTCTTGCACAACCTCTCTTAGATATTCATCAAGACTCGCGGTACATCGGTATACTCTCGTAGCCAAATCCATAGCTAGTAATGTGGTCGCCTCTTTGCAATCTATATTCTTTGTCCCGATGCGTGGGCGAAGGTTCATATATCATGGTCGCGATGAGCCGCTGCATTGTTAAACTCTGTGAGTGGTGGCGTAGCATAACTCCCGAATGAAATACCACCCGGTGATGATTGGGCTGTGCCTCGTAACCCTCGAACTCTACTAGCTCCTCGGTGCCTTGCCCTCACGGGCGGGTTTGCCTACGCGGAGGCATAGCAGTGGAAAGAAATCGTTAGAGGTCCAACTTATAACACGACTCTAAGGCACGATCTTAGAGTGAGAAGAATGGAAACCAATCCTAGATATCCTATAGCCTCCGATTATTGGTGTGGTGCCTGACCGCGATAATCAAGACTACTAGATACGGTGCGTAGACACTTTCAGGATTAAGCGCTCGATACCACTTTTGTCACGACCGAACCGGGCGTGGTCGTGCCTTACCGTGCACCTAGTGATACAACATCAGTAATGTCGTGAAAATAAAACAATACAAGACATAGTATGAAAATATGAAAGCGATTCAAATGAGAAAACTTGCCGCCGGCGTATATATATAACAACTAGAAACGATTACACCCTTTTTACAACTCGCCTGCGATTACTACTGACCTCTAAGAATGATATGACAACAATGGCGGGGCGGGGCCGCCATACCTGAATGTAAACACTTACAACGAGGAACTATACCGGTAAGCCTCGGAGAAAGCGGAGCTTCCCAAACGTGACCACTAGGCGAGTATCAACACTGCTTTGTACCTCTGCGGCATGAGCGCGGCCGAAGGAGTCGATAACAGTACCAAGTATGTGAAACGAAAATCGTAAATGAAATCATAGCGATCTATATAAAGCGGAGACATGTATGATAACCAAACTACGATTCCTGATAAATAAGCGATCATGTCAAGTCGTGACTCACGCCTCAAAGTCATCACTCAAATACAACTATGGGTCTCACACCCACAACATCAATCATGCGTGGAATACCTTTCCTCACGGCGATCATGATATAAAAGCACCAAGGAATACACATGAACACGAGTCCGCTGTGTCATCATAAAACCGTGCGGGGTAAGTCTGAAGGCATAGCCGACTACTAAAACCACAGTACCAACAAGGTCATAAAGCGTATCATGAGATCCGTCTAGACCGTCACATGATCAAAGGCGGTCACTCGCCGCAATATCAAATGTCGCGTCTAGCCTTGGAACTTCCGCGACTCGCGTAGGCCAACCTCATAGGCGCATGAGGTATTCCCGCATCGAGGGTAGCTACTCCGGCATCCGCTGGACTCGCGATCCGCACCGCATGACCATAAAGGCCGCACACTAACGGAACTCGTAGCTCGCGCATAGGTCCCGGGACCCGCGTGAGGTATTCTCGAATCATGGTCCCGGACGCTGAGTCTACCACCGCGTCGGAGGCGGCAACCTCGAGAATCATGTCAAGGTGAGTGGTACAATACCAACATATCGGTGATAGTTAAACAATTTAAGCGCAATCGAGGAAACCCCTTTACACTAACATCACAAGATACTAACACACGTGGCGTCCTAGCATGTTTACTTATCAAATCAACAAGAAAGTATTACAAGGCTATCACAAACCAACACAATCAAGTTATACACACAAGGTACTTTCTACCTATATGTCAACAAGTTCGGGTTTTTATCCCCAAAGTACTTCATACATTAACTCTTTAAGAGATCTGTTTCTTTCACAAAAGTCACACAATACCCGTAGTATAAAATAGAGTGACTATCTTTTTAAAGTAAATCAAATATTTCTCTTTGTAGAATCAAGTAACAACATTCTTTTCCAAAACGTTCAAGTTTGCCTAATTTCAAATACTCAAGTTCCTCATTTTTCGAAAGGTTTTCATAGTTCATAGTTTTAATCCTTTAAAACAATTTGAGAAACATATGCCTTATGTGTGAGTAGGTTATTCTTGTTCATAACAATCTTATTACAAAGACCGTGATCTAGGAAATGTAATATCATTTTGTCTCATCTTAGTTTCTATGCAGATGGAAGTTTCTCTGGTTTTAATAATACTTTATTAGTCAAAACATTTCCCTTTATTAAGCTTTGTGGTTTGTTCGATACTTATTCTGATTTCCGAAATCAGTAAAACATTATTCCTTTTTAAAACCAAGTACTCATTACTTACGAATGAGGTTTCACACAAAATTCATATTTATTTAAGTCAAGTCTCTTATCTTTTAAGATCAAGTCTCTTAACTTATAAAATCAGTAAACCATTCCTTTTACTACTCTTAAGTCGTTATACCTAACTTCCCATAAAGCTAGTATAACTCTTAAGCTTTTAAAACCAAGTGTTACTCTTCTTTCAAAAAGGTTACTTAATTCTTCTGAAATACTTCAGATTCTTTTTATTCAGGCTTAAGTCAAAAGACATTGCCGTAAAACTACGTTCAGTTAACACACGTACGTCTACCGTACTATATATATTCTTTAAAATATCATGCTCAAGAGTATAGGAAGAATCACATACCTCGCGACGATTATCGACTACTAGCAAAACGCTCCACGGCTATAACCCGGCTAGCCTTGTCCACCTTTCAAGTAGCACATGCTACTCACAGAACATTCAACCTATAAAGGTTATACAGTCTATCAAAGTCTAGACTACTCGGTAGAATAAATCTAGATACAAGTTTCTAAGGAAAATTGGGCACCACTTCCTACGTCAAACTTCACAAGTCTCTTGTCTGATCACCTATGTAAGTACAGTTCAATTCCCTTCTTATATACTTTCGTTGTATATACTTATACTTATACATCAATAGTATGTAAACTCAATTACAATCGGGAGACCAGATATTTTAGCTCGATAAGCCCTTAATTATCCACTTTAAATGTCGATCTGAGCAACGCTAGCTCTACTCCGGTGCTCCAACCGCTCCAAACAACCCTTAGAAGTTCTACGCAACTTCTTAACACTTCAACCAAGCGTGAAGATTTTCCTTAGGGTTTGGTTTGAGACAAAAAGGACATAAGGTAGTATTTTGGGCTCTACGTCTGAGGTATCTTTGGAATACTACAAGGTATACGGCTAAGGTATTTTGGTATAGTAACACTACTTTGGAGAGTATTTCTACCAAGAGGGGGGGTATTTATACGAGACAACACCACAAGGAGGGGGGTGTACCCCTCGGCCAACCCCACTAGGAGGGGAACTCTCGGCCAGGGGAGGGCTCTCGGCCAAGGGGCCTCACAAGGGGGGGGGGGGGGGGAGGGACTCTTGGACGATAAACTAAACAAAGGGGGAGGAAGAGAGATTTAAAAAATTAGAAGTTTTGGATGAAGAAGTCTTCAACCTTAGGGGGGGTATTTATAGGGAAACTAATGGACAAGATCAAGCCAAGTGGGGGCAAGGTGGAGGGCCAAGATTTGCCCAAGTGCCCCCTAACCTACTCCTCAAATCACTCCACAAACAATGGCCCATGTTTTGTGCCCCAAAACAAGCCCAAACCGTGAACCACATCGTCCACTGGGCGCCCGGCGAGGTGACAAGTGTCACCCTCTCGTTGGTCCAAAATGTTTCGTCTCTCGGAAAAATTCGCAAAAATAATAAATGACATAGCCAGAATTTTCCCTTCGCAAGCTTAGTAAAACGTTTCGTCGAAAAACGACTCTAATCGGGTGTTGTGCACAAAATATTTTCGGCCAAGTCTACTTAAAGTTCAAACTTTTCTACGTACGTCCTCACGTACATACTCTGGAAATACGGGGTATAACAGCGTTCATGCCGCAGGTAGAGGTACATCGGTTGATCCTCACTCTTAGGATCACAGTTCAGCGTATTGGGAAGCTCCATTTTCTCCGGAGGCTTATCTTTTGGTATGTTTTCCCCGAGTTTGTAAGTTCTTGTACATTCAGGGGTATGGCGGGGCCCTGTCCCGTCATAGTTGTTGTAAAAATCTTAGAGTGCAGTAATCTTGTTGTGGCGGATTTGTAAAAGGGATGCTCGTTCAAGTGTATATATATATATCCGAAATGACGACTTTTCTCGAATAAAGCTGTTTCTCACTTCATTTTGTTTCATGTCTTGTTTTATTATTTGGTTACTCGATGTATGTCTACTTGGGTGCGGGTAGGCACCACGATCCAGGCGGTGGTCGTGACAAAAGTGGTATCGAGCAATTAATCCTCGGAAAGTGTCTGAGAGTATCTAGTAGAATCTTGATTATCGGTGTGTTGTGCACCACACCAATAATCAGGAGGCTATAGGATATTTAGGATTGGTTTCCATTCTTCTCATTCTGAGATCGTGCCTTAGAGCTGTATTATAAGTTGGACCCTCGACTTATTTCGTTTTACCGATTATGCCTCCGCGCGCAACCCGGGCGAGAAGGGCAAGCGCCTAGGAGCGCTAGTAGGATCTGAGGAGTACGAGGCGCGAGCGGTCATTACGAGATAGTGCTTGACGACGAGTTTTGCGGCCGCTTGGCCAGTGAGTTTAGAGCGCGGCGGTGGCTTTGAGACCTGATACACGAACCTCCAGTTCCACGGCTGGAGCGGAGGAGATGGGTTACAAAGATGGCGATTCTTGGCGGGATCGTGGCAGAACATGAGATAAGCTGAATCGCAGGCGATTCAGTAGCACCGTGGTTCACCCGAGATCGGACGATTTGAGACTACGGGATTTTACGAGTTAGCCCGCCGAGTTTTATGGGTCGAGGCGAGGGCGATCCGCAGGAGTTCATCAAGCGATTCTGACGGATCATGAGAGTGATCAAGGCTTGAGAGACCGATTCGGTGGTCTTAGGTTCGCGTCACCGCGTGATCTGCGATCGTTTGATTCGTGAGCTGTCGGGAAGTATGCATTGTCGTGTATGAGCGAGTTCTCGGGCATTTCTTGCGCATTTCTTGCCTCCACAAATGAGGAGGGCTCGGTAAGCAATTCTTGACGTTGAGGCGAGGCCGGCGTGCGGTTCGAGAGTACAATGTGGAGTTTGACTCATTAGCTCGATGCGTCCGCATTAGTAGCCGACATGGAGGATAGAGTGCACCGATATGTCACAGGACTTGACGATTATCTAGCAGGGAGTTGCTCGGGTGTAGCTCTTCAGCCGGGCATGGACATTGCCCGCATGCAGGCTTATGCACTTGGATGTGAGGAGGCGGAGGTCGACGGAATGGCCGAGATCAGCGAAGAGGCGAGCAGCGGTCCTTTGGCAACTTTCGAGGCGGACCGCCTCGGGCGGTGAATTATGCACCTCACTTGTCTGAGTGGTCCTCCGCCTTGGGGCGTTCGGTATTCGGGAGCTGGTCGGGGCTCGTGGCTTCGATTCTGAGATATACATGGGTTCTAGCCGAGATTCATGTCCCCTCGGTGTGCGCGATGTGGCGGCGTCATCCGGGAATGTCGTCTTTTTACGGTGCTTGTTTCACTGCGCCGTCGAGGGCCATGTGATGAAGACCGCCTTATAGAAGAGTGCAGGCAAAATGACGCGACCTCAAGGTCGATGGCGTGTTCATCGCCTTCTATAGCTATGCGCCCGGTAGGGCAGGATTATGATTAGAGCGGCGAAGGGAAAGTGAGGCAGTTAATACAGGTATATTCTTACCCCTCTAGATATTAGTATGCTTGATATGATGATCTTGATTAAGTGTTATGTTCAGATAGCATTATGTTAAAGATTGTGTTTAGAAAACATGGTTAGTTAGAAGGGTAAGATTGGGGACGGGGAAATTGTGAGCCTTAGAATATTATACGTAGAGACCTTAGATGCGAGGCCATCTTGAGTAAAAGATTTATTTTTATGTTGACCTTTATCGGAGTGCATAGTATACGTGGGATATAATTGTGTGATAAGTCCCTGAGTGGTACGAAATGAAAGAGGGTAGTTGAGCTAAGGAGACCACTAGGTTTTCGTGACTTGATTAGTGAGATTATTCCGGATCGGGGGAACAAGAGTTGGGCGCGATAGCGGGTCGGGTTGAGGACCGATCACGGGTCAACCCGCGGCCTGTTATGAGGTGGGGTCAGTTCGAGGTGGTCCCGCCAGGTGGTAGGGTCACGAGGGCGCGAGGCTCAAGTTTAGATGACCGTTGTACGAGTTCGTGGATGCGTTCGACCAATAGCCGGGCCGATGAGATCAGCCCATCTTGTCTTTCGATCGGGGATTTACTCGCGGAGGTTATGCGAGATGTTATATATCGGGAAGGTTGTAAGGCTGCACGGGTTCCTACTTTTACCTTATGGCGAGCGTGGAGCCCGATTATGGCTATTTCTTTTCCGGAGGTTTTACGGCGGGGTTAGGAACTCGGGTGAGTCTCGATGTGCATTCACCCTCGGGCGATGTTTTGATTTGAGGTAGCGGCGAGGATTATGTGCCTCTTGTTGAGTGAGTATCATTATAGCTACCATTTCGATTCGGATGTCGCCTTATGAAGCCTTGTATGGGCGGAAGTGTAGGTTCTTGGTCGATTGGTTCGATGTTGGCAAGGTTGGATAGTTGGTCCAAACTTGATCCGGCGGTGTGGATAAGGTGGAGCTTATCCGAGAAGAAGTTATTGGCGGCTCGAGTCAGCGAAGTCGTGCGGATAGTGGCGTCGACACTTGGAGTTGAGTTGTGGTGGGAGCTTTTGTGATGTTAGAGGTGATTCCTCGTGGACTTGGATGTAAGTATTTGCGCGTGTGTTATTCTGTGCCCATGTGTGGCATTTGCAAACTGGTTAAGCTGTGAGGGACTTTATCGTTATCTGTCTTGAGAAGGAACATTCGGGACGAATGTTTTTAAGGAGGGGAGAATGTTATACCCCGTTTTTCCAGAGTATGTATGCGAGGACGTACGTACGAATATATTCAAGCCCTAATTAGGTTAAGGATGAAATTGTGAACTTTCGACGGAAAAGATTCCGAACCTTGTGAAGGAATTCTACGTTTTTAATATTTTAACCGATTACGGATTTTTCCGAGAGACGAAATATTTTGTACCAATAGGAGGGCGACATGTGTCACCCTTAGTTGGCATGGGTTGGACGAAAATGTTGGCCAAGTGGACAAGGTCAAATGGTCAAGTCTTGGAAGATATTTCTTTGGGTGAGTGGGGGTAGGTAGGGACGTTTTTTTGTGCCTAGTGGAAGGCCACATGGCTCTTTGATTGTGGGGGACATATGTCCCAAGGTTGTGGTGGACATATGTCCCAACATTGTGGTGGACACTTGGTTGGAAGACCTCACTCTTCACATGGATCCAAATCTTCACCCTCCATTTGTTTTAATCTTGGCCCTTGGTGGTTCTATAAATACCCCCCTCTTGTGCAAGACTTCTTCATCCACAAAACAATTTCCAAGTCTTAAAATCCTTCCCCCTTTGTAGTAAAGCTTTCGTCAGCCCCTTTGGAAGCTTTAGTCCAAGCACCATCTCCCACTTCCTATTTTTCTCGTCAAAATATCCCGCCCCCCTTGGTAGAAAAGTTGTCTTCTAGTATTGTTACTATGCCAAAATACCTTAGCCTAAATCCCTTGTAGTATTCCAAAGTTACCTCTATACTAAAAGCCCAGAAATACTACTTTATATCCATTAGTCGCAAAACGAAACCCTAGGAAAATCTTCATAGTTGGTTGAAGTTTTAGGTAGAAGTTGTTTAGAAACTTCTAAGGGTTTCTTGGAGCTATCGGAGCGTGCAAATTAGGAGCTTAACGTTGTTCAGGATCGACATTTAAACTTGGATAATTTTGGGCTTATCGAGGTAAATATCTTTGTCCTTCTATTGTAATTGGAAATTACATACTGTAGTAGTATAGAAATGAGTATAAGATATATAGAAGGATGGTATCAGAGAAGAGTATTGAACTGTACTTACATGGGGTGTATTCTGATGAGACTTGTGTAGTTGATGGGTGAAATCTGCCCAAATTTCCATAGAATAGAGAACCTTCTGCTTAGAATATTCTACAGAGTAGTCTAGACGTTGATAGGTATATGGCCATTATAGGTTGAAGTTCTGCGAGTAGCGTGTTCTACTTGAAGGGTGGACAAGGCTAGCAGGGTTATAGTACGGTGGAGCGTTTTGCTATTTGTCGATAATCGTCGCGAGGTATGTGAACTTCTTCCTATCTTTTCTAGCATGATTGTTGTGAACTATGTAGTACGGTGAGCGTCGTGTGCTAAGCAGTTTTGGTTAGTTTAAAACATAAGGTGTTATAATAGCTTTATGGGAAGTTAGTTATAACGACTTTATGTAAGTAAAAGAATGGTTTATTGATTTTAGAAGTTAAGAGACTTGATCTTAAAAGATAAGAGACTTAACTTATAAATGACGTTTTATGAAATGTTAAGGACTATGAATTTTGTTAAAAAGTTGTGAAACCTCATTCGTGAGTAATGAGTACTTGGCTTTTAAAGAATAATGTTTTACTGATTTCGGAAATGAGAATAAGTATCGAACAAACCACTGCAGCGTTAATAAAGGAAAATGTATTGACTAATTAACTATATTAAAACCAGTAGAAACCTCCATCTGCATAGAAGCTAAGATAAGACAAAATTGTATTACATTTTCTAGATCATGGCTACTTTAATAAGATTGTTATAAACAAGAATAACTACTCACACATAAGGTATATGCTACTCAATTGTTTTAAAAAGAGATTACGTTATTTGATTAAGACTATGAACTATGAAATCTTTCGGAAGTAAAAGACTTGAGTATATTTTAATTAGGCAACTTAAACTTTGGAAAAGAATGTTGTTACTTGATTTTAAAAAAGGAAAGTGTTTGTGATTTAAAAGAAAAGTATGGTATTATCTTAATCTGTCTTAAAAGAGAGTTTAAATGTTATGGCCAATTTGATACCGAGTCCATGGGATGGACCGGGAATGTATTCCACACGTTTTGATACCGAGTCCATGGGATGGACCGGGAATGTATTCCACGTTTTGATCACGAGTCCATGGATGGGCCGGAATGTATTCCACACGTTTGATCTTCGAGTCCATAGGATGGGCCGGGAATGTATTCCACGCGTTTTGATCCGAGTCCATGGGATGGACCGAATGTATTCCACACGTTTGATAACGAGTCCATGGGATGGACCGAATGTATTCCACCGATTTGATACCGAGTCCATGAGATGGGCCGGGAATGTATTCCATCGATCCGATCCGGCGAGTCCATGAGATGGGCCGGGAATGTGACCATGCGATTCCACCTCGAGTCCCGTAGGATGGGAGACATGTTATCGTATCCACACGATTTATACCTAGGCTGGCGGTGAGGAAGGAGTTCCACGCATGAGGATGACTTGAGGCGTGAGTCCACGACTTGACATATCGCTTTTATGTTGTGAAGCGTAGTTTGTTATCATACATGTCTCTGCTTTATTTTAGATTATGATTTCGTTCTGATATTTCGATTTCACATACTTGGTACTGTTGTCTTGACCTCGCCCGGCTGCGTTCATCTGCATGAGTAGAGTACATCGGTTGATCCTCACTCTTAGGATCACAGTTCAGCGTATTGGGAAGCTCCGTTTTCTCCGGAGGCTTATCTTTTGGTATGTTTTCCCCGAGTTTGTAAGTTCTTGTACATTCAGGGGTATGGCGGGGCCCTGTCCCGTCATAGTTGTTGTAAAAATCTTAAGTGCATAATCTTGTTGTGGCGGGATTTGTAAAAGGATATGCTTGTTCAAGTGTATATATATATATGCCGACAGGCAGCTTTTCTCAGATAAACTGTTTCTCACTTCATTTTGTTTCATGTCTTGTTTTATTCCGCTGGTTACTCTGATGTATGTCTACTTGGGTGCCCGGGTAAGGCACCAGTCACGGGCCCGGGGTCGGGTCGTGACACTTAACCCTCTAGAGACTAGTTTGTATTGATGATATGATGATGTGTTAAGTGTTATGTTCGGATAGCTTGTGTTAAAATGTGATTTAGAAGCCTGGTTTGTGAAAAGGGTAAGTCTGGGGATGAGACAATTGTGAACCTTAGAATTTATAATTGAGGCAGAGACCTTAGATGTAAAGTGTCTTGAGTAACAGATTGTACGGTTAGTCTTTGTCGGAGTGCATAGTATACATGGAGTATTTGTGTGATAATTCCATGGGTAGTTTGAAATAGAAGTGGTAGCTTTTATGACGTGAATTAGTAAGATTGTTCCGGATCGGGGAATGAGAGAATTTAGAGCGATAATGGGTCGGGTTGAGGCCATTTCGCGGGTCAACCCGCAGCCCGGATTGAGGTGGGGTCAGTTTGAGGTGGTCCGCCAGGTGATAGGATCACGGTGTTAGGCAGTTTAGGTAACCATCGTGCGAGTTCGTGGATGCGTTCGACCGATGATCGGGCGATGAGGTCGACCCATCTTGTCTTTCGATCGGGGCTATTTACTCGGCGGAGGGTTATGCGAGATGTTATATATCAGGAAGGTGGTAAGGCTGCACGGGGTTCCTACTTTTATTTTATGACAGGCAGTGGAGCCCAGTTTACGACTATTTTCTTTTTCTGGAGGTTTTACCAGGCGGGGATAGGAACTCAGGTGAGTCTCAGTATTGCATTCACCCTCGGGCCAGCGGACAAACAACACGTTTTATCCGCATATGAGGATAGGTTACGGTCGGTGTTTTGATTTGGGAGGCGGTGAGATTATTTGCCTCGTGTTGAGTGAGTATTATACTAGCTACCATTTCGTTGTTCGGATGGCGCCTTATGAAGCCTTGTATGGCGGAAGTATAGGTTCTTGGCCGATTGGTTCGATGTTGGCAAGGTTCGGATGGTTGGTCCATACTTGATTCATCAGAATGAGGATAAGCTGCTTATCGAGGAGGAGGTTATTAGCGGCTCGAGTCACCGAAGTCTTGCGGATAATCGGCGTCGACACTTGGAGTTCAGGTTGACGGTGGGTCTTCTTGAAGGTACCACCCCGGAAGGGTGTGACGAGATTTGGAAAGCAAGGGAAACTTAGCCCGAGGTACTTTGGGTCTTTTCGGTCGGTTGTAGAATAGGCGGGTTGCACATAAGTTAGCATTGCCGTCCGACTTAGGAGACAGTACGTCCGGTCTTTCATGTTGCTATGATTCGGAAGAGTATCGGAGATCCATCCAGAGTGTTCCCAGTCAATGACGACCAAGTTAAGGATAGTGACCCCGAGATTTTAAAAACTGAAGTAATGACAGAAATGTGATAGGAAGAGTTCGAGTGTACGAGGAGGGTACGATGAGTAAGAAAAGAGGCGAAGATGTGTGAAGAAGATGAAAGTGTCCGTTTTTTTTTAAAGATGTGAAGAAAGTATCTTTTGGACTATGGTTGGAGCTAATAGTATTGTTATACGCTTTAGATATGATTCTTCGTTGGCTCGGATGTGAGTTTTTGCGCGTACGTTATATTGTGGCCATATGTGGCATTTTGCAAATTGTTCAAGTTATGAGGGACTATGCCGTGATCTAAGTTATTTGAATCTTGAAGGAACATTCGGGACGAATGTTTCTAAGGGGGGGAGAATGTTATACCCCGTAGTTCCGGAGTATGTATGTGAGGACGTACGTACGAATGTATAAACCCTAATTAGGGTAAGATTGAAAGAATTGTTTTCCGACGGAAATTATTCCGAACCTTGTGAAGGAAATTTTACGTTTTCAATATTTTTACGATTATGGAATTTTTCCGAGAGATAAATGTTTTGGACCAATAGGAGGGCGACAAGTGTCACCCCTAGATTGGGCCATGTTGGACGAAATTTAGTGGGTTAGTGGGCAAGACAAGTGGCCAAAAGTCTTGCATGGTATTGCATGGCACCTTGGATGGTTTTTGCAAGTTTGTGGGCAAGTCAAATGGTCAAGGTCTTGCATGGCTTTTGTAGGACAAGTGTGGAGAGGAACCTACACAAACACATCTCTACCATACACATGTTTCAATCCTAACCCTTGGTTGTACTATATAAACCCCTTTGGTTGATGAAAATCTTCCACACTTAGTATAATTCTAGACTTAAAAATATTTCCCTCTCCCTCCTTCTCAATTGCTCTCATCGAAACAGCCCCCTTCCTTAACCAAATGTTGTCCAAAAATTCTTAAACTTATAAGTGTTCTTCCTTAATGTGTTATGAAGATTATTAACCAATAGTTAGACAAGATTTCACACCCCTAGCCTCAAAGAAACCCCCCCTTGGCCGAGAGTGGGCAGATTTTCGGGACTGTTTTGGGCAGATTTTTAGTCAAGTTTGGAAGGGAATATCTCCTAGCATATAAGGAGTTTTTGGGTGTTTCAAAAGCCGAAAATGAAGTTCGTCGAGTCTAGTTTCCAACGCAACAAACCTCTCGTCGATATGACACTGGAGTAGAGAGTTATCGACGTTACAAGTTCAGCTGACGAAGCAGTGGCGAAAAATCTGGACAGTCACGTTTTTTGGACTATCTTGAGGTAATGAACCTTAACCTCTTTGTGAAGTTGATTATTATGTATATATGGATATTATACATATATTGGAAGTATATTATGGACTATAAGATATAAAGAAAGATTTGGATCTTGTTAAGATGTTAAAAGAAGAATTGACATATCAAAATGGTAAAAATGTATCCATTACTTACTAAGAAGTTAACAACAAAGGAACTATAACTTATTATAAGATTGGAATATAAGTTGAAGGACTAATGAAGTAAGTGGATAAGTAAAATTGTAAAGGTTGGCCAAGGACCCCAACTTAAGGACCGTATCTACTTTGGACCGTATCTACTTTGGACCGTATCTACTATGGACTATATTTACTTTGGACCTTTTTTACTTATTATTATGAAGGAGAGATTGTTAATCGCGTTCCGTTTGGGCGTGTTATCCCCTTCTTTACTTATTATTATGAAGGAGAGATTGTTAATCGCGTTCCGTTTGGGCGTGTTATCCCCTTCTTTACTTATTGTTATTATGAAGGAGAGATTGTTAATCGCGTTCCGTTTGAGCGTGTTATCCCCTTCTTTACTTATTGTTATGAAGGAGAGATTGTTAATCGCGTTCCGTTTGGGCGTGTTAAACCCTTCCTTAGTTATTGTTGTTATGAAGGAGAGATTGTTAATCGCGTTCCGTTTGGGCGTGTTATCCCCTTCTTTAAATTTCGGTATTATTGCACCTTAATTAGTATGTTAATTACGGTTATCGAGCCTTGGAAAAGGTGGAAAATTGAGTAGAAACGGGGAGGTCGCGAATTTTCCGTAGAATAGGGAACCTTGTACTTAGGAATATTCTACGAAGGGATCTAGAAGAATAGACGTTTCATGGCCATTATAGGTTGAAGTACTACGAGTAGCGTATTCTACTTGAAGGGTGGAAAAGGGCTAGCAAGGTTATAGTACTTTGGAGCGTTTTGCTAATTGTCGATAATCGTCGCGAGGTATGTGAACCTCTTCCTATCTTTTCTAGCATGATATTTGCGAAATATATATAGTACGGTAGACGTACGTGTGTAAAACGAATTTGGTTGGTTTAAAACATAAAGTGTTATAATGGCTTTATGGGAAGTTAATTATAACAACTTTATGTAGGTAAAAGAATGGTTTATTGATTTTTTTAAAAAAGATAAGGGACTTGACTTATATTTGACTTGATTTGATATGTGAAGAACTTGAATTGTGTGGAAAGTTGTGAAACCTCATTCGTGAATAATTTGAGTACTGGGTTTTGAATAATAATGTTATATTGATTTCGGAAATGAGAATAAGTATCGAACAAACCACTGCAGCGTTAATAAAGGAAAATATATTGACAAATAATTTGAGTACTTGGTTTTGAATAATAATGTTATATTGATTTCGAAATGAGCATAAATATCGAACAACCCACTGCAGCGTTAATAAAGGAAACTATATTGACAAATAATTAATATTATTAAAACAAGTAGAAACCTCCATCTGCATAGAAGCTAAGATAAGACAAAATTGTATTACATTTCCTAGATCACGGTTGCTTTAATAAGGTCATTAATAACAAGTATTGATTTTTCTTAAATTCCAAAGTAAGGAACTTGTTTTCTAAAAGGATAGAGACTTGAGAATTTGAAGTGTGTTGGTTTAAAAGAAAGGCATGTTTTTGTCGTAAGATGGTTTAAAAAGAAGGTATGGAAATTGTTTGGGTTTACTTAACAAGATGGTTACTCTACTTTGATGCTACGAGTATCGTGTGACCTTTTTGTGAAAGAAATGGATCTTTTTAAAGAGTTAAAGTATGTAGTACCTTGGGGTTAAAACCCGGATTTGTTGACATGAAATGCAAGTACCTTGTGTGAGTAACTTGCCTATGTTTTGTGATAGCCTTGTCATACTTTCGTGTTGGCTTGATGAAGTAAACATGTTGTGATACTACGTGTGTTAGTACCTTGTGATGTTTGTGTAAAGAGGTTATTCTTGTTATGCTTATGTTGTTTGACGATAAGACGTTGTGTTCGATTCTTGTGATGTTTGTGTAAGGAGGTTATTCTTGTTGTGCTTACGTTGTTTAACGATAAGCCGGTGTGATAGTATTATACCACTCACCTCTTGACATGATACCGGGGTTAAGTCCCCGTCACGAGAGAATACCTCATGCGGGTCCAGGGGACCTATGCGGAGCTGCGGGAGTTCCAGGATTGTGTGCGAGGAAATACCTCATGCGGTCTATGTGGCCATGCGGACTACGAGAGTCCAGGACGATGCCGAGGATTAGCTACCCTCGATGCGAGGAATACCTCATGCGGGCCTAGGTGGCCTATGCGGACTGCGGGAGTCCAGGATTAGGCACGCATAATGATACTATGGGCGATTGGCCTTGCTTCGATCATTCGCGGCCTAGAAAAGACCAGTTACATTATATCTATTATTGCTCTTGTTTGTGATGTGGCACTATGTGCGGTTAACTTGGTTGTTTCGTACATATTTGTGAATTGGTTTTAAAATGTTATGGTTATATTTGAGTGATGACCTTGAGGGCGTGAGTCCCTGACTTGACACGATTGTTTATAGATTGTGAAATGGTATCTTTTTAGAGACAATGTTGATGTTCATTACTCTTGTTGATTTATCGGGCTTTGTGAACCGCATTTTGATTGTCATATACATCTCCTGTTTTATATAGACTATTATGATTTCATTTACAGTATTTTCAGTTTCACATACTTGGTACCTGTTGTACTGACCTCCTTCGGGGGGCTGCGTTCATGCCGCAGGTAGAGACATCAGTCGTTGATCCTCGCTCGTAGGGTCACAGTTCAGCGTTTTGGGAAGCTCCGTTTCTCCGGAGGCTTATCTTTTGGTATGATTCCCTGAGATTGTAGGTACTTGTACATTCAGGGGTATGGCGGGGCCCTGTCCCGTCATAGTTGTTGTAGAAATTCTTAGAGTGCAGTAATCTTTGTGTGGCGGGGTTTGTAAAGGATGTATCGTTCGGTATATATATATGCAGAAAGGTAACCATTTTGGTTGCTTTGTTTCTTATTTTATCTTGTTTCATGTTTAAGTTTTTATTTCCGCTGATTTTCTCTGATGTTGTATCACTAGGGTGCCCGGGGTAAGGCACCAGTCGCGGGCCCGGGATCGGGTCGTGACATGAACCCATCCCTTGATCACAACTTGATCACTAAATAAGTAAACCCAAACCATCAATAATAATAACAAGTCTATGATAGATAAAGAAAAAGTGTTGAATAATACATCAATCCCAAGGGAATCTAGTTTAGGGTAGTACAAGAGCCACTAAATACATATATGCAGGTCTGAATATAAATACAAGTCTAAAAAGTAGAATAATATCTCATAGTAGCAAAATAAGACAAGTATAAAAATAGAGTCATCCGGGCTGCGGATCCATTCTTATGCTCACCCTGAATGCTCGTTAGCAAACCTCGGGAATCAGTTGTGAGGTGAGGAGGTAGACCCTGTCACAAACTCTGTACTCATAAAAGAATACAACAAGGTAGTATCAGTACAAACACTATGTACCGGTAAGTTGGTCGATAACTGTTAGATAACACATATATAGTAAGAGACTGATAGATAGACATGCTCACAATAATATATAAACGCTACACATTCCAAGAATAACATCACATGTTCAAATACCAAGTTTGAATCCAATAAGTATAAATATGATAATATGAATGCATATGCAATGCAATGATACACACACGTTTTGACCGGAATACCTCTACGTCCCAGTAGTCATAACCTATGGGAGATCCGCGAAGTCCATGTACCTGTTGTGGCGCATAGCCCGATCCAATATAAGTATATGTTTCGAAACATGCAACTCGGTCCAATATATGTATAGGTTGTAGAACGTGCAACTCGATATATATATATATATATATATATATATATATATATATATATATATATATATATATTATCATATAGGTATGAATGATGTCAAATGTCAATGAGAGTATGTCAAGTCAATTGTGCCACACATGGACACCTAATCATCATGTCAAGAGTGAATCAATCCTTCCTCTACATATGGTCAAGTCTAGTATCATGTGTGTGGCTATGAGCTACTAGATCAATAAGGCAACAACCACAATCAACAACAGTACTAACCTAATTATTCCATCCCAACTTTATATATAAATGTGTAACATGCTTTTTTCCAATAATTAATAACTTTACATATGCTTCATTAACTGGAGTCTAATCATAAGGTAAATCGTAACCTACCTGAATGACGAGTGAGAGTCACAAATGATAACTCTGGAGCCTTGCCTTTCTGAGGATCTTAGTTATACTCAAAGTCTAGTCATCATTGAAATCTAAGTTAGAAATGGAAACTAACAATACCCATACAGGTATACTATCCTTAGAATCAAACCCAACTATGGAAAAAGGGGCAAATGGCCCACAATGGAAAAACGGGTAATTCAAAAGTGAAATCGGTAATCCAATATTCTAGAAGTCTAATTTCACTACTCAATTTCTAAATTAACTCAAAATAGATCAATTTCATTATTTAAAAAGAACCTCCAAATTTAGGCATAAACCCTAGCTTTTCCATATTCAAATTCTCAACTAGAATGGAAGAGTCAAGCCTATTGGTTACTAAATAATGAAATCTCATGCTTAGATTAATCAAACCCATCAATTAATCTCATATTTAAAGCTTAAGATTTAATTAAGACTATATAGGTAGAGACTCGTCTTCTTCAACTAGTTTTCTATGTTTCCACCATTGATTCAAGTTTAGGAAAGGTAAATAAAGGATAATAAGGTTGAAGAGACTTACCTCAAAGATAATCTACTCAAAAACACTTCAAATCCCCATTGAGATGCCATGGAGGAATAATTTTGGGAATGGGAATGGAAAGCTTTAAATTAGAATTAAAATGGATTTTGGTCCCTGTCATCCGCTGCAGCGGTCACTGGTCCACTATAGTAGGCCTGCGTATGCCCAATACGACAACCCAATGCAAAATCCCAAGACTTACTGTAGCGGTCTATTACCCGCTACGACGACTCCTCACAAACTCTCACCACTCGCCATAGTGGACCAGGTCATACTGTTATGCTGGTCAACATCATTAGATAGTGAGGCAGCAAAGTCTAGAGTTCGATTTTTCCCGTCATTTAATTTTTTGATTTTTTCCTCGGTAGTGCCTTCAACTGTCTTTTTTTCAGTAACTGACACCATTGAGCTCCCTGATGTGCCGAGAAATTATGGCATATTTGATACAAATTTCATAGATTATTATCGTCCTTTGTGTATTTGTAGTATATATTTGTCACGACCCGAACCCCGGGCCCGCGATTGGTGCCCTACCTGGCACCCTTCTACCCATACAACACAAGTAACTCGCGGAAGCTAAACAACACTCATCATTATTATTTTTTTGCAAAGGCAAACCGGCAAGGCTGTCATAATATATAACACCCGAATGGGACTACAACTGTACAACAATATAAATACAACTCACGCAAGTCCAGCCCACATATGAATACAGACCTCTAAGAGTTTGGACAGTAAACTATGATGGGATAAGGCCCCGTCGTACCCCTGAATATACCTAGCCGTAATAGAAGACCTGTGCCAAAATGACAAGCTCCGGAACATTGGAGCTATCCCAAAATGCTAAACAAGGATCCTAAGCTCGCGGATCACCCAACTGAGTACCTAATACCTGCGGGCATGACGCGGCCCAGAAGAAGTCGACAACAAGGTACCAAGTATGTAAACATGAAGTACAATAAACAAGATCATAAGCATTTAAAGAATAGCGAGGACAAGTATGAAAATCAAATATCAGATCTAACCGTGCCATAATAAATAAGAGCCAACTGTACCTTTTAAAATATGTCTTTTTAAAAGTGAGACCAACCGTGTCATTTCAAATTATGAAATCAATACAATTTCAAAATATGAAATCAATCGTACCTTTTCAATTCGAGTCATATCAACATCATGAATGCTTACTCAGAGAATCATCAAGTTCATATACATATAGATAATGTATCTCATATAACATAAACCGACCCTTTATTGAGAGACTCGATGGAATCGCCAATATAACGTAACCCGACCCATTTTGGGGCTCGATGTAATTATAAATATGTGTGACGTAACCCGGCCCATTTGCGGGATTCGGTGTATGCTTCAACATGTGACGTAACCCGACCCATTTGTGGGACTCAGTGTAATGATGCAATATATGACATAACCTGGCCCATTTGTGGGACTCGATGTGATGATGCAATATGACGTAACCCGGCCCATGATGGGACTCGATGTATGCATCTACATGACATAACCCGGCCCATTGTGGGGCTCGGTGTAATCTTTTGTATAATGTAACCCGACTCATTTGTGGGACCCGGTGTAATGCTCTTTATATGACGTAACACGACCCATTTGCGGGACTCGGTGTATTGCATTCATAACATATCACGGCCCGTTGTGGGACTCGGTGTATCAATGCAATCAAATAAAATTTAAAAACATCTTCTGACTCTCCATATAATAAAATGAATGAACTATCATTTTAGAAGACTCAAGGTATTATCATGTCATGTAAAATTAGGGAAATTAAATCCAAAGTACTATGTACGTTCACCATACCTCATTTCCTTTATAAAACCCCAAGACACTAACAATTGTAGCATCAAGGCACCTACTCTTTTAAATCCAAGTGACTTCTACTTTTAAAATCAAGACAAGTATACTTTTAACATCAAGTTACTACCACCTCATGTACCACATGAAATCTAGATTCTTCTCGCTCCTCTGGCTAACATTATGGAAATATTTGCATAGTGATAACCGATCCGAATTGGCAAATTAATCCATTTATGAGTCGTGATTAATATATATCATGAGATTTTATCTAATCAGCTGTGAACCTAGAAAATGTAAAATGAACTGGTTATATCTTAGCTTCTATGCAGATGGATGGCATTCTACCCATTTCAATATAATTGATTGTCGATTCCTTTTTCATTTAACGTTGAAATGGCTTGTTCGATACTTTTCTCATTAGTGTTGTAACTAGCAAGATCAATTCGACTCCAATACTTCCTAAAAACTCTTACCAACATCTCCCATAAGACTTGGTACGGACTTAGAAATAATTTATACATGCCTTTAGCATAGAATCAATAACATGAATACTCCTTAACTTCTAAGAGTAGAATAATTTTTTAAACAATACTACAATTATGGTTCACACAAAGAACATACCAAAAGAGAGAAGGAAGAGGTTCACATACCTCATTGACGACTAACCAACACGACAAGTAGAATACGCCCCGAATAGTACCTCAACCTAGAACAACAATAATCGCTATCAACTTCATACATACTAGTATAAGACTTATACCAAGTAATGGTCCTCTTATTCTACGGAAATTTGGGCAGCACTTCCCCCGTTTATACGTATTTTTCCACCTTTTCCAAGGCCGAAATTCAAAAACAATCAAGCCCCATTTAAGGCAAAACCAACAATTAACCAAAGGGGATTACACGCCTACTTGACGTGTAAAATTCAGCCCCTTAATCTACCAAAACAATCCATAAAAATCAGTCCAATATCCAACAACAACAAGGGTACAAAGTGAAGCCTTTTAATACCTTTTTACACCCTTGATCTCTTAGGACTTTCATTAACAATTACCACATTAATCATGCATATAGGTGGCTGATTTTCCAGCAGCCTAACACCACAAAACAGCCCATAAAAACTGCAAAATAACGTCCAACAGTTTTATAGATTCCACGGCCAACAACTACAATCCCATAACTCTTTCCTTAATCCTTTTTATTCCAATTGAAGTTTCAAAACTTCTATATAAGTTATATCAACTTATTAACAACAATATTACTCAATTATAACATGCAATAGGTGAAGATAACAACAACACAACCAATGAAAATCCAAGGATCTGAAAATAGTCCATTCTAGGCCAACACCAACATCTATCACATACACTTCTTATTTTCCATTTCTTCTTTAACACAAGTTCATCTATATACTATAACAATATGTAATATCCAATTACTTCAAGAGGAGGACGAAATATTACCTCAAATCTTGCCCAAAAACGTCAAAATAGTCCACACGTTATTTGTCCACAGTTTTCGTTTCGCTCCACTTCTTCAAGTTCCAATCACTTCTATGTATCCTCTACAAGCTTATAACCAACTTCCCTTCACGTCTCACCTCCAAAAGTCGATTTAACAAGCTAGGGTTTTCTCAACAAATTTAGTCCAAGACATGTTTTAAAGGTGGATTATTAATATTTGCTTAGCACTTGGTTTAGAGATTAATCTAAGAGGATTAGTGATTCTCAATCTTCACTTTATGGCTATGGAGGCTCTCAAAATCATGAGCTAAAGGGAGAAGATGAGAGCTCATTTTGTCTAAGTGTAAAGTGATCCAAGTCTTGCAAGACTGATATGTATAGCTGTGGAGTGAGACCCACTAGTCCACTTGTCCCCCTCCCCCTTAGTCTCAATATATCTAATGTGTAGTCATCTTTGCAAGACAAGTGGAGGGGTGACACGTGTCACCCTCCTATTGGTCCAAAATAATTCTTCACCAAAATAATTTCTATACTTGACCAAAATATCTAAAAATCTTGTGGGCCCCACAAAATTGTAAAATTCCCGATGGGCCCCACATGACCAAATCCGAGACTTCAAAATCCAAAACTAATTCCTTACCCCCAATTAGGAGAATTGAACTCCAAGTTAACAAATTGTCGTCTTCACATTTTTCTGAAATTTTCCTTAAGAAAATGTAATAATTCTTTCCTTTAAAAATTCAAATCTTAAATCCTTAATCACGTTCTCAATTAATAGCTCGTATTACTGGTGTAACAATATTTCTTATGTAATTTTGGTTTTTGTAGGATTTTTCCTCGACATCCAAAGTGAAGAAATATGTTGAAACATAGATAAAAGTCAAAAATGAAGAAGTGTTGAGAAGACCATTTCGCAGAGCAAAACTAGAATGTGGATGGCAAAACCAGACTGCAGACTGCAAAATAGTGGGCATTATCCCAGAAATAAACAAAGAATTCAAGACTCGAACCCGGCGCAACCTAATCGCAATCAGACTTCGCTATACGGACCGCATTCCAGTATGCAAACCACTGCTCCAACTCAAGTCCATCCTAGATTGCGAAACTAAAGGGCACTTATGCGGATCGCAGTTCAGTTCTGAAGACCACACTTCCTACCGAAGTTATAGATAGTCCAGACAAGAACCCACTTTGTGAAGCCTATGTCTGCTTTGCAAACCGCAGACCTATTATGCGGTCGCAGAGTGATCAGTAGTGTCATTTTTGTAATTACATAAAGCCTAAAATTAGGGTCCTATATGTATGTACCTAGGGTTTTGTGATGCGACATCTACCTACATACTTACTTTTCATACGTTCCACTTTATGTCTTGTCTTGAAGAGAGACAAAACACTATTCATTTCTAGTTTAGTTACTTCCAAGAATCTTGTTTAATATTCCATTTGGGAGAATACAAGTTCTATTATTTTATACAAAAATCATTGTAAACTTCTTTTTATGTTCATTATGTATTCTTTCATTTATTGCTTTGTAGTGTATTTATTGTTTAACATGAGTGACTAGAATCTAGGTTGAAGTTGTGACCCAAAAATAGAATGTGATAATTGGGATAGTTTATAAATGAAATGGTTGTATAATGGTGGCATTTTATTAGCTCTCACTCTTAATGTATAAGGGTTGATTGCAAACTCCGCTTTAATGCATATTGTCTCTAGTCAACTTAATAAAAGGAGACTGGAGTCTAGGAAAGAGGTAAATTAATTAGGACTTGAGGCTTTAAACCCAATTTAATGATTCCTAAATTTAATTATAAGGTAATCAACTACGGGTAATAATGGGTGTTCATATATTCCATACTTTAGAGCTTGAGAAAGCCTAAAGTGAAATTAGGTGGGTCAATTGAGAAATCCTCACCTAGATATTAGTTCGCATTGCTCATACCACACTTATTACACCCAACTTAGCATGACCCAACATCACTTCCATGCATTAAGTTACAACCCTAGCACTCTAACTTATTTGATATATTAATTGTTAATTGACGTGATTAATTGATTAGTTAAAACAAACAAATAAATTGGTTACCCTAGGAGTAAAGTATTTAGTAAAGGAATGATACAAAGAGAATAAAGTTCATTTCTAATCGTATTCCTTGTGAGATTCGATCCCAACCTAGTTAGGTTACTATATTTAACAACGATCGCATTATACCTTATTATGGTGTAATTTGGGCGAGAACAAATTTTGGCACCGTTGCCATAGAATATGGCCTTGAAATTTCCTATTTGTAGTATTATTACTTTGCCAAAAAATTATGTTTAAATGTACGTGTTCTTGTTGTTTTTGTGGTGTAGGTAATATGGTAGAGTTGTCCAATGTAAGGGAAACGTAGAGATGGCCACATTTGCTAATGCCATCCGGACACCCCAAATTCTGGGGAATGCGAGTTTCTACAAAACCTCCACCATGATCCATATGCTCAACAACAAGGGCTTATTCGAAGGATCGGCATCTGACAATCCAAATAGGCAATAGAGGAACTTCAATGAGGTATGATTCAACTTTCGTCATCCCAACGTGTCCAAAGAAGTTGTGAAGCTAAGGTTCTTCCTCTTCTCTCTAATGGGAGAGGCTACTATTTGGTTTGATGACTTGCCTTCCGAGTCCATCACTACATGGACCGAGTTGATGGAAGCATTCCTTGAGAGGTTCTTCCCGCCGGCTCACATGCTCCAACTCTAAGACAAACCATGGTTGGCACACTAGAGCGGCAGAGGTAGCTGGGGGAGGTCCCTCAAAAGTCTTGTGTAGAGAGACATTGAATAAGGAAGAAGAAATGGATGAGACTATGGCGCAATTGATGATCCAAATGGTGGTCCTTACTAAGCATGTAATGTAGAAAGAGACCAAGAAAGTGAATGCGGTAACAAACATGGATCATAAGCAAGGTGCAACCGAAATGGTACACTATGATCATGAACGGTACAATGAAAATGAGAAATATGTGAACTTTGTGAACAATATGCAATGGGGTTTCGACCCTAATTACCAAGGATCAATCCAACTGTGGCGATCTAGCAATCAAGGCGGGAATCAAGATTGGAAAAATGACCAAGGTGAAACTAATTAGAGAGAGAGGAATGAAGGGGGTGGAGAGATAATAACAATAATGGTTACCAAAACATGAGCTCCAACCCTTATGTTCCACCTAGTGGGATAGCATACCAACAACCTACCTAACCTCCTCTTTACCACAATCGTGAGTCTACTAGTGATCCCGTTAGTTCAAAGCTTGAAGAAATGTTGTCTAAGGTATTGAAAAATCAAGACAAGTCTGAGGCCAATATAAAGGAGCTCAACAATCGTGTATCCTCATATTCAACATCTATCAAGAAACTAGAAAGTCAATTGGGGCAAATCGCTTCTACACTAAACCCAAGACAAAAGGGGACCCTTCCTAGTGATACGGTGGTGAATCCATGAAATGAAGGGGGATGGATGTCTAATTGTCTAGCTATCTCTACTAGAAGTGGGAAAGTGTTGAAAGAGCTGAAGATGCCAAAAAATATGGTAGATAAGAGATTGATTGAGGTTGTAAAGCCGAAGAAGAGATATGACAATATGGTAGATGTTATACCCCGTATTTCCAGAGTATGTACGTGAGGGCGTACGTATATAAATTTAAGCCTTAAGATTTGGCAAGTTTCGAAATTTGTACACAAGTGCCGAAAAGAATCGTTTTTCGACGAAACGTTTTACTAAACTTGCGAAGGGAAAATTCCGGCTATGTCATTTATAATTTTTGCGGATTTTTCCGAGAGACGAAACATTTTGGACCAACGGGAGGGTGACATGTGTCACCCTCACATTGGAAGAGGTTGGGCGGCATAGTGGACGAAAAGAGAGGGGGGAGTTGGTAGGATATTTTGTGCAAGTTGGTGTGGTAGATGGATAAGGTACACATGGTTAAATCTTGACCCTACACTTGCATGGCACTTGGCTTGATCTTGGCCATTGGTTGGCCATTGCTTGACCTATAAATACCCCTCTAAGTTGATGAACTTCTTCATCCAAAAATCATTTCTAAGTGTTAAAATCCCTCCTCCTTTGAGAGTTGTGTTTCGTCCAAGCCCCCCCCCCCCCTTTGGAGAAGCCTTGGCCGAGAGCCTCCCCCCTTCCCCTTTGTGGTGCCCTAGCCGAGGGGTACCCCCCCCCTAGCCTAGTTGTCTCGTATAAATACCCCCCTTTTGTGGTATAGAAATACTCTCCAAGTATTGTTGTAATGCCCAAATACTTTAGCCCAATACCTTGTAGTATTCCCAAGGTTACACTTATACAAAAGCCCAGAAAATACTATTAACTTCCTTTAGCCACTAAACGAAACCCTAAGGAAAACCTTCATAGTCGGTTGAAGTGTTAAGTAGAAGTTGCGTAGAACTTCTAAGGGTTGTTTGGAGCGGGTTGGAGCACTCGGAGTAGGAGCTTAACGTTGCTCAGGAGCGACATTAAACTTGGATAATTTTGGGCTCATCGAGGTAAATACTACTGTCCTTCTATTGTAATTGGGAATTACGTATTGTAGTTGTATAGAAATGAATATAAAATTCATATAAGAGAATTGAACTGTAATAGAAGGATATTACAGAATAGACTTGAACTGAAATCACATCAGAAGAATATAAGTAGAAGATTAAACTGTACTTACATAGATCAGTATTAGATCGATAACCGTATTGGTTGAATGTTCTGCGAGTAGCATGAACTACTTGGAAGGTGGACAAGGCTAGCCGGGTTATAGCCGTGGAGCGTTTTGCTTATAGTCGATAATCGTCGCGAGGTATGTGATTCTTCCTATACTCTTGAGCATGAATATATAGTACGGTAGACGTACGTGTGGCAATGTCTTTTGACTTAAGCCCGAATAATATATATATATAGTACGGTAGACGTACGTGTGTTAACAGAACGTAGTTGTACGGCAATGTCTTTTGACTTAAGCCTGAATAAAAAGAATCTTGAAGTATTTCAAAAAGATTAAGTACCGTTTTGAAAGAAGAGTAATACTTGGTTTTGAAAACATAAGAGTTATACTAGCTTTATGGGAAGTTAGGTATAACGTCTTAAGAGAGATAAAGAGAATGGTTTTACTGATTTTATAAGTTAAGAGACTTAACTTAATATGGGTGTTTGTGTGAAACCTCATTCGTGAGTAATGAGTACTTGGTTTTTAAAAAGGAATAATGTTTTACTGATTTCGGAAATCAGAATAAGTATCGAACAAACCACTGCAGCGCTAATAAAGGAAAATGTATTGAATAAGGAAGTATTATTAAAACCAGTAGAAACCTCCATCTGCATAGAAGCTAAGATGAGACAAAATGATATTACATTTCCTAGATCATGGCTGCTTAATAAGATTGATTATGAACAAGAATAACCTACACTCATATAAGGCATATGTTTCTCAGATTGTTTAAAAGAGAATTATTGTTATACCCCGTATTTCCGGAGTATGTACGTGAGGGCGTACGTACGAAAGTTTAGCCTTAAAGTTTAGGCATGGGACGTTTTTTTTGGGCACAACTCACTCAAAGAATCATTTTCCGACGAAACGTTTTACAAGACTCGCGTAGGATAAATTCCGGCTATGCCATTTCTAATTTTTGCGGATTTTTCCGAGAGACGAAACATTTTGGACCAACGAGAGGGCGACACTTGTCACCCTCTCATTGATGGATGTGAGGTGGAAATGGACCGAATTGGATGGCCTATTTTGTCAAGTAGTTGGTAGGATATTTTGTGTAGTGGATGGATAAGGACACTTGGGCAAATCCTCACCCTACACTTGCCTTGCACTTGGCATCATCTTGGCCATTGGTTGGCCATGGCTTGACCTATAAATACCCCCTTAAGATGAAGAGTTCTTCATCCACAAATTACTTTCCAAGTCTTGAAGAAATCCTCCTCTCCTCGAGCATTTCGCCCAAGCCTTCTCCCCTTGAGTGAAGTTTGGCCGAGGGCCCCCCCTAGCCTAGCCGAAACCTACCCCCCCTCCCTTGGTAGAAAAGTTGCCTTCTAGTATTGTTATAATGCCCAAAATACCCTAGCCCAAATCCCTTAGTACTTAGTTGAAGTTGTGAAGAACTTCTAAGGGTTCTTGAGCTATCTGAGCTGCTCAAATTGAGCTAAACCTCGCTCAGATCGACGCTATACTCTGATAATATTGGGCTTATCGAGGTAAATAATCTTACCCGCCTTTAATAATTAGAGAATACATACCGTAGAAGTATAAGAATAAGTATAAAATACTGTAAGAATATTACGTAATAGAATTGAATCATATCACAAAGTAGGCGGTATAAAAGAAGAATAATTAAACTGCACTACATAGATCAGATTTACAGAGATCGTATAGTTTACCGGTAGGGAAGTCTGCCCGATTTTCCATGTAATAGAAAACCTCTACTTAGAACTTGTATGCAGACATCAGACGCTGATAGACGATTTGATCGTTATAGTCGATTCTCTCATACACATACCGACTTCGGTGTGGATTTCACGAGAAGGTATGTGATTCTTCCTATACTCTTAAGCATGATATTTTAAGATATATATATAGTACTTAGACGCATACGTGTTAATCGAATAATAATCACTGAATGTCTTTGACTTAAGCCCGAATAATAACTACGACAATGTCTCTCGACTTAAGCCCAATAATAAGAACTCGATGCATTTCAAAAGAATATCAATCATTTTTTTAATGTAAGAGAAATATTTGGTTTTAAAACAAAAGCTAAGAGTTATACTAGCTTTACGGGAAGTTAGGTATAACAACTTAAGAAAGATAAAAGGAACTGCTTACTTGTTTGTTTATAAAAGCCTTGTATTGATTTCTAAGTGTAGTAAGATTGTTTGATAAGTAGACATATTATGATGCTACCGTGTTAGTGTCTTGTAATGCCGTAAGGGGGTCATTCTCCGTGCTTACGCTGCTAAACAGTAAGTCTGTTGCATCATATTATATCACCTACCCTCGACTTATTATACCGAGGGCTTGCCACCCTTGACGCGGTCTATACGGCCTACGCGTCTATGAGACTATGCGAATCGCGGAGTTCCGTGATTGATCATTCCGGTGTTTTAGCCCGACGCGGACGCCCTACGCGGTCGTGTGACTACGCGGCTATCGAGACTATGCGATCGCGGAGTCCAGCGTATCGGTTAGCTACCCGATGCGAGGAATACCTCACGCGGTTCAGGCGACCTATGCGCGATCGCGGAGTCCGTGATTAGGCACGCATAATGATACTACGGGCGCTTGGCCTTGCTTCGATCATTCGCGCCTAGAACAAACTCGTTACGCTTACTTATTATTGTTCTTGTTCAGGATATGGCACTATGTGCAATTGAACCGATTTGCAAAGGTTTTAAATACTTGATTTCATTTAAGTACTTTACGCTTTCACATACTTGGTACCACAGATCGACTCTCTTCGGGGCCGCGCTCATACCGCAGGCGGCAAGCAGTGCTAGATCCGCATCCTCAGATCCTTTGCTGCGTCGTGAGCTCCATCTTCTCCCGAGGCTCGACTTTGGGTATGATCTCCCCGTTGTAGATAGTTTTGATACAGGTGGTATGGCGGGGCCCTGTCCCGCCATAGTTGTTTATTTCCTTAGAGGTCTGTAGTCATGTTGTACAGTTGGGATGTAACTGCAAAAACTTGGTTTATGTATATATGCCGAAAGGCAACCTTTTTCTTAGATAAACTGTGTCTTATGTTATAATTGTTTCATGTCTTGTTTTATATTCCGCTGATTACTCTGATGTATGTCTACTTGGGTGCCCCCGCATACTACCACGCCCCGAACGTCGTGACAAAAGTGGTATCGTGAGCGCTTAATCCTCTGAAAGTGTCTACGCATCGTATCTAGTAGTTCGATTATCGCGTGTGTCGCGCACCACACCAATAATCGTGAGGCTATGGATACGTAGGATTGGTTTCATTCTTCTCACTCGAGATCGTGCCTTAGAGCCGTGTTATAAGTCGACCTCTAACGATTCCTTTCTCAGAATACGCTTATGCCTCCACGCAAGGCAACCCGCCTGGCGGCAAGGCGCCGGCGGAGCCGCTAGTATGACACCGAGAGTCACGAGGGCTCGTGCCCGCCTATACCCGAGACTACGAGTTCCATGACGCCGCCGCCCCAAAGAGACCACAGCATTCGCACCTCCCGCCCCACACCGGGCGAGGAGATAGGGTACAAGGAGACGGCCCACTATTGGCTAGGATCAGGCTGACACGAGGATAGCCGGATGCAGCAGCCTGGCCATAACCCCACTGCATCGTGGTTCACCCGAGGCGCATAGCTTGAGGCTACGGATTTCTTAGTCAGAGCCCGCCGTAGTTCTACTGTCGAGGCCGAGGATGATCCGCAGGAGTTCATCCGCTGGGCCAGGATTACGAGAGTGATCGTGGCGCCGAGACCGAGTCCGTGACCTTTGTTCAGACGGCCGCGTGATACCGCAATGATCGTTTGACTCGCGAGCTTTCCCGGGAGAGCATGCACTCCAGCAGATGGGATGAGTTTTCGAGGCTTTTCTCACACACTTTGCCTCCGCAGATGGCGAGGGCACGCCGACAGATTTTTGCCGAGGCAGGAGGACGCACGCCAGTGAGTACAACGCCGAAGTTCGATTCATCGCTCGATATGTCCTCGCGACCGTAGCAATGGCATGAGGACCGTGCATCGCCACGCCACCGCTAGATGATTATATGGCCGAGTCTTGCGGCGTGTGTCCTTCACCGTGTATGGACATTACCCGTGATGCAGCTCATGACCGATGCGAGGAGCGAGAGACCGGGCAGACCGACATCGCTAGCAAGAAGGCGCCAAGACGGCCGGTTCTTTTCGTAGCCCTCGTGGTGGACGGCATCGCCAGGTCTAGATTTGCACCACACCGCCAGAGCACTCCTACATCATTTTCGCAAGACAACAGAGCAATCGGGCGTCGTGGCCCCGTGACTTGGATTTGTGGTAGCGGTGCTAACCGATCGAGGTCCGCCAAAGGTGCCCGCTGTGGTAGATTCCATTCGGGAGCCGTAGTACTACTCCGGAGCTTGCTATACTTCAGGCCGCAGGTCATTTTGCAGAGTTTGTCCGACCGGGGCGCCGGTGGTAGGCTCACCTGCTGTGGTCTGCTGCCGCTTCATCATCTCCTACGCTACTCGCCCCGAGGCGTGGTACTCATGACCAATGGTCGCGGCAGGTCGTGGGCGCGTCTCAGCTTCTAGCGGTCCTCGTAACCGCATTTATGCCTTGTCCACCGGCAGATCGTGAGGCCTCACCGATGTCGCCACAGTACTTTATCGGGCCGGAGTTGATGTGGTATGCCTTGATAGATCCGGTTCTACTGCCCCATATATCTCCCTTATCGCTAGTAGGATGTGGATAGAGCCCGAGTCCATGACCCTTTCGAGGTAGCTACGCCAGCCGGGTGATTCGTGGTAGCTCTACGGTATATGTGGCTTGTCCAGGACTATTTACGCCGCCGACCCAGCCGACTTGATAGAGCTGGACATGACCGATTTCGATGTGATCACGGGTACGGATTGGCTAGCTTCGCTACGCCAATGTAGACCGCAGGAGAGAGTGGTACGGTTCCAGCTCGGCGAGCCATTGTCGAGTGGGAGGAACACCAGACGCCGGCGGTAGGTTTATTTCCTACCTCAAGGCTGGAAGACGCGCAGGCGGGTACATTTACCATCTCGTCGTGTTTGATATCAAGTCGCAGACCAGATTTTCGCCGCCCAGAGTCGAGAGTTCCCGCACGTGTTTCCGCACGACCTTCGCATCCTCCCGAGAGGAGATAGAGTTTTGTATCGACAGCCGCTGCACACTGACCTATTTCCATTCCGCCATACGTAACGGCACCGCCGAGTGAGAGTTCAAGGACCACCGAGAGATTTGCCGGAGAAGCGGCTTCATTAGGCCTAGTGTTTCTCCCCGGGAGCGCCGATTGTTCGCGAAGAAGAAGGACGGACGCCGCGCATGTGTGTTGATTACAGTAAACAACGCGTGACCATCAAGAATGATACCCCTTTCCGTGATTGATGATTTGTTCGACCACTGCCAGGTGCGAGATGTTTCTCCAAGATTGATCCGCGATCGCTATCATCAAAGTAGTCGAGAGGTGGATGTCCCTAGGATCGCATTCCGACCCAGACGCATTACGAAGTTCAGTGGTCATGTCTTTGGTCGACCAACGCTCCGCCGATATTCATGGATTTGATGAACCGAGTGTTCAAACCATTTTTGGACACGCTGTGATAGTGTTCATCGATGATATCTTCGCTTATTCTCGCCAGAGTGCGAGCACGCGAGCATTTGGCGATCAGGCCGAAGCTTCCGACCAGCAGCTATACGCCAAGTTTTCCAAACGTGAGTTTTGGTTAGCTTCGTGGCTTTTCGCATATTGTCGGGCCGATGGCATTCGAGTGGATACGCCAAGATCGAGGCAATGACTTGGCCTAGACCTACTACTCCGGCTGCAGGTTCGCAGCCTTTCGGGCCTCGCAGTTATTATCGCGTTCGTAGAGAAGTTTGCTTCTATCTCGCACCATTGACTAGCCGACTCGTATGCGCTAAGTTTCAGCTGGATCGATGCAGGAGCGTGGTTTCCAGCCGAAAGAGAGACCGACGACCGCCTCGCTCTTACTTCTTCCGCAGGTCCAGATGGTTATGTCGTATTGTGACGCCGTGCATCGGCCGACGCTGTTGACGCAGCAGGTAGAGTTATAGCGCACGATCCCGACAGCCTAAGAAACACGAGAGAACTACCCCACCCATGATTTGGAGTCGCGCTGATTCACGCCAAGATCCGAGGCACTATTTGTACGGGTTCACGTGGATATTTATACGCACTCACAAGAGCCTCCAAGATATCTTCACTCGCAGGAGCCGAACTTACGGCTGCAGACGTGGTTGGGAGTTGCTTAAGGATTACGATGTTGATATCCCGCATCACCCGGAAGGCCAATGTCAGGGCGTATGCCTAGTCGTAGTCGACGGGAGCCCATCGACGTGCGCCAGAGAGGAGGGGCATGGTTCGTGATTTGGCCGATAGCAGCCTCGTGTCCGCTTGATTGATTCTCGATAGCAAGGGTTAGAGTTCGCGAGGTTGCCGAGTCTTCCATCATCGGCGAGCAAGAGGCAACACTGAGGATCCGCTGATTCGCACGCGATACCGCTCTTCGTGAGGAAGGGTCCTGAGGTAGCACCGACGGGTGCTAAGATTTGAGGGCGTCAGTGTGTTCCAGATGTTTCAGACTTCGCAGCAGGTTCTCGGGAAGCACACAACACTGCACTTCATCCATCCGTGGTCGATCAAGACGTACCACGACCTTAGATCCGCGGTATCGTGGACGGCTCAAGAGGACGCTATGGTTCGTAGCTCGCCCGTGTTGTCGCAGTGAAAGCAGAGCACCGCAGGCTTGGTGGTTTGTTACGCATTTACGGAGATCCCGACCGGAAGTGGAGGTGATCAACATGGATTTCATCACAGATTACCTCGCACTCGCATGAGACATGATTCTATACGGGTTATCGCCGACAGTCGACTAAATCAGCCCACTTTCTTCCCGTTAGGACGACTTTTCTACCGAGGATTATGCCGCATTTACATCCGAGAGATCGCCGATCGCATGAGTCCCTATTTCGATCATATCGCATGCAGGAGCCCGCCACGCTAACTTCTGAGGTCCTTCCGTATGGTTTAGGACGCAGTGAGTCGAGTATCGCATTCCATCCACGCATGCACTGACAGCAGAGAGCGCACTATCCGCACTCTCGAGGATATGTCGCGAGCCTGTTATTGACTTCAGCGGTAGCCGAGGATCATTTGCCTCTAGTTGAGCTCATGATAATAATAGCTACCACCCGATTCGACGGCGCCATGAGGCCTTGTACGAGGAAGTGCAGATCGCCGATAGGCTAGTTTGATGTTGGCGAGGTACAGTTAGTGGGGCCAGATTTGGTGCAGCAGGCAGTGGATAAGGCGGCTTATCCAGAGCTTGCCATAATACCGAGTCGATGAGTCATACGCAGATCACCGCTGCCGATCCGGAGTTCGAGGTCGATGATTGGGTTTTCTCGGCGTCACCCACGGCGGTGTGATGAGATTCGGAAGAGGGAAACTCACCAAGGTACATCGGGCCGATCGATAGTCCGCAGTGGCAAGGCGTTGCCTAGTTGATCCGCCGTCCGATCCGAGGCGCAGCATCCTGTTTCATGTTTCTATGCCGGCGAGATGTATCGGATCCATCTAGTGGTACACCCGATTGACGATGTCCAGTGACCGAGGGTTATCGATGATGAGATTCCCATAGCGATAGTCGATCGCCGTGTTAGCGCTCACTAAGCGACGTGGCTTCCACAAAGTCTGCGCGAACGAGCTTAGGAGGAGATGACGCGGAAGTCGGCGAGGACACGAGGCGTATATCCTCACCGCTCTACACCTCCGTAATTCACTTTCCTACTTGTAAATTTTCATTGTCATTTATGCCTAAGTGTTGTTTTTGTGGTCGATGTGGCATTTGCAAACCGCTTAAGTTATGAAGAACCTTATCGTTAATCGTTTGGGAAGGAACATTCGACGAATGTTTCTGGCGAGGGAGAATGTTATACCCTCGTATTTCGAGTATGTACGCGAGGCGCACGCACGTAAAGTTTATCCTTAAAGTTTAGGTACGGGACGCTTTTTTGGGTACAACTCACTCAAAGAATCGCTTTCCGACTAAACGCTTTACAAGACTCGTAGGATAAATTCCGCCATGCCATTTCTAATTTTTGCGGATTTTTCCGAGAGACGAAACATTTTGACCAACGAGAGGCGACACTTGTCACCCTCTCATTGACGGACGTGAGGTGGAAATGGACCGAATTGGATGGCCTATTTTGTCAAGTAGTTGGTAGGATATTTTGTGTAGTGGATGGATAAGGACACTGGGCAAATCCTCACCCTACACTTGCCTTGCACTTGGCATCATCTTCGCCATTGGTTCGCCATGGCTTGACCTATAAATACCCTTAAGATGAAGAGTTCTTCATCCACAAATTACTTTCCAAGTCTTCAAGAAATCCTCCCTCTCCTCGAGCATTTCGCCCAAGCCTTCTCCCCTCGAGTGAAGTTTGGCCGAGGCCCCCTAGCCCAAGCCAAACCTACCCTCCCTTGGTAGAAAAGTTGTCTTCTAGTATTGTTATAATGCCCAAAATACCCTAGCCCAAATCCCTTAGTACTTAGTTCAAGTCACAAGAACTTCTGGGTTCTCGAGCTATCTGAGCTGCTCAAATTGTGAGCTAAACCTCGCTCAGATCGACGCTATACTCTGATAATATTGGGCTTATCGAGGTAAATAATCTTACCCGCTTTTAATAATTAGAGAATACATACCGTAGAAGTATAAGAATAAGTATAAAATACTTAGAAGAATATTACGTAATAGAATTGAATCATATCACAAGAGAAGGGTATAAAAGAAGAATAATTAAATCACTACATAGATCGTATTTACAGAGATCGTATAGTTTACCGTAGGAAGTCGCCCGATTTTCCATAGAATAGAAAACCTCTACTTAGAACTTTGTACAAGATACCTAGACGCTGATAGACGATTTGATCGTTATAGGTCGATTCTTCACGCGACATACTCGACTTCAAGTGTGGATTTCACCGAGAAGGTATGTGATTCTTCCTATACTCTAAGCATGATATTTTAAGATATATATATAGTACTTTAGACGCATACGTGTTAATCGAATAATAATCACTGCAATGTCTTTCGACTTAAGCCCGAATAATAACTACGCAATGTCTCTGACTTAAGCCCAATAATAAGAATCGATGCATTTCAAAAGAATATCGAATCATTTTTTTAATGTAAGAGAAATATTTGGTTTTAAAACAAAAGCTTAAGAGTTATACTAGCTTTACGGGAAGTTAGGTATAACAACTTAAGAAAGATAAAAGGAACCATACTTGTTTGTTTATAAAAGCCTTGTATTGATTGCTAAGTGTAGTAAGATTGTTTGATAAGTAGACATATTATGACGCTACCGTGTTAGTGTCTTCAGTAATGCCGTAAGTGGTCATTCTCATCGCGCTTACGCTGCTAAACGGTAAGTCTGTCAGCATCGTTATTATATCACCTACCCTCGACTTATTATACCGAGGGCTTGCCACCCTTGACGCGGTCTATACGGCCTACGCGGTTCATGAGACTATGCGAATCGCGGAGTTCCGTGATTGATCATTCCGGTGTTTTAGCCCGACGCGGATGCCCTGCGCGGGTCCGTGACTACGCGGTCTATCGAGACTATGCGCGATCGCGGAGTCCAGCGGTACCGGGTTAGCTACCCCGATGCGAGGAATACCTACGCGGTCTGTGTGACCTATGCGATCATGAGTCCGTGATTAGGCACGATAATGATACTACGGGCGCTGCCTTGCTTTCGATCATTCGCGCCTAGAACAAACTCATGCTTACCTATTATTGTTCTTGTTTCAGGATATGGCACTATGTGCAATTGAACTGATTTGCAAAGGTTTTAAATACTTGATTTCATTTAAGTACTTTACGCTTTCACATACTTGGTACTGTCAGATCGACTTCCTTCTGGGCCGCGCTCATACCGCAGTAAGCAAGCAGTGCTAGATCCGCATCCTTAGATCCTTTCATACAGCGTCGTGAGCTCCATCTTCTCGTGAGGCTCGACTTTGGGTACGATCTCCCCAGAGATAGTTTTGTACATACAGGTATGGCGGCCCCGTCCCGCCATAGTTGTTTATTTCAGAGGTCTGTAGTCATGTCAGCATACTGGGATGTAATCGCAAAACTTGGTTTATGATATACGCCAAAGGCAACCTTTTCTTAGATAAACCGTGGTCTTATGTTATAATTGTTTCATGTCTTGTTTTATATTCCACTGACACTGGATGTATGTCTACTGGGTGCCCTTAAGGCACTACCACGCCCCTAACTGTCGTGACAATTATATTCTTAAATGATTAAGACTATGAACTATGAAACTTTTCTAAAATAAAGAGACCTGAGTAATCAAATTAGGCAACCGAACTCTAGGGAAAAGAAAGGCATTGTTTTGTCTTAAAATGAGTTTAAAACATAAAGTGTTATAACAAATTTTTATGGGAAGTTAGTTATAACGACTTTATGAAAACAAAAGAAGGGTTTTATCATCGTTTTAATGTGGTAACTCGACTTTAAAAAGAGAAGTGTTTTGGTTTACCTAAAAATGCGAGTCACTCTATTTTTATACTACTGTATCGTGACTTTATAAAAGGAATGGATCTCCTTAAAGGAATTTAACGCACGAGTACTTGTGGTTAAACCCGACTTTGTCATAAAACGAAAGTACTTTAAGCTGTGTAACTTGCCTATGTTTGCGCGTGATAGACTCATGTGCAAGGAATGTATTTCACTGACTACCGCTGCTCATGGGATGAACCGAATGTATTTCACTCGACTACCGTGTTCATGGATGAACCGAATGTATTTCACTGACCACCGCGCTCATGGATGAACCGAATGTATTTCACTGACCACCGTGTTCACGGATGAACCGAATGTATTTCACTCGACTACCGCTGCTCATGGATGAACCGAATGTATTCCACTGACTACCGCTGCTCACGGATGAACCGAATGTATTTCACTCGACCATCAAGGCCCACTGACGGACCGAATGTATTCCATCCGACTACCGAAGTTTGAGACGAACCGAATGTATTCCACACGCTTATACCGGGTCCATGAGACGGGCCGAGACATGTTAGACGATTACATGATTTGTAATTAGATCACGGCAGTGATAAGGAGTTCCACGTACGGCGGATGACTTTTGAGGGCGCGAGTCCTCGACTGACATGATCGCTTAAATTATGAATCGTAGTTTGGTTATCATACACGTCTCTCGCTTTATAGATCGTTATAATTTCATTTACGTGATTTTACGCTTTCACATACTTGGTACCGTCAGATCGACTCTCCTTCGGCCGCTCATGCCGCAGTAGAGGTACATCGACCGCCGATCCCCGCTTAGGATCACATTTCAACAGGTTGGAAGCTGTTTCCTTCGAGGCTTATCTTTGCATGCTACCCGAGTCCAGAGGTTCTGCACATCTGTGGTACAAGGGCCCCGCCCCGCCATAGTTGTTATAAAATCTTAGGTCCAGTAGACCGCTGCGCGTGGTCAGGCGATCAGAATCGCTCAAATGTTTATATATATATACCGAAAGGCAACCGCTTTGGTTGGCCTATTTTCTTTATCTTGATCCATGCCTATTGGTATGTTTAAGTTTTTATTTCCGCCGGTTTTCTCCGACGATCAGATCACCAGGTGCCCGGTAGGCACTACCACGCCCGGTTCGGTCGCGACAAAAGTGGTATCGTGAGCGCTTAATCCTGAAAATGTCTACGCACCGTGTCTAGTAGAGTCTTGATTATCGTGTCAGGCACCACATCTATAATCGTGAGGCTATAGGATATTTAGGATTGGTTTCCATTCTTCTCATTCCGAGATCGTGCTTAGAGCCGTGATAAGTCGACCCTCCGACGATTCCTTCGCTTTACCGCTATGCCTCGCGCAGTGCAACCCCGCCCAGATGGGCAAGGCAATGAGGGAGTCATAGTGGGATACAGAGGAGTACGAGGCGCAGCCCTGGCCAAGACTGAGATGCAAGCTTCTGACGGCGAAGTTTTCATGACGCCACTTCAAAGAGTTTAGAGCCGCAGCATGGTCGCCGAGACCACAGCATTGAGCCTCCACCCCACACCGGGCAGAGGAGATGGGTTACAAGGAGACGGCCCGCCATCGGGTCGTGGTCGTGGCGATATGGCGATAGGCCGACGCAGCAGCCTGCCCCGTGAGCACCCGTAGTTCACCCCCGAGCGCATGGGCTGAGACTACGGGATTTTCTCGAGTGTAACCCGCCGCAGTTTTACGGGTCGAGGCCCGAGGATGATCCGCAGGAGTTCATCCGGCAGCCATGGGCCGGTCATGAGAGTGATCAAGGCACGGAGACCGAGTCGCTGGTCCTAGGTTCGCATCGGCCGCGTGATACCGCAATGATCGTTTGATTCGCGAGTCCCCGGGAGAGAATGCACTTCACTATATGGACGAGTTCTCAAAGGCATTTCTTGCACACTTCTTGCCTCCACAGATGATGAGGGCTCGCCGACAGATTTTTGACGCTGAGGCAGATCGCGACGGTTAGAGAGTACAATGTGGAGTTCGACTCATTAGCTCAGATGTCCCCGTCAGAGTAGCCGAGCATGGAGGACAGAGTACACCGCCACGCCACCGCTAGATGATTACTGGCAGAGGCTTGTACGGTGTAGTTTCTTCACCGCACGGACATTGCCCGCACGCAAGCTCACGCACCAGATGCGAGGCACGAGAGATCGACTGAAAGACCGAGATCGCCAGAAGAGGCCGTGACAAAGCAGGTCCTTTGGTAACTTTCGAGGCGACCGCCAAAGAAAGTTAGTTATGTACCTCCGCCAAGACAGAGTGGTCCTCCGCGCCTTCGTGACGCTCGGTATTCGAGCCGGGTCGAGCTCCGTGGCTTCCGTTCACAGTATACGGAGTGCAGCCGCCAGGATTCATGTCCCCTCAGCAGTACGATGCGGCGACGCCATCCCGGAATGTCGCTTTTTATCGTGCTTGTTTCACTCGCGCCGCCGTGGCCATGCGGACGAGATCGGCTTATAGAGGGGTACCGCAGCTACGCAGCCTACCGGATCGCGGCGTTCATCGCTTTCATACGCATGCGCACGCAGGCGTGCCTATGATTAGAGCGGAGCAGATTCTGTATATCCTTAACCTCTAGAGTTTTGCATGCTGATATGACGATCTTTTGTCATGCGCCATGTACGGATAACGCTGTGTTAGTTATGAGTTAGAAAACATGGTTTGTTGAAAGGATAAGTCCTCGGGTAGCGCGAGAGGGAAGTGGTAGCTTTCATGACGGATTTAGTAAGATTGTTCCGTGACGGGAACAAGGGTTTGGCGCGACGCTGGACGGGTCAGGACCGATTGCGTCAACCCGCGACTGCTTTGGTGGGTCGGGCTGAGGTGGTCCCGCCAGTGGCGGTGGTCACGAGGGTGCTAGGCCCAAGTTTAGATGACCATCGATGAGTTCGTGGATATGTTCACCGTAAGCCGATCGCAAGGCCGGAATGGCCTGGCGGAGATCGAGGCTAGTAAGATGACCAAGTCGAGGTAGCGACTCCAAAGTTTTGGAAATTAAAGCGATGATCAAGTGTGGTACGCTTACTGTAAGAGTTCAAGTGTTCGGTAGCGGCACGACGAAAGGGCGAAGAGAACGCAGTGTTATTTCGTAAAGCGTGGCGCGGCAACTTGTTTGAGGAACTTTATCGTTATCCGTCTGAGAAGGAACATTCGACGAATGTTTCTGGCGAGGAGAATGTTATACCCGTGATTTTCAGAGTATGCGAGGGCGACGATATAAATTTAAGCCTTAAGATTTGGCAAGTTTCAAATTTGTACACAAGTGCCTAAAAGAATCGCTTTCGACTAAACGCTTTACTAAACTTCAAGGGAAAATTCCGCTATGTCATTTATAATTTTTGGATTTTTCCGAGAGACGAACATTTTGGATTAACGGAGGGTGATATGGTCACCCTCACATTGGAAGAGGTTGGGCGCATAGTGGACTAAAAGAGAGTGAGTTGGTAGGATATTTCGTGCAAGTTGGCGTGGTAGATGGATAAGGTACACATGGTTAAATCTGACCCTACACTTGCATGGCACTTGGCTTGATTCGCCATTGGTTGGCCATTGCTTGACCTATAAATACCCTCTAAGTTGATGAACTTCTTCATCCAAAAATCATTTCTAAGTGTTAAAATCCCTCCCTTCGAGAGTCAGGTTTCGCCCAAGCCCCCTTTCGAGAAGCCTCGCCGCAGAGCCTCCCTTCCCTCAGGTGCTCAGCCGAGGTACCCCAGCCTAGTTGTCTCGTATAAATACCCCTTTGTGGTATAGAAATACTCTCCAAGTATTGTTGTAATGCCCAAATACTTTAGCCCAATACCTTGTAGTATTCCCAAGGTTACACTTATAGAAAAGCCAGAAAATACTATTATACTTCCTTTAGCCACTAAACGAAACCCTAAGGAAAACCTTCATAGTCGGTTGAAGGGTTAAGTAGAAGTGCGTAGAACTTCTAAGGGTTGTTTGGAGCGTCGAGCACTCTGAGTAGAGCTAACGCTGCTCGTGAGCGACATTAAACTTGGATAATTTTGGGCTCATCGAGGTAAATACTATCGCCCTTCTATTGTAATTGGGAATTACGCATCAGAAGTTGTATAGAAATGAATATAAAATTCATAAGAGAATTGAACTGTAATGTAAGGATATTACGTAATAGACTTGAACCAAATCACATCGTAAGAATATAAGTAAGATTAAACTATACTTACATAGGATCAGATTTACGTAGATCGATAACCGTATTGGTTGAATGTTCGCGAGTAGCATGAACTACTGGAAGGCGGACAAGGCTAGCCGTTATAGCCGTGAGCGCTTGCTTATAGTCGATAATCGCCGCGAGGTACGTGATTCTTCCTATACTCGAGCATGAATATATAGCAAGAGACGACGCGTGGCAATGTCTTTGACTTATGCCCAATAATATATATATATAGTACCAGAGACGACGTGTTAACAGAACGTAGTCAGACGACAATGTCTTTTGACTTAAGCCCAATAAAAAGAATTCAAGATTTCAAAAGATTAAGTACCGCTTTGAAAGAAGAGTAATACTTGGTTTTGAAAACATAAGAGTTATACTAGCTTTACGGGAAGTTAGGTATAACGCCTTAAGAGAGATAAAGAGAATGGTTTTACTGATTTTATAAGTTAAGAGACTTAATCTTAAAAGATAAGAGACTTAACTTAATATGGGTGTTTGTGTGAAACCTCATTCGTGAGTAATGAGTACTTGGTTTTTAAAAAGGAATAATGTTTTACTGATTTCTAAATCGTAATAAGTATCGAACAAACCATCGCAGCTTAATAAAGGAAAATGTATCAATAAGGAAGTATTATTAAAACCAAGAGAAACCTCCATCCGCATGTAAGCTAAGATGAGACAAAATGATATACATTTTCTAGATCATGGCTGCTTAATAAGATTGATTATGAACAAGAATAACCTACACTCATATAAGGCATATGTTTCTCAGATTGTTTAAAAGAGAATTATATTCTTAAATGATTAAGACTATGAACTATGAAACTTTTCTAAAATAAAGAGACCGGAGTAATCAAATTAGGCAAACCGAACTCTAGGGAAAAGGAAGGCATTGTTTTGTCTTAAAATGGTTTAAAACATAAAGTGTTATAACAACTTTATGGGAAGTTAGTTATAACGACTTTATGAAAACAAAAGAAGGGTTTTATCATTGGTTTTAATGTGGTAACTCGACTTTAAAAAAGAGAAGTGTTTTGGTTTACCTAAAACGCGAGTCACTCTATTTTTATACTACGGTATCGTGACTTTTATAAAAGGAATGGATCTCTTTAAAAGGAATTTAACGCACGAGTACTTTCAGTGGTTAAAACCCGACTTTGTCATAAAACGAAAGTACTTTAAGTTGTGGTAACTTGCCTATGTTTATGCGCGATAGACTTGTTGTGCAAGGAATGTATTTCACTCGACTACCGTGTTCACGGATGAACCGAATGTATTTCACTCGACCACCGCTGCTCATGGATGAACCGAATGTATTTCACTGACTACCGCTGCTCACGGATGAACCGAATGTATTTCACTCGACTACCGTGTTCATGGATGAACCGAATGTATTTCACTCGACTACCGCTCACGGGATGAACCGAATGTATTCCACCCGACTACCGCGCTCACGGATGAACCGAATGTATTTCACTCAACTACCGCTGGCCCACTGACGGACCGAACGTATTCCATCCGACTACCGAAGTTCATGAGATTTAACCGAATGTATTCCACACGCTTTCTATACCGGGTCCATGACGGGCCGAGACATGTTAGACGATCACATGATTTGTACCTAGATCGCCAGCCGGCGGCGAGTTCCACGCACGGCGGATGACTTCGGCGGCGCGAGTCCCCGACTTGACATGATCGCTTAAATTATGAATCAGTAGTTTGCTATCATACATGTCTCCCGCTTTATAGATCGTTAGGATTTCATTTACGTGATTTACGCTTTCACATACTGTACCGCCAGATCGACTCCTTCGGGCCGCGCTCACGCCGCAGTGAGGTACATCGACCGCCGATCCCCGCTTAGATCACATTTCAACTGTTGAAGCTCCGCCTTCGAGGCTTATCTTTGTATGTTACCCCGAGTCCGTAGGTTCTGTACATCTGTGGTATGGCGGCCCCGCCCGCCATAGTTGTTGTAAAATCTTAGAGGTTTGTAGATCGCAAGTGTGGTCAGGATCAGAATCGCTCAAATGTTTATATATATATATGCTGAAAGGCAACCGTTTTGGTTGGCCTATTTTCTTTTATCTTGATCCATGCCTATTGGTATGTTTAAGTTTTTATTTCCGCTGGTTTTCTCTGATGATTGTATCACTAGTGTGCCCGGTAAGGCACCAAGAATCTGCCCGGTTCGGTCGTGATGAGATGACTTTGTCTTTATCAAGAAAATATGAGTGAGAAAGAAAAAGTGATCAAGACGAAGGGAACGACAGCAGAAGAGGCTCCAAAAGCCTTAAAGCATATTCCAAGGCCTCCTCCTCCCTTTCCACAATGATTTGCTAAGAGAATTGAAGATATAAAGTTCAACAAGTTCTTGGAGATTCTAAAGCAATTATCGGTTAATATTCCACTTCTTGAAGCCTTGGAGCAAATGTCGGGGTATGCCAAATTTATGAAGAATTTGATAACAAAGAAAATAAGAGTGAGTTTTTAGACGGTAGATGTTATGCACCAATGTAGCGCCATCATTTCTAGATCCATTGTGAAGAAGAGGATCTCGTGCTTTCACCATTCCGCACTATCGAGGTACCAATTCACAAAGGCCCTTTGTGACTTTGGAGCAAGCATCAATTTATGTCGCTCGCTATTTTCAAGAAGTCGATTGGGCAATCCCAAACCTACAAGTATGAGATTTATCATCGCGATAGGATGTGAAGATACCAATGGGTATCATAGGATGGTGAAAGTTGATAAGTTTATTTTACCTGCCGACTTTCTGATATTAGATTGTGCGATTATTTATGATGTTCCCATAATCTTGGGATGACCATTCTAGCTTACAGGAGAGCAATTTGTGATGCGAGAGTGCGTAATCAAGTTCCGAATTAACGATGAAGAATTTACCTTCCATGATGCAAATTCATAAAGCACCCATGGATACGGGGTAATTTCGATCACGTGATTGATGACGAGGCAGAGTTTAATGCCGAGATTGATGTCATTGAACGGGTCTCGGGAGGTGTTATTGAACCATGACGATGATGTAGTTGAGGGATCAGGACACCGAGCTTGCATCATGCGTCAAGGGTCATATTCTTATGCTCCTAGGGATTTGGTCTTGGACTTAGAAAATTGTTGTCACGACCACCCTGCTCGCGATCGTGCCCTACCCGCACCCCTTACAGTATACCGTTATACCTCAGATTTCAGCAGATGTACGTGGAGACGACGCATTTAAAGTTTGAGACTTAAAGTTAGGCATGTTTCAAATTTTGTGCACAACACCCGACAGAGTCGCTTCGACTAAACGCTTTACTGCTTACGGCGGAAAATTCCGCCATGTCGCTTTGTATTTTTATGGATTTTTCCGAGCGATTTTAACATTTTTGGATTAACGAGGGTGACACTTGTCACCCTCATCGATCTGCAAAGAGGCCACCACAGAGGGTTTTGAGGCCCTTTTCACGGGTCTTTGTTTTGTGAGGATTTGAGGAGTAGGTTAGGTGCACTTGTGCCAATCTTGGCCATCCACTTGCCCCACACATGGCTTGATCTTGTCCGCTGGTGTCCCTATAAATACCCCTCGCTTGAAGGTTTTTCTTCATCCTCATTTCATTCTAAGTCTTGAAATCTCCTCCTCTTCTTGTTGTGTCGCCCAAAGCCTCTCCCCTTCCCTTTGAGTGGCCTTGTGGCCGAGAGGGTACCTCCCACCTGGTAGTGTTTCTGTGCCAGGTACCCCAGCCTAGTTGTTCGAGAAATATACCCCTTTGTGGTATTGAAATACTCTCCAAGTATTGTTATAATGCCCAAAATACCTTAGCCTTTACCTTGTAGTATTCCAAAAGTTACCTCTATACGTAGAGTCTTAAATACTACCTTTGTCCTTTTTAGTCTCAAACCAAACCCTAAGGAAATCTTCATACTTGGTCAAGATTTAAGCAGAAGTTGGTTAGAACTTCATGGTTGTTTGAGGATCAAGCGCACTGAGTAGAGCTAAACTCGCTCAGATCGACTTTTATAACTTGGATAATTTTGGGCTTATCGAGGTAAATATTCTTGTCCTCTTGTTGTAATTGGAAATTACACGTTGTAGGATATATAGTCAAGTATACTATATATGTAATCAATATAGCTTTATGCAATGTCTTTTGACTTAAGCCCAATAATAAAGAAGAGAATCGAATCGTAATTTCAGATCAGACATAATAGACTTGTAGTAGAATTGTACACGCCCCTAGACGAACCCCCTCGGTTGGCTTCGTAGCCTACTGCTTGGAGAGAGATTTACGCTGCTGCGGGTGGGAGGCCAATTTTCTCAGAGAAAATGGAACCTCGTGTTTGTAGTTAATAGACGCTGTGGCCTATATAGTGGAAGTGCTACGAGTAGCGTGTTCTACTTAAAAGGTGAACGAGGCTAGCCGAGTTATAGCCATGAGCGCTGCTTATTGTCGATACTCGTCGCGAGGTATGTGAACCTCTTCCTATCCTTTCTAGAACGATGTTTTGTAAACTATGTAGTACGCAGACGCATACGTGCTAAACGAGTTTGGTTGGTTTAAAACATGTGTTATAATAAATTTTACGGGAAGTTAGTTATAACGACTCTACGAGGCGAAAGAATGGTTTATTGTTTGTAGGTTAAGAGACTTGATCTTGAAAGATAAGAGACTTAACTTGTTTTACTTGGTAACTAGCATTTTGTTAAAAATGTTGTAAAACCTCATTCATGAGTAATGAGTACTTGGTTTTGAAAACTTAAGAGTCAGATTTACTTTTACGGGAAGTTAGGTATAACTACTTAAGAATGATATATGGATTTCGAAATGAGAACAAGTGTCGAGCAAACCATCGCAGCTGCTAATAAAGGAAAATGTATTGACAATTAACTAATTGTTATTAAAACCAAGAGAAACCTCCATCCGCATGTAAGTTAAGATAAGACAAAATTGTATTACATTTCCTAGATCATGGTCAGAATAAGATTGTTATAAACAAGAATAAACCGCCACACATAAGACATATGTTACTCAATTGTTTTAAAGAGATTAAGACTATGAGTTATGAAACCTTTCAAAATGAGAAACTCGAGCATTTGAAATTAGGCAAACTCGACGCTTGGAAAATAATGTTACTTGATTTTACAAAAGGAAGTGTTATGGTTTACGAAAAGATAGTCACTCTATTTTCATACTACGGGTATCAGGTGACTTTTGTGAAAGAAACGGATCCTTTTAAAAAGAGTTAACGATGTAGTACTTCGGGGTTAAAACCCGATTTATCAGAATAAAATATAAGTCTACGAGTACGCTGAACTTGCCTATGCTCGCGTGATAGCCTTTGTTGTGCAAGTGTCAGATTGCATACCGCCTCTCACGGAGGGTCACTGATTGGTTATGAATATTTTCACCGAGTCCCACGGGACGGGCCGACACGATTCCACATGTTTTACCGAGTCCCACGGGACGGGCCGACACGATTCCACTGCTTTTTACCGAGTCCCACGGACGGGCCGACACGATTCCACATGCTTTCACCGAGTCCCACGACGGGCCGACACGATTTCATCCGATTCTCACCGAGTCCCACGACGGGCCGACACGATTCCATCCGATTATATCCGCATCGCCAGCCGGCGAAGGAGTTCCACGCACGGCGGATTGACTGAGGCGAGTCCCCGACTTGACATGATCAAGCTTTTATGTCAGGAATCGTAGTTTGCTATCATACATGTCTCCCGCTTATAGACTATTATGATTTCATTTACGATTTTACGCTTTCACATACTCGTACTGCATCGACTCTTCGGGCCGCGCTCATGCCGCAGTAGAGGTACATCGGCTGTGGATCCTCGCCGTAGGATCACCGCTCAACAGGTTGGGAAGCCCCGCTTCTTCTGAGGCTTATCTTTTGCATGCTACCCGAGTCCGTAGGTTCTTGTACATCTGTGGTACGCGGGCCCCGCCCCGCCATAGTTGTTGTCACTTTCTGCAGGTCCGTAGTACCGCAGGCGTAGTTTGTAAAAGGATAATCGTCGGTTTTGTTTATGTATATACACCGAAGGCAAATCGCTTTGGTTGGCCTGATTATTTATTATATCTCTTGTTTTATGATTCATGTTTTATTTCCACGATTTTCTCCGATGTCAGATCACCAGGGTGCGCCGGTAAGTGCACTACCACGCCCTGCCGGTCTCGACAAAGTGGTATCGAGCGCTTAGTCCTCTGAAAGTGTCTACGCATCGTGTCTAGTAGAGTCTGATTATCGCGTCAGCGCACCACACCTATAATCGTGAGGCTATAGGACATTTAGGATCGTTTCATTCTTCTCATTCCGAGATCGCGCCTTGAGCCATGTTGGACCCTCCGACGATTCCGATTTCCGCTATGCCCGCGCAGTGCAACCCCGCCCAGAGGGCAAGGCACCGAGGGAGCCGCTAACGGGATACAGAGGAGTACGAGGGCGCAGCCCGAACATTACTCGAGATAGTGCTTCAGACGCCGAAGCTTTGACGCCGCCAAATTTCAAAGAGTTTAGAGCGCAGCAGCGGGTCGCCGAGACCACGCACCGAGCCTCCGCCCCACACCGCGCAGGAGTCGGTACAAGGAGATGGCTCAGCCATCGCCGTGGTCGGGCCGATATGGCGAGAGGCCGGACGCACTGCTCCAGCCCAAAGAGCACCCGTAGTTCACCCCGAGCGTATAGTTTGAGGCTACGACTTTCGAGTTGTAGCCCGCCACAGTTTTACGGGTCGAGGCCTGAGGATGATCAGCAGGAGTTCATCCGACAGCATACGCCGATCACGAGAGTGATCAAGGCTTCGGAGACCGAAGTCGCTGATCTTCGGTTCAGACGGCCGCGTGATACCATTGCCGATCGTTTGATTCGCGAGCTATCCCGGAGAGCATGCGCTCAGCAGATGGGACGCACTCTCGAGGTATTCTCGCCACTTCTGCCTCCGCAGATGGCGAGGGCACGCCGACAGATTTTTGACGCTTAGACGCAGAGGGCGACGGCTCGGGAGTACAACGCGAGTTTGACTCGCTGGCTCAGATGTCCCCGCTTTAGTGGCAACCATGGAGGATGAGTGCACCGCCACGCCACCGCTAGATAATTACTTGACAGAGGCTTGTTCGTGTAGCTCTTCACCGCATGGACATTGCCCGCACGCAGCTCATGCACTAGACGCGAGGCACGAGAGGTCGACGGAACGACCGTGGATCGCAGGAGGCCGTAACGCAGGGTCTTTGGCGGCCGAGACTCGGACGCCTCAAAGAAGTTAGTTATGTACCTCCGCCAAGACAGAGTGGTCCTCCGCGCCTTCGTGACGCTCGGTATTCGAGCCGGTCGAGCTCCGTGGCTTCGTTCACGCATATACATGGGTTCTAGCCACGTTCGTTTTTCTCAGACGATGCGGCAGCGCTATCCCGGAATGTCGTTTTTATCGGGTGCTTGTTTTGGCCGGGCCGCCGTGGCTACGTGACGAAATCGCCCTATTAGGAAGGATGCAGCAACATGACTCACCACGGACGCAAGTGTTCATCGCCTTCATTAGCTATGCCGCAGGCGTGCCTACGATTAGAGAGAGCGGTAGATTCTGGTATATCCTTAACCTCTAGAGATTTGTATGCTGTTATGACGACCTTATTATCAAGTGCTATGCATTTGATAGCGCCGGTTGGTTGTGAGTTAGAAAACGTGGTTAGTTGGAAGGATAAGTATAGTGGCACGGTAAGCGTGAACCTTAGACTATGTCACGATTGAGACCTTAGAGGTAAGCGTCGCTCGAGTAAAGATTTATTTCATGTTTGACCTTATCGAGTAAGTAGTACGTGGGAATTATTTGTGTGATAAGTCCACGGGTAGCGTGAGACGGAAGTGGTAGCTTTCATGACTTGATTAGGTAAGATTGTTCCGCTTCGGCGAGCAAGTGTTGGCGCCGATCGCTGGTCGGGTTTATGGTCGCCGCGGTCGCACTCGCAGCCCGGCTTTCGGGCCGGCTGGTAGTCCCGCCGTGGTAGGGTCACGAGGGTGCAGGCCCAAGTTTAGACGCACCATCGCATGAGTTCGTGGACGTGTTCGACCAAGAATCGCTCGCAAGGCCTAAATGGCCTTGCGGATATTACGCCAGTAAGATGACCAAGTTCGGAGGTGGTGACTCCAAGGTTTTGGGAACCGGCGATAATCGGCGTGGTACGCATAATCGGAGAGTTCTGTTCGGAGGGGGCACGACGCAAGGAAGCGAAGAGAACGCTGTTGTTTCGCGGCTGCCGTGGCGCTGCAACTTGTTAGAGGAATTTCATCGATATCCGTTTGAGAAGGAACATTCGACGCATGTTTCATGAGGGGAGAATGTTATACCGTATTTCCGTAGTATGTACGGAGACGCACGCATTTAAAGTTTGAGACTTAAAGTTAGGCATGTTTCAAATTTTGTGCACAACACCCGACAGAGTCGTTTTCGACGAAACGCTTTACTGCTTACGGCGGAAAATTCGCCATGTCGCTTTGTATTTTTGCGGATTTTTCCGAGCGACGGAACATTTTTGGATTAACGAGGGTGACACTTGTCACCCTCATCGACTGCAAAGAGGCCACGACTAGCAGGTTTTGAGGCCCTTTTCACGTCTTTGTTTTATGAGGATTCGGCGAGTAGGTTAGGTGCACTTGTGCCAATCTTGGCCATCCACTTGCCCCACACATGGCTTGATCTTGTCCGCTGGTGTCCCTATAAATACCCCTCGCTTGAAGGTTTTTCTTCATCCTCATTTCATTCTAAGTCTTGAAATCTCCTCCTCTTCTTGTCAGGTCGTCCAAAGCCTCTCCCTTCCCTTTGAGTGGCCTTGTGGCAGAGGGTACCCTACCCCCTTGGTAGTGTTTCAGCCGAGGTACCCCTAGCCTAGTTGTTCGAGAAATATACCCTTTTGTGGTATTGAAATACCTCCAAGTATTGTTATAATGCCCAAAATACCTTAGCCTTTACCTTGTAGTATTCCAAAAGTTACCTCTATACGCAGAGCCTTAAATACTACCTTTGTCCTTTTTAGTCTCAAACCGAAACCCTAAGGAAATCTTCATAGTTGGTTCAAGTATTTAAGTAGAAGTTGGTTAGAACTTCTAAGGGTTGTTTGGCATGATCAAGCGCACTGAGGTGAGCTAAACTCTTGCTCAGATCGACTTTTATAACTTGGATAATTTTGGGCTTATCGAGGTAAATATTCTTGTCCCCTTGTTGTAATTGGAAATTACATGTTGTAGATATATAGTTGAAGTATACTATATATAGAATCAACATAGCTTTCGCGGCAATGTCTTTGACTTAAGCCCAATAATAAAGAAGAGAATCAACTGTAATTTACAGATCAGACATGAGACTTGCGTAGTAGAATTGTACACGCCCGTTAGACGTAAACCTCGGTTGGCTTGGTAGCCGCCTCGCTGATGAGGAGATTTACGCTGCTGGGGAGGTGCCAATTTTCTCAGAAAATGGAACCTTGTGTTTAGAAGTTAATGCACGCCAGGCCTATATAGTGGAAGTGCTACGAGTAGCGTGTTCTACTTAAAAGGTGAACGAGGCTAGCCGAAAGCATAGCCGTGAGCGCTTTGCTTATTGTCGATACTCGCGAGGTATGTGAACCTCTTCCTATCCTTTCTAGCATAATGTTTTGTAAACTATGTAGTACGAGACGCATACGTGCTAAATGAGTTTGTTGGTTTAAAACATGTGTTATAATAGCTTTACGGGAAGTTAGTTATAACGACTCTATGTAGACGAAAGAATGGTTTATTGTTTGTAGGTTAAGAGACTTGATCTTGAAAGATAAAGAGACTTAACTTGTTTTACTTGGTAACTAGCATTTTGTTAAAAATGTTGTAAAACCTCATTCGCGAGTAATGAGTACTTGGTTTTGAAAACTTAAGAGTTGTACTAGCTTTACGGGAAGTTAGGTATAACCGCTAAGAATGATATATGGATTTCTGATATGAGAACAAGTGTCGAGCAAACCACCGCAGCTGCTAATAAAGGAAAATGTATTGACAATTAACTAATTGTTATTAAAACCAAGAGAAACCTCCATCTCGCATGTAAGCTAAGATAAGACAAAATTGTATTACATTTCCTAGATCACGGTCACAGAATAAGATTGTTATAAACAAGAATAAACCGCTTCACACATAAGACATATGTTACTCAATTGTTTTAAAGAGATTAAGACTATGAGTTATGAAACCTTTCAAATGAGAAACTTGAGCATTTGAAATTAGGCAACTCGACGCTTGGAAAATAATGCTGTTACTTGATTTTACAAAAGGAAGTGTTATGGTTTACGAAAGATAGTCACTCTATTTTCATACTACGTATCAGGTGACTTTGTGAAAGAAACGGATCCTTTTAAAAGAGTTAACGATGTAGTACTGGGTTAAAACCCGATTTATTGTAATAAAATATAAGTCTACGAGTACGTTGAACTTGCCTACGCTTGTGTGATAGCCTTTGTTGTGCAAGTGTTGTATTTCGTGCTACCGCTCTCACGGAGGCCGCTGATTCGTTATGAATATTTCTTACCGAGTCCCACGGGACGGGCCGACACGATTCCACATGTTTTACCGAGTCCCACGGGACGGGTCGACACGATTCCACCTCGCTTCTTTACCGAGTCCCACGGGACGGGCCGACACGATTCCACATGCTTTCACCGAGTCCCACGAGACGGGCCGACACGATTTCATCCGATTCTCACCGAGTCCCATGAGACGGGCCGACACGATTCCATCCGATTATATCCGCATCACGGCCGGAGGAAGGATTTCCACGTAATGGCGGATGACTCGGCGCGAGTCCCCGACTGACATGATCGCATGTTGTGAATCGAAGTTTGCTATCATACATGTCTCCCGCTTATAGACTATTATGATTTCATTTACGTGATTTACGCCACATACTTGGTACTGGTTGCATCGACCTTCGGGCCGCTCATGCCGCAGTAGAGGTACATCGGCCAGGATCTCGCCGTAGGATCACCGCTCACGGTTGGGAAGCCCCGCTTCTTCGCAGGCTTATCTTTTGGCATGTTACCCGAGTCCGAGGTTCTCAGACATTCTGTGGTACGCGGCCCCGCCCCGCCATAGTTGTTGTCACTTTCTTAGAGGTCCGTAGTACCGCCAAGGCAGTTTGTAAAGGATAACTGCTCGGCTTTGTTTATGTATATACACCAAGGCAAATCGCTTTGGTCGGCCTGATTATTTATTATATCTCTTGTTTTATGATTCATGTTTTATTTCACGATTTTCTCGATGTTGTATCACTAGGTGCCCGGTAAGGCACCACCACGGTCCGGCCGGGTCTTGACATATACATCGAGAAAAGTAGTGAACATCCACAACTCGCTACTCCCTACCGCAGATTAACGCACTTCCTATGGCGGGTTCAGATAAAGATGTACCAAGTATGTAAAACTGAAAGTATTGAAATGAAATCATATAGTCTAAAATAAAGCTGGAGACATGTATGATATCCCAAATAACAATACATCAGGCCTACTAATAATGAGAGAAAACAAGAGTACACTTTATCGCATAAAAATAGAGGCTTATGATCAAATTAGGCCACCGCCCATAATATCATTAGCAATCCTACCCGGGACTATTTTATCGCATAGGTCCCGTGGACCCGCAATGGAGAAATTTGTTCGCACGGCCCTGGACCCGCAATGAGTACAAACGTTGCACTCGCATCATGGGTAGCAATCCATAGAATAAGTAGTAACCCTGGGGTTTACCCCGCAAGAATAACATAACACTAGCTCAACCGGCTATCATACACAACATAAACAAGTTAAGAAATCCCTTAACTTCTTATTGGACTTAATTATCATGCACTCTCATTTTATTCAACTTAAGGCACTAACATGTCATGAAAAATTCGGGAATTTAACCCAAATTACTACGTACCTTTATCCTTTCAAAAATGACTCTTTTTCGTATAAAACCCCCAAGATACTAACACCCGTAGTATCTAGGCTTGTCTACATTTCAAAACAAGTCACTATACTTTTAGAAATACATTATTAGGCTTCTAAACCAAGTGACTCTTACTTTAAAACTTTTAAGCAATTGATGTCTTTAAATCCAATTGCCCTTCTTCCTTTCAAGTCATTTATCTTTGTTTACCTTACTAGAGTAAATCCTTCTTTTAACCTTCCATAAAGTTGTTATAACCAACTTCCCATAAAGCCGTTATACTAACTTTATGTTTTAGAAACTAGGACATTTTTCATCTTTTAACAACAAGTGAGTTAATTCTCTAACTCAACCAAACTTAGACATTCTTAGATTAAGTCAATGATATCAAAATGAAACTGAATTCCTTTAAAACTCGTACGTCCACCATACTATACATTAGTAACACTCATGCTCAAAAGATAGGGAAAGTTCTACATACCTCTTCCGTTCAATCCGCTTGCTAAGTCCAATATGCTGCACGTATACGTCTATCAACTTCTAGCTTCAAACGTATAATATTCTAAGTGTAAAGTCACTTATTCTACGGAAAATTGGACGGCACTTCCTTTGTTTCTACATACTTTTCCACCTTTTTCAAGGCCCGAATTCAATAACCAATATGCCACATTTAAGGCTCAACACATCAACCAATCAAAGGGGATTACACGCCTTACAGGACGTGTAAAATTCTGCCCTACAATTAATACCAAGTAGTTCCATAGACAATGGCATTCTCGGCTAACAATGTACAACAACACAAAGTCTTTTCCAATTCTTTTCAATCCAAGTTGTTAAGTCTAACATGTTATATAGTCGTAAACAACTTTAACAACTATAATTCCTTCTTTGTATAACATGCGACGACTAAACTAATAACCAAATTGAATTTCAATCTCCAAGGCTAAACATGCTAGTTTCGGATTAGTGGTTCCAATATCCATAACGCTTATCAATCTTCATTAAGTATATCTCAACATCTCATGCTTGTTAATATATATAACTACAACAACATGTAATCTTTAATCACTTAAGAGGACAAGATTGTTACCTTGCCAAGCCCTAATATAACTTCAAGATCCAAAGTCGCTCCTTAGCAACTTAGCTCCTTTACTTCACGCTCCAATCCGCCATTTGAAGCCCTTAGAATTTCATAAACAACTTTCCTTCAATTCCCAACCAAAACTATGAAAATGACTTAGGTTTTCACCTTGCGACTAATGTAAAAATGTAGCTTTTCCGGGATCTTTTTATTAAGATAACCTTACAATACCTTTATGAACCTTGGTTTAAAGTATTGTGAATTATGAACAACAAACGAAAAATTTTCTTCTCCAATGGATGCCCTAACCCGAGAGCTCTCAAGACAAGAACAAGATTTCTTGAAAAAATTTCTAAGTGTTGAGACTTGTCTTGCTATATGGGTGTATATATAATTAAATGGAGGGTCAAAATTAAAACACTTGTGGGGTTTGGATGAAGGAGATTTAAATATCTAGCCAAGTGGGCTCATTGACTTGGTCAATATTGTCAAGCCTTGGATTGTCTCGAATTGTTCATCTTGTCTCGTCATGACCTTTCTACCTCGCTACGATCGATCGCTTCCACGCAGTGACACGTGTCGCCTCCCATTCGCTATAATATTTCATTTCCGACATTTCCATAATCTGATAAATTTACAAGTCTCAAATCTTAGCCTTGATTTCTTACGACGCTCTATATACATGTCCGAATTACTGGTGTAACATT